>JASTWF010000127.1:0-170000 GCA_030390025.1 Squalus acanthias | reverse complement strand
CAACAACTCGCTGCGTAAAAACATTCTCCTCATCTCCCCCTCTGGTTCTTTTGCCAATTCTCTTCAATCTGTGTCCTCTGGTTACCGACCCTCCTGCCACTGGAAACAGTTTCTCCTTATTTACTCCATCAAAACCCCTCATGATTTGAACACCTCAATTAAATCTCCCCTTAACCTTCTCTGCTCGAAGGAGAACAACCCCAGCTTCTCCAGTCTCTCCACATCACTGAAGTCCCTCATCCCTGGTCCCATTCTGGTCAATCTCCCCTTAACCTTCTCTGCTCCAAGGAGAACAACCCCAGCTTCTCCAGTCTCTCCACATCACTGAAGTCCCTCCTCGCTGGTACCATTCTGGTCAATCTCCTCTGCACCCTCTCCAAGGCCTTGACATCCTTCCTAAAGTGCGATGCCCAGAATTGAACACAATACTCCAGCTGTGGCCTAACCAGTGTTCTATAAAGGTTCAGCATAACTTCCTTGCTTTTGTACTCTGCTGTAAGGGATTCTCTCCTGACCCTGCGTGTCTCGTAGCCTGTGAGATTCACGCGGCTCTGTGCAGCCTGTATGTCAGTGCGGGTCTAGGCCTGGTCTCCAGCCAGTCTGGGAACACTAGACACCCCTGTGAGTGGTTCGAATCACTCTCCCTTACGGTTCTAGACACTGGACTTAGATGCGAGAGCAGTAATGGAGATAAAACTCATGTAGACTTGGTTTGAACGGTACGAAATGGAAAATCTTTATTGCATGATACTTAAAATTATGAAATACATGTCATATGCACAGATTAATGACAGTACAATCTTACAAACAGTTATAATCACTCTTAGGGAAACGAGGAACGAACGGCACAACGTAAATAGGGCACACATTACAAATATCCTTAATCTTTAAACCCTCCCCTATCAATAGCTATCCTAAACTAGCTTCGTAGGATCTCGAGACTCATGCTCACCACTCGTAATAACTCGGAGAAATCCCGAATAGCTGATCGGATGTTTTTCACCGCAGCACCCACGTGTTGGTCAGGAGATCTCCTGGTCCCACTTGTTTACTGCTTCTGCTGCTCGGTCAGTCGGCTGGACCGTCCGCTGTAGTGAAGACCTCTGTTGGTTGGATACAAGGTATGGTGGAGCACCGTTGTCAAGAAGACTTGGCTGATCGACCTACAGGCGCGGTCGGGATTTACTGACCGTGGCGATGGATAAGGTCTTCTTCTCTTCTCCTCTCATCTCATCTCATCTCATCTCGGGCCTGTGGTTCCGCTGCCAGCTACCAACATAGGTCCTTGCAACAGTCTTTTACACAGGAGCAGCCACGAGGTTACGAATCGACCGGATAAAACACAGGAGCAGCCACGATGATAACAGCAGCAAGCGGCAAGAGTCAAGAACACGAGGCAAGAGACACGAACACGAGGCAAGAGAGCGAATGGACGGTTTGGGCCTGCAATTATAGTGCACAGTTCTTCCGTTTCCCGCCCAACTACAATGTCCATTCTTTTGTTTAAGGTTTGGCGCCCAAATGTCCTGTATGGGTGATCTCCGTCCTTAATGGGTTTCGGGGCTACTCATGAATGTTTGAGTACCTGCTAATATTTCTCCCATTGTTAAATCGGTCGGTGTTCCCCCTGGAGGGGTTTGGGGCTTCCAAGTGTCCTGTATAACTACCTGCTAACGGCTCTCTCATCGTAGAGCCGTTGGGAGTTTACATATTAATGTCCTTTGGATGGGCCCTTGATGGCTTTCCTTTGTACCTGGGAGACCGATTCCAGTATCGATGCTTATACTGTAAACCCATAATGTCCTGTGTATTGTCTTCACTGTGCTGAATCGTTATCGATCCTGCAAAAAATGTTTATTGGAACGCCATCTTGTCTGCCTGTTGAAAAGTCTAGAATGTTCTGTCACGAGGTGCGGCGGCCATTTTACAGGCTGCTTGTGTCCAATTTAAACCTGACAGCATTCTGCTGAAATAAAAAGCTGTTTGAACGAAACTTTGTGTTTTCTCCTTATTAAATGAAATCGCGATAATTGCGAATTCTACAGTCCCTCCTGTTGATGCGAATAACTCCGCTTATCGTATCAAAAATCTCAGTGGTGAGCAATCTTATCTCGATTTCACTCCGAATCCAGTAAATTAATCCCATAAATTTTAACTTGACTAGGGTCTCTGTGTCGTCCTTATTTCCCAAGAAAATCACATTTTATATCACCGTAGGCATCATTTGCCCTTAAACTTACACCACTTGTTTTCCTTCCCGGCGTAACCAGGCCGATACCTCACGCATCACCTGTATATTTGTCTTTTATTCAGGGAAAGGAAAAACAAAACCCAAAAACCAAACAATCAACACCATCACCAAAATAAACAAATCCCAACTCTTAAACATGTCGAGTTTCCAACGTATTTACAATGAGTACAAACTTCCGCGGCGCACGTGGCGAGCGGGAGTGACGCCATTTTCCCATTACACTGCGCTCTCATCGTGCACGCGCACGTAACGTTCTCGCCACTCTCCCGTGTTCTCATGCTTGGTGAGGCGCTTGTCTCTTTTACAATGTATGAACAATAGGTATACTACAATAAACACTTGACAGACGACTAAAATGTGGGAGGCTATTCTGACCCATGAGGGCACTTCAATATTCGTGAACAGATTCCACCACGGTGGAACCACTATGTCCAAAATGTCTGTACCTATCTCGACGGTTTTCTGTTCTAATGTATAAAAATGCTTTTGTGACACCGCGACGGCTTTCAGAAGTTTGGTTAAATGCTCAGGGAGAGGGGGAATGAGGTATCCAAAATGCGCGACAAACCGCTGCAAGTCGGTGAAATTCTCTTTTACTGTGAGATGAACAGTGGATGGTTCAGGGATTGGGATAATTCGCTGTTGTGCTACTTGAACTTCAGCCCTGGGTTTAAAACAGAAACTGCTGTCACTCACCGGACACCGGCTACGGTTTCCATGCTGGTAGTGTTGCGCTGCAGTGGTAACACAATATGTTCCACCCCCGATGTATGCTACCTGCGGAGGCACATGATCTTGGGCCATTGCCTCCATGGTGCAATTCATGGACTTGGCGCCAGCCGTTCTGAACCCGCACTGTGGTGTTAAAAAGGCATTCAAGTGCTGGGGGCACAGTATTATGTGTGCTCCCCTGCCACGACAACCAGAGAGATCTGTACCTGTCATCGTTTGCTCCCAGCGGATGACGTAAGGTGGAACCGCTGCATAACGAATGTGGGCTCCCCCCTGAATGACACCAATGTTCTCTACCCGATACACCGGGGCGGGCTTTGCTGTGTTGCCCAAAACCGGCATGCGTAATACTATTCCCATAATAGTATGGTTTGAACGTCCACAGTCCACGGGGACTGGGTAAGCTTCTGAAGCTAACCTGAGCTGGCACGGACTTAATGCGTTCTGAAAAGGGTGGAGCGCCCGCAGGTGTTTGTTACTTATCCAGGACGGGACCAAACCTTGTTTTAAATCCTCCAAATTACTGCGGCCCTCGCCCAGTAACCACGCCCCGTAAAGCACGCACACCTCGTTCTGCGCAGCTTGATCGGATGCATTCCGATCTTCCCTGATCAGGGCATTTACCGTACGCGCATGTTTCTCCAGCTCTGCTATGATTTCCTTTAAATGGAGAGTCATGGCTTGGTCCTCGTGCAGACCCGACCCCACCACTTTATTCTCATCTGTTAGGATGTCCTTTAACTGTGTTTTTAAACCATTAATCTGGGTCTGCAGCTCCACACTGTCTAGAGCGTTGACCACAGATGTCCCTGTGTTAAAAGCAGTGAACGCATCGTTCACCAAACCCCTTCTTTGCCTCCCTACTTGATCCAAAGCTTCCCGCGGTGCGGTGTATAAACTTGTCTTATCAATTTCTGCAAAATCAAACTCGTAAAATTGCCTGAACATCTTGGTCAACAGGACCTGATACAACTGTTCCGTCTTTTTGGGGCACCACTCTGGTAACCGTACCTCAGTGAGATTTAAAATCACCGAGGCCACCGCGTAATGTACCCCCTGAAATAGTATCTGGTCTGTGGGGACCAGTACCAAACCGTTCCCGGGTCCCTTACTAGTTTTAGGGCACCCTTCTTCCTCAGTTAGAACTACCGGAATCGTGGGCGGGGCTTTGCGTGGGCGCGTAATGAGCTCAGTGGCATTTACTGGGATCGGAGAGTATGGGGCTCCGCACCCCCTGGTGCTCGCATCCCACCTCATCCCCTGTCCGTTATCCTGCCACTGGTTAATAAAGAATATGGAGATGCCTTTGGGGCAAACGTACTTTGACCCCCACATACAAACATAAATCCCCTCATCCGGTTCCCACCATTTGTCCCAACAGACTTTCACTTGTCCATCTGTCCCCGTAATTGTCCGATGGGTATTATTACCCAGTCGCTCCCACTCAACCGAAGAGTTCCTCATAGTTTTGCTCAGCTTTCGCAGCCACCACCATCGGCTCAATGGGACATCCCCACTGCAGGTCAAACAAATCCGTTTGCCGACGGTGACGCTGATCCTGGGTGCGATGATCCGTACTTTGGGGCACATTAAAGAAGTCTCTTTGTAGGCGAACCCCGATGTGCTGGAATACTCCGTTGAGTTCGTTCCCAGCCATCCTGGCCACCTTCCCTTGTGGAAATAGGTGCTGGTCCCTTCTGCCTTCCGTCTCCCGGTCCCATCCACCGCGATGGGGGCCGTGTCCCCGGAACATCCAAACACCACGACATCCTTGGTGTGGCCCCGATAGGCCAATCCACATCCGATTGCCACGAGCAATACTATAAGTCGTTCCATCCTTCCTTGGTTCCTGTGATCAGATAGAATGAGGTAGCCAGCCTCGCAAAAAGTCTCTGGCTTTTGTGAAGGGTGAGCGGGTCCCCTGACCTCGCCTCACGTAAACTTCAACGTTTGCTAAATAGACTTCCTCTAAACCTAGCCTTAAAACTCCCATCATTTTGTCGTTATCTGTTAAAAACACTACAAACTTAACCTTATTAAAACTTAAAACTTAACCTTGAACTATAAACTAAAACTTAACCTTGAACTATAAACTTAAAACCTTAAACTAATACATTACATTGCCGCCCGTTCTCCGGGCGGCCCCTTTAAATCCTGAGAAGGCTGCTGCGAGCTCTTCCCGACGGTGGGAGGGCACTGACCCTTCCCTCTGATCTGCCGCAGCCTGTTGCTGCGCTGACCCTTTCCTCTGATCTGCCGCAGCCTGTTACTGCTTCGATGTGGCCTGTCTCTACCCGGGTTATCTTAACCTGAAACTTACGCCTTGGGGCAGTCTGTGGACCTGACCACATCCTCCTGGGCTGGGGTAATCTGCTTGACCTACGGGGAGTTGCTATGGGCGGGGGCTCCGTGACGGACGGACCGGGTTCCGAGACCTCCAACGGGATGACCTGGGGTTCCATCACAGTCGCCAGCTCCGCCTCCGCTGACTCCGCCTCCCTAACCTCGGGGCTGGCAGTTCGGGGCCCCGCCCTGCTCGGCCCAGCAGGCGGCCCTTCACTCGTGAACTCTGCCTCCCCTGAGGACTGGACGTTCAAAGCGGGCGGCCACACCTCTGGGAACCACATAGCGGCTGGCCCGGCCTCCTCTAGCTCCTCCCTCCTGTTGTCGGGACCTGCAGCTTGTGTGTCCACCCCGTACGGATCTCTACCTATCGGCCCCAATCCTCCCAGACCGTTCCTCAGGAACCACCCGTCATCATCACTATGCTCATCTGCACTATCCTCATCTGACCAGGGTACCCTGGGGTCCTCGTCATCTAACCCCCAACTCCAGAAAAACGCTGCATGATCGTCCGGGACGTCCCTTCCCCTGATGCAAGCTGCTACGCCTGCCTGTGTGCCTTGTGGTCCTACCTGGGGCTGTGTTTTCCCATTGGCGGGATTTACCCCTGTAGTTTTCCCTTGCGCACCCGGCTGGTACAGTTTACATTGGTTTATGTGGAACCACTTAGTGCGCCGAGGTACTTTTACGGCGTAAACCATGGGACTTGCCTTGTCTACAATGTTGTAGGGTCCCATATACAGTGGTTCCAGACTCCCTATTCTGGCGTAGTTTCTGACCATGACCTGGTCTCCTACTTCCCACTCCCGCGTTTTGCGGGGTTCCAGCAACAAGCGATTGCCCTGATGCTGCCTTCCCATGTTCCCAGCCGCCTGCTCATAAACTTGCTTCAGGCGCTCCAAGAGAGTTTGGGCGAACTTGTCCCTGCTGATCTCTTGAAGCTGACCCTCAGTGAGCACCGGGGCTAGCACATGGGTGGGGGTTCACATGAGCCTCCCAGTCATCACCTCGTGCGGGGAATACCCCGTACTTTTCGACTGACTGGCCCGGACCCCCATGAGGACTAAAGGCAGAACCTCCGCCCATTTTTGGGGCGAGTTCCTAGTCTCTTTCCTCAATTTCTCCTTCAGGGTCCGGTTCATGCGTTCAACAATCCCGGATGACTGGGGATTGTGTGCCACGTGCCATTTCCCTTCAATGCCCAAAAGCATGAGGGTGTTCTGCATCACCTGGCCGGTGAAATGACTCCCTTGGTCTGACTCCACGAAACGGGGGAGTCCCCACCGCGAGAACACTTCCCGGACCAAGATTTTTGCTGTACCCAGTGCCGTAGCTGTTCGACAAGGGAAGGCTTCCACCCACTTGGAAAACACATCCACCAGGACGAGGCAGTACTTATAACCTCCCTGGGTGGTGGGCAGGGGTCCTATATAGTCGATCTGTATCGACTGCCATGGTCCCTCTACCCTTCTTACGTGTCCCATGGGCACCTTCCTTTTCTGGGGGTCTGGGTTGTTTGCAGCGCACACAAGACAGTTTGCACAGAACTCGCGGACTTGTTCCCTGAGCCCTGGCCACCATCCCGCTTGCTCTACCCGTTGCCAGGTAACCTCGGGCCCGGGGTGCCCTGCCCCTGGTCCCTCGTGAGCCAACTGGAGGAATTCCCTCCTGTGCTGCTGCGGCACAACCCACTGCTCCCCGCGGAACAGCATGCCTTCCTTAACTGAGAGGGTTGCCGCACTGTACGGACCCTCTACCTGCCTCCCCTCAGCAATCGTTTTTAGGACTGCTTTTAGGGCGGGATCCTGGGCTTGGACGGTCTTAAGGTCTAGGGGCAATGCTACCCTGTTGTTCCCGGTATTCCCGTCCCCACCTCGGACCGCTGCTATGGGTCCGGTCCTATAGGGGTTCCAGAAAGTACCGTCGCGGGCACCCTCCCTGGCTAGCGCATCCGCCTGCCGGTTGCCCTCCCCACGGGGCTCTGTGGAGGAGTGAGCTTTCACCTTATGGATGAAAATCTCTCCTTCCTCCCCTACTGCTGCTGCTAAGATCTTTTCCAGCAAGGGCTTTACCGTTAAAGGTCGCCCGTCCGCGGAGGTGTATCCACGGCGGGACCAAATGGCCAGGTATTCCGTGCACGAATTGCAGGTGAACATACTGTCCGAGCAAATCGTGTATGGGGTTGGGAAAATGTCTGGGTGGGTTACCACGTACACCACGGCAGACAGCTCAGCTTGCTGCGCGCTCATGGTGCTAGGGAGCTTGATCGCCAGGGCAAGGTCTGCCGCAGGGTCATAAACTCCACACCCTGTGAGTCGCTCGCCAGCAGACACTGTGCTAGACCCATCAACATAAATCTCGCGCCCAGTGGGATGTATCCCGGCCCGTAAACCTATGTTGACGTCCCACACCCCTTCCACCGAACACCGGTGGGCTGTACCGGGGTATACCAAATTGGCCGCAAGCCTGGGCTCGCAAAGACCTTTTACTCTGATATCCAACTGGGAGAGAAGAAGGGTCCAACGCGCAATGCGTGCGCTGCTTACGGTCCCGTCTTTAATCCTCCCATCCAGAAGCATCTTAGTTGGTGTGTGATGTGTGAGGAGAGTGATGGGAGAGAGCCCGGTGAAGATCGCTGATCTTTTCACAGCCCAATGCGTGGCTAAAAGGTGCCTTTCGCAATTGGAAAAACTTCTCTCCACATCCGTTAATACCCTGGATGAATAGACAACCGGCCTCAGCTTGCCGTGACGCTCTTGGAGCAGCACGGCGCTTAAGCTGTCTCCGCTGGCAGCTACCTCCAGGAAAAACTCCTTCCCCCCATCTATGGCCCCTAAGGCTGGCGCGGTCTGCAGATCCCTTTTTAACTTCTCGAAGGCTGCTTGGCAGCCCTCGTCCCAAAGCCACTCTACCCCCTTATGGAGGAGTCGGAGGAGCGGCGCCGCTGTGGCCGCATAATCCTCGATAAAATCCCTGCAGTAACCGGTCAGTCCCAAGAAGGACCTCACACCCCTCACGTTGTTGGGAATCGGTAATTCTTGCACCGACTCCCTCCTTGCTTTGTCTATGGCTCTTTCCCCAGCGCGTAGGGTCAGTCCCAGGAATTTTACTTCCTGCTGACCGATACGTGCTTTCTTTGGGTTTACTTTAAAACCCTTTCTCGCTAACAGCTCCAATAACTCGTCCAGTAGTGGTCCGTGCTCCTCCCTTGAGTCCGTAAATAGGAGCAAATCATCCACATACTGTACTATCTGATTGGGCTGACTAAACTCCTTTAAACTTCCTGCCATACACTGGTGAAAAATACTGGGGCTATTGTGGAAACCCTGTGGCAAACAGTTCCACGTGTACTGTTGCCCTTTAAACGTAAAGGCAAACTTGTACTGGTCCCCTCGCCGCAGCGGGATGGACCAAAAACCGTTCGAGATATCCAGCACCGTGAACGTGGTCGCGGACGCTGGGATGCTCCCTATTAGGTCAGCAACTGCTGCTACTGTGGGCGCGCAGGCGGGGATGTTACTGTTAAGGACTCTGTAGTCCACCGTGGCTCTCCACGAATTATCCGGCTTCCTAACCGGCCATAATGGGGAGTTCACGTGTGTGGCTATCGGCCTCAACACGCCCTGCTGCACCAAGGAAGACATTGCTGCCTCCATATCGGGTTCTGCTTCTTTGGGGAAGTTATACTGCTTTTGGGGTCGGGCCATGGGGTCCCCATCTACGCTGACCTCAAACCCGACCACCCTCCCACAATCGTGCTTGTGGGTTGCAAACGCGTGCATATTATCTGTCACGTACGTTTGCATGTCCGTTGGGACATCTGCGACCATAAGCCTGAGGTCGTAGCCTCCGGATGGCTGTACGGTACACAGGACCCCTGTTTCTTCCTCCCCTTGAATCACCATTACCTCGCCTTTTTCACCTTTAGCCCCCCAGAGACAGTGATTCCTGAGGTCCACGAGGATCCCGTGTCCCGCTAGGAGATCGGACCCGAGAATACCTCTTCCACCCCCCTTTTGCCATGCCATCAGTATACACTTCCACTTAAGGCGAAGTGTTCCTAAACGAATGGATAGCGGGAGGGAAAACGTGCCAGCCTGTTCTTTCCCTGTGAACCCTGCTAGCGTGAATGGGACCTTGGTAGATAGCGGCGAGTCAAAAGGGTCATCTGTATGGATTATGGTGCAAGAAGCTCCCGTGTCCAACAAATAACTGCCCTTTTGTTTCTCTACCTCCATCTCCACCACAGGTCGCCTCCACGCATCATAGCTGAGCGGACACAGGTAGACGGGCTGTGCTGGTTCTAGTCATGGGGCACTATTAGACGGTCCTGCGGCACCTACGGGGCCGGTTGCGACCGCCACCTGTCCACGCGCGTTCAAAACCATCTTGCGCATGACTCCTAACACTGCTTCGAGGTCTTCGGGAGAGGTGGGTGCCTTTGCTTCCTTAGCCGGGACAGGCGCCTGGGTTCGGACCGCGGGATTTTTATCCTTGGAATCCTTCCAAGGGTTCCTGCAGTGCTTGCGCCAGTGCCCTGTCTTCCCACACCCGTAACAGGCATTACTTGCCTGTGGGGCGCGATTACCCTCCTGATGCCACTCTCTTTGAGTCGGGGCTGCGGGTCGTACCTCATGTACTCTTCCCTTAAAGGGACGTGTCGTCATACCCCTTATGTTACGGTAACCTAACGTAAGTCGATTCAAGACCGACTCTTCCGTAAGGTTGAGGTCATTGGGATCGAACCAGGCTTTTGCCTGCTCTCTAACGGCTGGTAAACTGTTGGCTATTATGCACCTAAGCCAATGAATTAAAGCGGCGCCTTCCACATCTTCGCGCTCGGGCGCACCTAGACAGCTGCGCTCATATACTGGCCACAGCCTGTCGGCAAAAACCTTCGGGGGTTCTCCCTCCATCTGCACTGTCTGTCCCACTCTAGCAAACGGACCTCCGTCGTTCGCTCCCACTACTTCTAGGACCTCATTTTTCAATTCCTCATAACTTTTATTACCCCTCTTGCTATCGCCTGAGAGACACTGAAGGACCGAGCTATCTAACGAGAACAGCAGCATTTTTGCTGTCTCCCCATCATCGCAGCCGTTGATGGCTGCGGCTTGCTCAACTTCCCTAAAATGTACGGAAGGGTCGTCTATCTCGGTCAGCTTCCTTACGTGGTTTATCATGGCCCTCAGCTGATGTGAACTGTGAGGCAACACCAGCTGTCCGAGGAGATCCCCCGGTTCTTCCCCACCGTTCCTGCTTGGGCCCCTTTTAATCCCTGTTACTGGATACAACGATCCCTTTTCTACCTCCTTTTCAACGGGCTCTTTTGCTTCTTCCGTTGCTTCCTCCCTAACCCAGGTTTCTGAATAGCTGGGTGGCGCGGAGGGCGCAGTGGCTACTACTTCTTCTGCTTTACTTGGTGGGGAATTTCTAAATCTCTCATTTACCAGCGGCTGGCGTGCCGACGGATTAATAAGGCACACCATGCCGTTCGCATTATTCACGGCCTTTTTGAGGCTCTCTATCTCTTTTTCGCAGGCGCTATGGTCGGCTCCCTGAAACTTATCCTCAAGGGCCAACTTATACGCCGACCTAACCCCCATTAAGCTCTCTTCTTGAGTTCTTATCTGGGCAGCTTGACGGTTACATCTTTCCTTCATCCTACTCTCGTTTAATTTTGCTTCAGTGATCTGGCACTCGAGATACTCTACCCTTGTTTTAAGGTAACTGGAGACTTCCTGGCTTTCCTGGCGTAACTCATTTAAACTCTTAATGAGCGCCTCCCCTCCAGAAACCTTCTCCTCCATTTCCTCCTCTAACTGCTTGATTCGAGCGGTTAGCGCTGTATTGGTCTGGTTTGAAATCTGAACCTGCCTTTTGTAGCACATAAGCCAGACTGCTTTCTCAACGGCCTTTTTATGCTCCTTACTATCAGTCCACCTTTCGGCTGCCTCTAGTGGGCTCTTATCCGCTAACAATTCACTTATCCACTTTTTCGTTAGATTAACCTTTCCAAACACGTAATCCGCTATCTTTTCCTGCATCACATTTCGTACAGTCATTCCAAAATCTAACACACTACCCTCTCGCTGCCAGTGTCCTGCCGCGGTCGCCATTTTCTGTAAGGGATTCTCTCCTGACCCTGCGTGTCTCGTAGCCTGTGAGATTCACGCGGCTCTGTGCAGCCTGTATGTCAGTGCGGGTCTAGGCCTGGTCTCCAGCCAGTCTGGGAACACTAGACACCCCTGTGAGTGGTTCGAATCACTCTCCCTTACGGTTCTAGACACTGGACTTAGATGCGAGAGCAGTAATGGAGATAAAACTCATGTAGACTTGGTTTGAACGGTACGAAATGGAAAATCTTTATTGCATGATACTTAAAATTATGAAATACATGTCATATGCACAGATTAATGACAGTACAATCTTACAAACAGTTATAATCACTCTTAGGGAAACGAGGAACGAACGGCACAACGTAAATAGGGCACACATTACAAATATCCTTAATCTTTAAACCCTCCCCTATCAATAGCTATCCTAAACTAGCTTCGTAGGATCTCGAGACTCATGCTCACCACTCGTAATAACTCGGAGAAATCCCGAATAGCTGATCGGATGTTTTTCACCGCAGCACCCACGTGTTGGTCAGGAGATCTCCTGGTCCCACTTGTTTACTGCTTCTGCTGCTCGGTCAGTCGGCTGGACCGTCCGCTGTAGTGAAGACCTCTGTTGGTTGGATACAAGGTATGGTGGAGCACCGTTGTCAAGAAGACTTGGCTGATCGACCTACAGGCGCGGTCGGGATTTACTGACCGTGGCGATGGATAAGGTCTTCTTCTCTTCTCCTCTCATCTCATCTCATCTCATCTCGGGCCTGTGGTTCCGCTGCCAGCTACCAACATAGGTCCTTGCAACAGTCTTTTACACAGGAGCAGCCACGAGGTTACGAATCGACCGGATAAAACACAGGAGCAGCCACGATGATAACAGCAGCAAGCGGCAAGAGTCAAGAACACGAGGCAAGAGACACGAACACGAGGCAAGAGAGCGAATGGACGGTTTGGGCCTGCAATTATAGTGCACAGTTCTTCCGTTTCCCGCCCAACTACAATGTCCATTCTTTTGTTTAAGGTTTGGCGCCCAAATGTCCTGTATGGGTGATCTCCGTCCTTAATGGGTTTCGGGGCTACTCATGAATGTTTGAGTACCTGCTAATATTTCTCCCATTGTTAAATCGGTCGGTGTTCCCCCTGGAGGGGTTTGGGGCTTCCAAGTGTCCTGTATAACTACCTGCTAACGGCTCTCTCATCGTAGAGCCGTTGGGAGTTTACATATTAATGTCCTTTGGATGGGCCCTTGATGGCTTTCCTTTGTACCTGGGAGACCGATTCCAGTATCGATGCTTATACTGTAAACCCATAATGTCCTGTGTATTGTCTTCACTGTGCTGAATCGTTATCGATCCTGCAAAAAATGTTTATTGGAACGCCATCTTGTCTGCCTGCTGAAAAGTCTAGAATGTTCTGTCACGAGGTGCGGCGGCCATTTTACAGGCTGCTTGTGTCCAATTTAAACCTGACAGCATTCTGCTGAAATAAAAAGCTGTTTGAACGAAACTTTGTGTTTTCTCCTTATTAAATGAAATCGCGATAATTGCGAATTCTACACTGCCTCTATTAATAAAGCCAAGGTTCCCATATGCTTTTTAACAGCCTTCATAACATGTCCTGCCACCTTCAATGACTTGTGTCCATATACCCCCAGGTCTCTCTGTTCCTGCACCCCCTTTAGGATTGTACCATTTAGTTTATATTGCCTCTCATCATTCTTCCTTCCAAAATGTATCACTTCACACTTCTCTGCATTAAACTTCATCTGCCACCTGTCTGCCCATTTCACCAGCCTGTCTGTGTCCTCCTGAAGTCTGTTACTATCCTCCTCACTGTTTACTCCATTTCCCAGTTTCGTGTCATCTGCAGGCTTTGAAACTATGCCCTGTATACCCAAGACCAACTCATTAATATATATGAGAAGGCGCAGTGGTCCCAATACTGACCCCTGGGGGACACCACAGTATACTTCCCTCCAGTCTGAAAAACAACCGTTCACCACCACTCTCTGTTTCCTGTCCCTTCGACAATTTCATATCCATGCTGCCACTGCCCCTGTAATCCCATGGGCTTTAATTTTGCGAACAAGTCTATGATGCGGTACTTTGTCAAACGTCTTTTCAAAGTCCAGAGACAACATAGGTGCAGGGATCCATTAACTGTGGTATGGAAAGATAACGGGTAATAAAGTCTGTTTTTCAAGCATTATCTGTGACATGTACCTTTGATGATGGCAAAACATGGTGTACAAAGGAGCATGTACTCTAAGGACTCGAAAGATTGAACTGGGGAGCCAGTCTCGAGTGTCAGCCTTGGCTCAGTGGGTAGCACACTCGCCTCTAAGTCAGAAGGTTGTGGGTTCGAGTCCCACTCCAGGGACTTGAGCACATCAATCCAGGCTAACCCTCCAGTGCAGTGCTGAGGGAGCGCCGTACTGTCGGAGGTGCCGTCTTTCGGATGAGACGTTAAACCGAGGCCCCGTCTGCTCTCTCAGGTGGACGTAAAAGATCCCACGGCCACTATTTCGAAGAAGAGCAGGGGAGTTCTCCCCGGTGTCCTAGGTCCCAATATTTATCCCTCAACCAACATAACAAAAACAGATTATCCGGTCATTTTCAGATTGCTGTTTGTGGGAGCTTGCTGTGCGCAAATTGGCTGCTGCGTTTCCCACATTACAACATCCACTTCAAAAATACCTCATTGACTGTAAAGCGCTTTGAGACGTCCGGTGGTTGTGAAAGGCGCTGTAGAAATGCAAGTCTTTCTTACGGGATATATCAATCGCCTCCACTCGAAGTCAATAAAGTCTGTTGTATGTACTCCACCATTTGAGCTGCTTGCTTGAAGCGTGTCGCTGTGCACCAGGCAGGAAGGAGGTTAACTAGCAGCTTAAAGTTAACATTCCCTCACACACATCAACTCAACACAGGTTTCGATGAACCTCGAGCCATCATCATGGTCGAGGAAGAGAGGAGAGGAGAGTCACAGGGGACACAACATTCAAGAGTGAGACAGCCACGTAAAGACAGAAAGACTCGCATTTCTCCAGCGCCTTTCACCACCTCAGGACGTCCCAAAGCGCTTCACGGCCAATTTTTGAAGTGTGGTCACTGTTGTAATGTTGGAAACGCGGCAGCCAATTTGCGCACAGCAAGCTCCCACAAACAGCAGCATGGTAATGACCAGATCATCTGGTTTTGCGATGCTGGTTGAGGGATAAATATTGGCCCCAGGACACTGGGGAGAACTCCCCCGCTCTCCGTCGATATAGTGCCCGTGGGATCTTTTACGGGGGCAAATGGGGCATCGGATCAACGTCTCATCCGAAAGACGGCACCTCCGACAGTGCGGCACTCCCTCAGTACTGCCCCTCCAACAGTGCAGCTCTCCCTCAGTACTGCCCCTCTGACAGTGCGGCGCTCCCTCAGTACTGCCCCTCCGATAGTGCAGCACTCCCTCAGTACTGCCCCTCCGACAGTGCAGCTCTCCCACAGTACCGCCCCTCCGACAGTGCAGTGCTACCTCAGTACTGCCCCTCCGACAGTGCGGCGCTCCCTCAGTAATGCCCCTCCGACAGTGCGGCGCTCCCTCAGTCCCGCCCCTCCGACAGTGCCGTGCTCCCTCAGTACTGACCCTCCGACAGTGTGGTGCTCCCTCAGTACTGCCTCTCCGACAGTGTGGCACTCCCTCAGTACTGCCCCTCCGACAGTGCGGCGCTCCCTCAGTACTGCCCCTCCGACAGTGCAGCTCTCCCTCAGTACTGCCCCCCCGACAGTGAGGTGCGCCCTCAGTACTGCCCCTCCGACAGTGCGGAGCTCCCTCAGTACTGCCCCTCTGACATTGCAGCGCTCCCTCAGTACTGCCCCTCCGACAGTGCAGTGCTCCCTCAGTACTGCCCCTCCGACAGTGTGGCGCTCCCTCAGTACTGCCCCTCCGACAGTGCGGCGCTCCCTCAGTACTGCCCCTCCGACAGTGCAGCGCTCCCTCAGTACTGCCCCTCTGACAGTGCAGAGCTCCCTCAGTACTGCCCCTCCGACAGTGCGGCGCTCCCTCAGTACCGTCCCTCCGACAGTGCGGCACTCCCTCAGTACTGCCCCTCCGACAGTGCGGCGCTCCCTCAGTACTGCCTCTCCGACAGTGCGGCGCTCCCTCAGTACCGCCCCTCCGACAGTGCGGCGCTCCCTCAGTACCGCCCCTCCGACAGTGCGACGCTCCCTCAGTACCGTCCCTCCGACAGTGCGGCGCTCCCTCAGTACTGCCTCTCCGACAGTGCGGCGCTCCCTCAGTACTGCCTCTCCGACAGTGCGGCGCTCCCTCAGTACCGCCCCTCCGACAGTGCGGCGCTCCCTCAGTACTGCCCCTCCGACAGTGCGGCGCTCCCTCAGTACTGCCCCTCCGACAGTGCGGCGCTCCCTCAGTACTGCCCCTCCGACAATGCGGCGCTCCCTCAGTACTGCCCCTCCGACAGTGCGGCGCTCCCTCAGTACTGCCCCTCCGACAGTGCGGCGCTCCCTCAGTACTGCCCCTCCGACAGTGCGGCGCTCCCTCAGTACCGCCCCTCCGACAGTGCGGCGCTCCCTCAGTACTGCCCCTCCGACAGTGCGGCGCTCCCTCAGTACTGGCAAGTTGACTGAGGCCTCGGTAGCCCACAGAACTTAATGCCTTCAGGAGAAGCAGCAAGACATCGAGAGAGGCCGCGCCTAAATAAACTCAACCAGGCTGCTGACACATCTTGGGCAGGAATTATCACCGCCTTTCATTGATCTTGATCAGAATTATGATTCATATTTAACTCGGGCTGCAGTAAATAACAAACCCAATCATTCAAGAGTTTTCCATTTACCATTTCAAGTCTGTTCAAAATCATGGAGGGGTTTTGATAGAGTAAATAAGGAGAAGGTGTTTCCAGTGGCAGAAGGGTCAGTAACCAGAGGACACAGAATTAAGATAATTGGTAGAAGAATCAGAGCGGACATGAGGAAACATGTTTTTACGCAGCGAGTTGTTGTGATCTGGAACGCGCTGCCTGAAAGGGCGGTGGGAGCAGATTCAATGGTAACTTTCAAAAGAGAATTGGATAAATACTCGAAGGGGAAAAATGTGCAGGGCTGTGGGGAAAGAGCAGGGGGGGGGAGTGGGAGTAATTGGAGAGCTCGATCACAGAGCCAGCACAAGCACAGACACAATGGGTTGAATAGCCTCCTTCTGCGCTGTACAATTCCCTACGATTCTACATATCAAACTGTGGGGTTGAGAACGGATCTGGCCCGGGTAAATTGGAATCAAAGATTGGCAGGTAAGTCTGTAACCGAACAATGGGCTGCCTTGAATGAGGCAGTGGTTGGGGAACAGTCGAGGTACATTCCCACGAGGGGGAAAGGCAGGGCAACTAAAGTCAGGGCTCCCTGGATGACGAAAGAGATAGAGAGTCAGGTGAAGCAGAAAAAGAGCGCGTGTGACAGATGACAGGTGGAGAATACAAGTGAGAATCAGGCTGAATATAGAAAGTTCAGAGGGGAAGTGAAAAAGAAAATAAGAGGGGCAAAGAGAGGGTATGAGAATAGAATGGCAGCCAACATAAAAGGGAATCCTAAAAGTCTTCTATAGGCAGATAAATAGTAAAAGGGTAGTAAGAGCAGGGGTGGGATCGATTCGGGACCAAAAAGGAGACCTACGCATGGAGGCAGAGGGCATGGCTGAGGTACTAAACAAGTACTTTGCATCTGTCTTTACCAAGGAAGAGGATGCTTTTTTAAAATTTGTTCATGGGATGTGGGCATCGTTGGCAAGGCCAGCATTTATTGCCCATCCCTAGTTGCCCTTGAGAAGGTGGTGGTGAGCCGCCTTCTTGAACCACTGCAGTCCGTGTGGTGAAGGTGCTCCCACAGTGCTGTTAGGGAGGGAGTTCCAGGATTTGGACCCAGCGATGGTGAAGGATCGGCCGATATATTTCCAAGTCAGGATGGTTTGTGACTTGGAGGGGAACTTGGAGGTGGTGGTGTTATTATCATCTGCAAACTTCTTAATCATACCCCCTATATTCAAGTCTAGATCATTGATATACACCACAAAAAGCAAGGGACCTAGTACTGAGCCCTGCGGAACCCCACTGGAAACAGCCTTCCAGTCACGAAAATACCCATCAACCATTACCCTCTGCTTCCTGTCTCCGAGCCAGTTTTGAATCCAACTTGACACTTTGCCTTGGATCCCATGGGCTTTTACCTTCGTGACCAGCCTGCCATGTGGAACCTTATCAAAAGCCTTGCTAAAGTCCATATACACTACATCAAACGCACTGCCCTCATCTACCCTCCTTGTTACCTCCTCAAAAAAATTCAATCAAGTTTGTCAGACACGACCTTCCCTTCACAAATCCGTGCTGACTGTCCTTGATTAATCCGTGTCTTTCTAAATGAAGATTTATCCTGTCCTTCAGAATTCTTTCCGATAATTTTCCCATGTGCGAGCCCTACTGGACATACTACAAGCCTTAGACAAGGCAGGACTGAAGGCGAACCCCAAGAAAGCCCAGGTAGGGAAAAGCCAGGTGCAGTATCTGGGGTATAACATCGCCCAGGGGCAGCGCAGCATGCCCGAAGACTGTAAAAGGGCTACTGAGGGAATGCCGAGACCAACAGATGTTAGCGGTGGTAAGGCAGGTTATGGGGTTGTTTAGTTATTGTAGGAATTTTGTGGAGGGATTTGCCGAAAAGGCAGAACTCATCCAAGAGACTAGTTAAAGGGGGTTATCCACCGGGCGCCCTGGTAGAATGAGGAAGAGGAGCAAGATAAGGTTTATAGTGAGTTAAAACGGGTTTTAGTACAGGCCCCGCCATTAGGACTCCCTTGTCTGGGAAAGCCATTCCATCTGTTTGTACATAATGAGAGTGGCTATTATAGAACAGTATTAGCCCAGGAACATGGGGGTAGGATGAGACCTGGAGCATACTTTTCCACCAAAGAATCACCAGTGGCGAAAGGACTGCCCCGATGTATTGCAGCCATAGACTGCGCCACATGGGCAGTTAGAAAAATAGGAGCAGGAGTAGGCCATTCGGCCCTTCGAGCCTGCTCCGCCATTCAATATGATCATGGCTGATCCTCTATCTCAATAACATATTCCCGCTCTCTCCCCATACCCCTTGATGCCTTTTGTGTCTAGAAATCTATTTATCTCCTTCTTAAATATATTCAGTGACTTGGCCTCCACAGCCTTCTGTAGTAGAGAATTCCACAGGTTCACCACCCTCTGAGTGAAGAAATTTCTCCTCATCTCAGTCCTAAATGTCCTACCCCGTATCCTGAGACTGTGACCCCTCGTTCTAGACCCCCCAGCCAGGGGAAACATCCTCCCTGCATCCAGTCTGTCTAGCTCTGTCAGAATTTTATACGTTTCAATGAGATCCCCTCTCATTCTTCTAAACTCTAGTGAATACAGGCCTAGTCGACCCAATCTCTCCTCATACGACAGTCCTGCCATCCCAGGAATCAGTCTGGTGAACCTTCGCTGCACTCCCTCTATGGCAAGTATATCCTTTCTTAGGTAAGGAGACTAAAACTGCACACAGTACTCCAGGTGTGGTCTCACCAAGGCCCTGTACAACTGTAGTAAGACATCCTTGCTCCTGTACTCAAATCCTCTTGCAATGAAGGCCAACATACCATTTGCCTTCCTAACTGCTTGCTGCACCTGCATGTTTGCTTTCAGTGACTGGTGTACAAGGACACCCAGATCCCTCTGTACATCAGCATTTTCCAATCTGTCACCATTTAAATAATACTTTACCTTTCTGTTTTTCCTACCGAAGTGGATAACTTCACATTTATCCACGTTATACTGCATCTGCCATGTATTTGCCCACTCACTCAACTTGTCTAAATCGCCTTGAAGCCTCTTTGCATCCTCCTCACAACTCACAATCCCACCTAGTTTCGTGTCGTCAGCAAACTTGGAAATATTACATTTGGTTCCCTCATCCAAATCAACAGTTAAGGTTAGCGAACCGCTAGTGATGACAGGAGAAATTATATTGCACACCAGATACACCATAGTAGAGTTGCTAAACACTGGGAAACTGAGAACAGTCTCAGACAGCAGACGAGCCATCCTGTTACCTAGGGATAAATCGATTTTGATAGTGAAAGACAGTAGAGTTAACCCAGCGGGAGGTATGCTGACAGAAGGACAGGAGCACAGCTGTGCGGCAGACTTAGAAACGGACGTTTGTAGTATACTGGAGGAGGAGGAATTGGAGGAGGCAGAAATGACGTTGTTTGTCGATGGGTCTAGACGATATGTGGACGGGATACTCTCCACTTGCCTGGATGAGTGCAGCTCCAACAATAATGAAGAAGCTCGGCACCATCCAGGACAAAGCAGCCCGCTGGATTGGCACCCCATCCACCACCTTAAACATTCACTCCCTCCACCACCGGCGCACCGTGGCTGCAGTGTGTACCATCTACAAGATGCACTGCAGCAACTCGCCAAGGCTTCTTCGGCAGCACCTCCCAAACCCGCGACCTCTTCCACCTAGAAGGACAAGGGCAGCAGGCGCATGGGAACACCACCACCTCCAAGTCACATACCATCCTGACTTGGAAATATATCGGCCGTTCCTTCATCGTCGCTGGGTCAAAATCCTGGAACTCCCTCCCTAACAGCACTGTGAGAGCACCTTCACCACACGGACTGCAGCGGTTCAAGAAGGCGGCTCACCACCATCTTCTCAAGGGCAACTAGGGATGGGCAATAAATGCTGGCCTTGCCAGCGACGCCCTGATCCCATAAACAAATCCAAAAAAATTTTTTTTAATCGGAAACGGAGGAGAAATAATATTGCAAGGAAAACTGCCAGGGGAAACGTCAACCCAAGTAGTGGAATTGATAGCGCTCAAAGAAGCCCTGAAACTGACTGAGGGCAGGACAGGCAGTATTTATACGGATGGTAGATATGCCTTTGGAGTGGTACATGACTATATGACAGTGTTGTCCCAAATTCACTGTATCTATTGAGCTCGTAAAAAGTAGTCAGGTCAACAACAGTTCAACAATTATGGTTCTTTGTTCAGAGAGTCAAATGTCGGTCCGACTCAGTGGGCTGGATTTTGATCCTGGGGCGGGTTGGGGTCGTGTTATCCACCCGACTGCAATTGGATGTGGGAGATTGATGCGATTTTCACCTAATTGGACAATTGAGTTCCAGCATGTGGGAACCCATGACCCAATGAGTGTTTTCAGTCTGAAAGTCGCCTCTGATGATGTCATCATTGCTGCTGCATTGCAGGTCAGAGAATGCCCGGCCTTTGCTGTGAGAGGACCTGGATGCAAAATGAGCAGCAGCCCTAAGTCTGGAGAGAGAAAGAGAGAGAGAGAATTTTTTTTGCTCCGCCACTCCCAGATATGGCTCCTCCATCCCAGATGCCTGCCAGCCCTAGTCACTGATAATCAGCCCAGCCACTGATAGTCAGCTATCCAAATGTGCTCCCGCCAGGTTTCACAATCGTGGTTCAGAACAGGCGTACTTCACGGAGAACAAGGGTTAAAATCACAAAGGCCTTTCAAAATGGCATTACAGAGCCAATTTAGTGCTTGTTAAGAGCCTTAACAGCCTATCCCGTCTCTTAGAGGCGGGATGGAGTCGGGACCAGCAGACACAATTTCATGAAAATTGCGTGGAGGCGGGATGGAGGTGGGCTTGTGCCCGCCCGCCAGTTTTTGCAATTTTAACCCCCCACACACCTCCAAACCCGCCTCCACGGGTCAATGAAGTTGCATACATTCAGTACTTTATTGGTCAACAAGTTGTTTGAATAACTTACAAGGAAAATGACACGGGGCTCACTTCCCATGTGTGCTAGCTTTAAACAATATTACCCATTTGAAAGTTGATCAGCCTTCGCGCTGGTGTCCGACAACAAGTCCCGGACTTGTGGCTGCTCCCTTCTCGAGTGTGATTCCTAGGATCTCGCTGCTAAACTAACTCTTGGCTCCCTTCTTTTAGATCTATATTTTACTACCTATGTGCCGCCCCCCCCCCCCCCCCCCGATAAGACCATTTGCACAAGGTTTGCTCTAATCAGTCATGAGACCTCTTGACCGTTAGCTCACAGCTTCTGTGATCATCACAACAGAATGGTCAAGGCGTACCGTGTGCAGATTCGGCCATTTTGTCTGAGATGTGTCCATCCTTAGCCAATCGGTATCCTTGGTGGTTTAGGGAATTCCAGAGGTCCCTTATTATGTGATTTGCGACTGCTCAACCGTTAGAGACCAGATTGTCACCCTTATCTTGAGTTAATTGTTGTCCTAGACTCGATCATCCTGCAAGCTTGTCGTCTTTTGCAGGCCTGTTAACGATGCTATTTGAGCAGCCCTAGGCCCCCAGCTTCAAGGTTTTTTGTTATTTGAGATCTCCACTGGCTGCAGTTTTCGCAGTCCTCGACCATTTTCTGAAGGCACCAGTTCATATTTCTACAGACAGCCTGGAGTAGGAGAGGGTACATCACCTCAAGCGGAGGAGCGGTACAGCATGAGAAAGTAGTAAAGGCATAGAATCATAGAATCATAGAAGATAGGAGCAGGAGTAGGCCAAATTCAGTACCCTGTCCCTGCTTTCTCCCCATATCCCTTGATCCCTTTAGCCTTAAGAAATATATCTAACTCCTTCTTGAATATATTTAGTGAATTGGCCTCAACTGCCTTCTGTGGTAGAGAATTCCACAGGTTCACCACTCTCTGGGTGAAGAATTTCCTCCTCATCTCAGTCCTAAATGGCTTACTCCTTATCCTTAGACTGTGACCCCTGGTTCTGGACTCCCCCGCAATCGGGAACAGCCTTCCTGCATCTAGTCTGTCCAGACCTGTCAGAATTTTATAAGTTTCAATGAGATCCCCTCTCATTCTTCTAAACTCCAGCGAGTATAAGCCCAATCGACCCAATCTCTCTTCATACGTCATTCCTGCCATCCCAGGTATCAGCCTTGTGAATCTTCGCTGAACTCCTTCCATGGCAAGAACATCCTTCCTCAGATAAGGCGACCAAAACTGCACACAGTACTCAAGGTGTGGTCTCACCAAGGCCCTGTACAACTGCAGCAAGACATCCTTATTCCTGTACTCAAACCCTCTTGCTACGAAGGCCAACATACCATTTGCCTTCTTAACCGCCTGCTGCACCTGGACACCCAGGTCTCGTTGCACTTCCCCTTCTCCCAATCTATTGCCATTCAGATAATAATCTGCCTTTCTGTTTCTGACACCAAAGTGGATAACCTCGCATTTAAGACCACAGCCAACTGTACCATGGAGGCCATGCCAGCTAACATGGAACCAACTCGAGTAGCCTACGTGGGCAAAGGCCAATACTGCGTCACCACATCCCAGGCGTTTTTCTGGCACGGGTATACCCAGTGCCAGCTGGGAAACCAAACCGTATGCTTTAGGCCACAGTTGCCATCACGGGTGGGCAGGGTAGAGCTGGTGGACATACTTCGACGAGAGGTGGATAACCTGGATGCCAAGGAGGGCATTCGAGACGAGCTCGAACAGTACATTAACCAGTTCATCTACCCGATACCCCCCCACTGCCTGAGCAGTTGGATGGAATCAAGGCAGGGTTAGATAATTGGGCTGATAAGTGGCAGGTAACATTCGCGCCACAGAAGTGCCAGGCAATGACTATCTCCAACAAGCGAGAGTCTAACCACCCCCCCTTGACGTTCAACAGCATTACCATCGCCGAATCCCCACCATCAACATCCTGGGGGGGTCACCATTGACCAGAAACTTAACTGGACCAGCCACATAAATACTGCGGCAACAAGAGCAGGTCAGAGACTGGGTATTCTGTGGCGAGTGTCTCACCTCCTGACTCCCCAAAGCCTTTCCACCATCTACAAGGCACAAGTAAGGACTGTGATGGAATACTCTCCACTTGCCTGAATGAGTGCAGCTCCAACAACACTCAAGAAGCTCGACACCATCCAGGACAAAGCAGCCCGCTGGATTGGCAACCCATCCACCACCTTAAACATTCACCCCCTCCACCACCAGCGTACCGTGGCTGCAGTGTGTACCATCTACAAGATGCACTGCAGCAACTCGCCAAGGCTTCTTCGGCAGCACCTCCCAAACCCACGACCTCCACCACCTAGAAGGACAAGGGCAGCAGGCGCATGGGAACACCACCACCTCCAAGTTCCCCTCCAAGTCACACACCCTCGTGACCTGGAAATATATCGGCCGATCCTTCATCGTCGCTGGGTCAAAATCCTGGAACCCCCTCCCTAACAGCACTGTGGGAGCACCTTCACCACACGGACTGCAGCGGTTCAAGAAGGCGGCTCACCACCACCTTCTCAAGGGCAATTAGGGATGGGCAATAAATGCTGGCCTTGCCAGCGACGCCCACATCCCATAAACGAATTTAAAAAAAGTCCCACAAGACCGATTATACCCTCCGTTAGAAGAGCGAGGATATAAAGGACCAGGTCGAGGACATCCAAGTCACAACTTGGTGGGAGGACTTGTGGAACTGGGGGCTTAATGTACAAATTCACCCCTGGATCAGAATAGTCTTCCATGCTTTGGTGACGGTACAACTGGTGGTGATGATACACATTATTTGCCTCACCTGCACGCTCTGGAGAAAGAACATAAGATCATAAGAAATAGGAGCAGGAATAGGCCACTTGGCCTCTCGAGCCTGCTCCGCCATTCAATAAGATCATGGCTGATCTTGGGCTCAAAGCCACTTCCCCGCCCTCTCCCCATAACCCTTCACTCCCTTATCTTGCAAAAATCTGTCTATCTCCACCTTAAATGTATTTAATGACCCAGCCTCCACAGCTCTCTGGGGCAGAGAATTCCACAGATTTACGACCCTCTGAGAGAAGAAGTTCCTCCTCATCTCAGTTCTAAAAGGGCGAGCCTTTATTCTAAAACTGTGCCCCCGAGTTCTAGATTTCCCCACGAGAGGAAACATCCTCTCTGCATCTACCCTGTCGAGCCCCCCTCAGTGTCTTGTATGTTTCAATAAGATCACCTCTCATTCTTCTAAATTCCAATGAGTATAGGCCCAGCCTGCTCAACCTTTCCTCATAAGTCAACCCCCTCATCTCTGGAATTAACCTAGTGAATCGTCTCTGAACTGCCTCCAATGCAAGTATATCCTCCCTTCAATAAGGAGACCAAAACTGTACGCAGTACTCCAGGTGTGGTCTCACCAGCGCCCTGTACAGTTGTAGCAGGACTTCCCTGCTTTTATACTCCAACCCCCTTGCAATAAAGGCCAACATTCCATTTGCCTTTTTGATTACTTGCTGTACCTGCATGCTAACTTTTTGTGTTTCATGCACAAGGGCCCCCAGGTCCCTCTGAACTGTAGCATTTTGTAATCACTAGAAGAAGAAGAAGAGCTTGGCCGAAGCCCTACGGAAAAATGAAGTAGAACCCTTGAGAAATAAGGGAACAGGTTGGGAGCAACCGGTGTGAAGCCTACATATGAGTACAGGGAAAAGCTAGACGAAAGTTGCTATTTGCTGGCATTATACCCAGAGAATCATAGAATCATAGAAGATAGGAGCAGGAGTAGGCCATTCGGCCCCTCGAGCCTGCCCGCCATTCAATGAGATCATGGCTGATCATCCAAATTCAGTACCCTGTCCCTGCCTTTTCCCCATATCCCTTGATCCCTTTAGCCTTAAGAAATATATCCAACTCCTTCTTGAATCTATTTAATGAATTGGCCTCTACTGCCTTCTGTGGTAGAGAATTCCACAGGTTCACCACTCTCTGGGTGAAGAAATTCCTCCTAATTTCTGTCCTAAATGGCTTACCCCTTATCCTTAGACTGTGACCCCTGGTTCTGGACTCCCCGACCATCGGGAACATCCTTCCTGCATCTAGTCTGTCCTGTCCTGTCAGAATTTTATAAGTTTCAATGAGATCCCCTCTCATTCTTCTAAACTCCCATAAGTTTAAGCCCAATCGACCCAATCTCTCCTCATACGTCATTCCTGCCATCCCAGGTATCAGCCTTGTGAATCTTCGCTGAACTCCTTCCATGGCAAGAACATCCTTCCTCAGATAAGGCGACCAAAACTGCACACAATACTCAAGGTGTGGTCTCACCAAGGCCCTGTACAACTGCAGCAAGACATCCTTGTTCCTGTACTCAAACCCTCTCGCCATTTGCCTTCTTAACCGCCTGCTGCACCTGCATGCTTACATAGAATCTGGAGGTGGGGTAGCGGAGGCTAGTAGAGCCAATGCAAAGTCGTTAGAGGCTTGGGGCTGGATTTTATGAATGGAGGAGATGTGTTGGAGGCAGGACTGCTGCTTGCTGGGTTTCAGTCCCGCCTCCGTCAGCTTCTGGCCAACCAGCGGGATTTTCCCCTGATTGACCTTGTTAAGCCCGCCCGGCGGGCTCAGCAGGCCAATTAGGGGGAAGTCAGTGACAGAGCACGTCAACATCTGACGTGCCATCTGCCAAGAATTTTTGAAAGAAGAAATGTCATCGTTTGACAGCTCTGTGAAGCTGTCAAACACTGACATTCTGTATGGTTTGATGAGTCTTTGTGTTCAGGACTCATCAAACCTTTCCACGTTGCAGAAATCAGCTGGCTGTTGGATCGGAGGAAGCAACAGCCAGTCTGTGATCTCTACACTGGAGATGTCGGGGACTCCGGCTCCACAGCGTCTGCAGGTAGAAACAAAGGTAAGTTAACATTTTCTTACACATTACACTCCCCTCACATACTTACCGCTCCACACTTGCACCCATCACTCACCTCTACATCGCACTTTCAGACCCCTCCAACCCCCGCAGACCCACTGCTCGCCTCCTACACCCAGGCTGGGTTTTCCCAGGTCGGGAAGCCTGCACTTCAAGACGAAAAATGGGGATAATCCTATTTTCTGCCTGTTAACTACCTGTTAACAGGCAGTTAATAGGCTTTAATCCCTTCCCGCCTCCAAGGAGACCGGACCCGGTGCCGGACGGCTTCCCACCTCCTGGCAAGAGGGCGCGGAGGCGGGTTGAATAGAGTCATAGGGGGAAAAATTCAGTTGGTTGCGCTTCCCGTTAGCGCCTTAAGAGGGCGCTAATGGGGCGCAAAGCATCTAGCGCCCAGGCGTGGCGAAGTTTGCGCCGCTCGCGAAATTAACTAGACATTTTGCGGCGGCGCTAAACACTACCGCCACGATCTCCTGCGCCGGCAGATCGTGACGTAAGTCGAGTGCACAATACCCCGGTATCGCCCCGGAGCGGATATTGAGTGGCGCCCCCTGCCTTACCGCCTGACGCTAGCAACGACAGGTTGAGGGGAGCGTTCTGCAGTCATGAAGGGAAAGGGGGAGCGCTATTTAAAGGTGACCGCTTCCTGCCTTTTATTGTTGGTGCCATTTTTGAACTACGCATTCTGAGAGAGAGAGAGAGAGACTTCTGGAGAGATTCAACGTTGTGTGAAGGAGTTTCGGGTACTGAGCAGCACTTTGCAGGTTCATTTTGATTTGCCATTCCTTGTATCGATTTAGAAAAGACTGTGGGGGCTGCACTCTGAGCTCTATGCCTGGTACTCTCCATTGTTCTTTCCAGCAGATTTGATGTGCAGGTCTCTCCAGGCCGAGATTCAAGGCTGCAACGAGCAGGGTGTGGATGGAAAGCAAGATTAACCATCCCCTTTAAGAACTGGCCCGTGCCATTGTGTGTGTGTTCCATTGCTGACTGACATCACATGAGCTTCGCCAGCGCTCTGAGGTAGCGCCTCGCTCCTCGGCCTTTGCGCCTTAAGACAGGTGTGAAGCGCCTGATTTAGCGCTCCAATCACCTCCAGGGGCGATAAAAGTCAAGTTTGCAGTCGGTGGCGATAATTAGCGCCAGGCGCTAATCTTTGCGCCCGGCCGATAATTGCGCCCCAAATGGGGCGATACTGAATTTCTCCCCCATAGAGTCATACAGCATAGAAAGAGGCCCTTCGGCCCATCGTGTCCGCGCCGGCCATCAAGCCCTGTCTATTCTAATCCCATTTTCCAGCACTTGGTCCGTAGCCTTGTATGCTATGGCGTTTCAAGTGCTCATCTAAATGCTTCTTGAATGTTGTGAGGGTTCCTGCCTCTACCACCCTTTCAGGCAGTGAGTTCCAGATTCCAACCACCCTCTGGGTGAAAAAGTTTTTCCTCAAATCCGCTCGAAACCTCCTGCCCCTTACCTTGAAACTATGCCCCCTGGTTATTGACCCCTCTACTGAGGGGAAAAGTTCCTTTCTATCTACCCTATCTATGCCCCTCATAATTTTGTACACCTCAATCAGGTCCCTCCTCAGCCTTCTCTGCTCGAAGGAAAACAACCCCAGCCTGTCCAGTCTCTCTTCATAGCTGAAACGCTCCAGCCCAGGTAACATCCTGGTGAATCTCCTCTGCACCCTCTCCAATGCAACCACATCCTTCCTGTAGTGTGGCGACCAGAACTGCACACACAGTATTCCAGCTGTGGCCTAACTAAAGCTTTGCCACCCGCCCCCAAACTCTGCCACTTTCCCGGCCGTCCCGTCTCCATACCTGCCTCCTCGGGGCTGGTAAAATCCAGCCCTTGGAGTTAGTAGAATCCGAAGCTTGTGGAGCTCAGAGGAGGCCTGGGACACTCGCTAGGCGGAGGAACTATGGGTGCGGCTGCCTTGGGCCAGGTGCTGGCCAAGGGCCAAAAGGGGGGATTGTTGTGGGTATCACAGACTAACATAATTAAACGCAGAGAGCGCTGGGAAGCATGACCACGACTGCGAAAAGCTGAGCATTGGGGAGAGCTGAGACTAGGAGGGAACCTTGTGACTTAGATAACAAAACCACAAAAGCAGTTCATACAGCCCAGGTGACAGACAAGTGGTCACTTGCAGGTTTGAACTCAACAAGAGTCAAGAATCACAATCCAAGCGATGGCTGCGTTTTTTCTCAGTGAGAGATTTAAGTGCAAAATAACATGTTCATTCTTGCGGACTTTGAGCGTACAAGCAGCGATGGCTTGCTGTGGAAACCGAATTCTCTTGACCTTGCTGGAAGAGAGGCTTCTCCCTGTGTGCACTTGAATAAAGCGATCGTTGTACCGAACCGAAGTCTTCGCTGAGTCCTTATCAACCACAACACTATGACTCTGTGACTCAGCAACTCGGTAACTCGGTGACTCTGTGACTCTGCGATTCTGGGACTCCGCGATTCTGTGACTCTGTGATTCTGTGACTCTGTGATTCTGTGACTATGTGATTTTGTGACTCTGTGATTCTGCGATTCTGCGATTCTGTGACTCTGTGACTCTGTGATTCTGTGACTCTGTGATTCTGTGATTCAGCAACTCGGTAACTCAGTGACTCAGTGATTCTGTGACTGTGATTCTGCGATTCTGTGACTCTGTGACTCAGTGATTCTGTGACTCTGTGAATCTGTGATTCTGTGACTGTGATTCTGCGATTCTGTGACTCTGTGACTCTGTGATTCTGTGACTCTGTGAATCTGTGATTCTGTGACTCTGTGACTCAGTGATTCTGTGACTCTGTGACTCTGTGATTCTGTGACTCAGCAACTCGGTAACTCTGTGACTCTGTGACTGTGATTCTGTGACTCTGTGATTCTGTGATTCTGTTACTCTGTGACTCTGTGATTCTGTGATTCTGTTACTCTGTGACTCTGTGACTCTGCGATTCGGTAACTCGGTGACTCTGTGACTCTGCAATTCTGTGACTCTGTGATTCTCTGACTCTGTGACTCAGTGATTCTGTGACTCTGTGAATCTGTGATTCTGTGACTCTGTGACTCTGTGACTCTTTGATTCTGTGACTCTGTGACTGCGATTCTGTGACTCTGTGACTGTGGTTCTGTGATTCTGTTACTCTGTGATTCTGTGATTCTGTTACTCTGTGAATCTGTGATTCTCTGACTCTGTGACTCTGTGATTCTATGACTCTGTGACTCTGTGACTGTGGTTCTGTGACTCTGTGATTCTGTGACTCTGTGACTCTGTGATTCTGTGTCTCTGTGACTCTGTGATTCTGTGACTCTGTGACTGTGACTCTGTGACTCTGTTTCTGTGACTCTGTGATTCTGTGACTCTGTGACTCTGTGATTCTGTGATTCTGTGACTCTGTGACTGTGACTCTGTGACTCTGTTTCTGTGACTCTGTGATTCTGTGACTCTGTGACTCTGTGATTCTGTGATTCTGACTCTGTGACTCTGTGACTGTGACTCTGTGACTCTGCGACTCTGTGATTCTGTGACTCTGTGATTCTGACTCTGTGACTCTGTGATTCTGTGATTCTGTGACTCATAGAAACATAGAAGATAGGAGCAGGAGTAGGCCATTCGGCCCCTCTAGCCTGCTCCGCCATTCAATGAAATCATGGCTGATCATCCAAATTCAGAACCCTGTCGCTGCTTTCTCCCCATATCCCTTGATCCCTTTAGCCTTAAGAAATATATCTAACTCTGTGATTCAGTGATTCTGTGATTCTGTGACTCTGTGATTCTGTGACACTGTGACTCTGTAATTCTGTGTCTCTATGACTCTGCGATTCTGTGACTCTGTGATTCTGTGACTCTCTGAATCTGTGACTCTGTGAATCTGTGATTCTGTGACTCAGTGATTCTGTGATTCTGTGACTCTGTGATTCTGTGATTCTGTGACTCTCTGAATCTGTGACTCTGTGAATCTGTGATTCTGTGACTCAGTGATTCTCTGATTCTGTGATTCTGTGACTCTGATTCTGTGCTTCTGTGATTCTGGGACTCTGTGACTCTGTGACTGTGACTCTGTGATTCTGTGACTCTGTGACTCTGACTATGTGACTCTGTGATTCTGTGACTCTGTGATTCTGTGATTCTGGGACTCAGTGCTTCTGTGATTCTGTGACTCTGTGATTCTGTGACTCTGTGACTCTGTGACTCTGTGATTCTGTGACTCTGTGATTCTGTGATTCTGTGACTCTGTGATTCTGTGATTCTGTGACTCTGTGATTCTGTGACTCTGTGACTCTGTGATTCTGTGATTCTATGACTCTGTGACTCTGTGATTCTGTGACTCTGTGAATCTGTGACTCCGACTCTGTGACTCTGTGATTCTGTGATTCTGTGACTCTGTGATTCTGTGACTCTGTAATCATGTGACGCTGTGACTCTGTGATTCTGTGACTCTATGATTCTGTGACTCTCTGATTCTGTGAATCTGTGACTCTGATTCTGTGACTGTGATTCTGTGACTCTGTGATTCTGTGACTCTGTGATTCTGTGACTCTCTGACTCTGTGATTCTGTGACTCTGTGACTCTGTTTCTGTGACTCTGTGACTCTGTGACTCTGTTTCTGTGACTCTGTGATTCTGTGACTCTGCGACTCTGTGATTCTGTGACTCTGTGACTGTGATTCTGTGATTCTGTGACTCATAGAAACATAGAAAATAGGAGCAGGAGTAGGCCATTCGGCCCCTCTAGCCTGCTCCGCCATTCAATGAAATCATGGTTGATCATCCAAATTCAGAACCCTGTCGCTGCTTTCTCCCCATATCCCTTGATCCCTTTAGCCTTAAGAAATATATCTAACTCTGTGATTCAGTGATTCTGTGATTCTGTGACTCTGTGATTCTGTGACTCTGTGACTCTGTAATTCTGTGTCTCTATGACTCTGCGATTCTGTGACTCTGTGATTCTGTGACTCTCTGAATCTGTGACTCTGTGAATCTGTGATTCTGTGACTCAGTGATTCTGTGATTCTGTGACTCTGTGATTCTGTGATTCTGTGACTCTCTGAATCTGTGACTCTGTGAATCTGTGATTCTGTGACTCAGTGATTCTCTGATTCTGTGATTCTGTGACTCTGATTCTGTGCTTCTGTGATTCTGGGACTCTGTGACTCTGTGACTGTGACTCTGTGATTCTGTGACTCTGTGACTCTGACTATGTGACTCTGTGATTCTGTGACTCTGTGATTCTGTGATTCTGGGACTCTGTGACTCTGTGACTGTGACTCTGTGACTGTGATTCTGTGATTCTGTGACTCAGTGCTTCTGTGATTCTGTGACTCTGTGATTCTGTGACTCTGTGACTCTGTGATTCTGTGATTCTGTGACTCTGTGATTCTGTGATTCTGTGATTCTGTGACTCTGTGATTCTGTGACTCTGTGACTCTGTGATTCTGTGATTCTGTGACTCTGTGACTCTGTGATTCTGTGACTCTGTGATTCTGTGACTCCGACTCTGTGACTCTGTGATTCTGTGACTCTGTGATTCTGTGACTCCGACTCTGTGATTCTGTGACTCTGTGATTCTGTGACTCTGTGATTCTGTGACTCCGACTCTGTGACTCTGTGATTCTGTGACTCTGTGATTCTGTGACTCTGTAATCATGTGACGCTGTGACTCTGTGATTCTGTGACTCTATGATTCTGTGACTCTCTGATTCTGTGAATCTGTGACTCTGATTCTGTGACTGTGATTCTGTGACTCTGTGATTCTGTGACTCTGTGATTCTGTGACTCTCTGACTCTGTGATTCTGTGACTCTGTGACTCTGTTTCTGTGACTCTGTGACTCTGTTTCTGTGACTCTGTGATTCTGTGACTCATAGAAACATAGAAAATAGGAGCAGGAGTGGGCCATTCGGCCCCTCTAGCCTGCTCCGCCATTCAATGCGATCATGGCTGATCATCCAAATTCAGAACCCTGTCCCTGCTTTCTCCCCATATCCCTTGAACCCTTTAGCCTTAAGAAATACATCCAACTCCTTCCTGAATATATTTAATGAATTGGCCTCTACTGCCTTCTGTGGTAGAGAATTCCACAGGTTCACCACTCTCTGGGTGAAGAAATTCCTCCTCATTTCTGTCCTAAATGGCTTACCCCTTATCCTTCGACTGTGACCCTTGGTTCTGGACTCCCCGACCATCAGGAACATCCTTCCTGCATCTAGTCTGTTAGTCCTGTCAGAATTTTATAAGTTTCAATGAGATCCCCTCTCATTCTTCTAAACTCCAGCGAGTATAAGCCCAATCGACCCAATCTCTCCTCATACATCATCCCTGCCATCCCAGGTATCAGCCTGGTGAATCTTCGCTGAACTCCTTCCATGGCAAGAGCCTCATTCCTCAGATAAGGCGACCAAAACTGCAGACAGTACTCAAGATGTGGTCTCACCAAGGCCCTGTACAACTGCAGCAAGACATCTTTGTTCCTGTACTCAAACCCTCTCGCTACGAAGGCCAACATACCATTTGCCTTCTTAACTGCTTGCTGCACCTGCATGCTTACCTTCAGCGACTGGTGCACAAGGACACCCAGGTCTCGTTGCACTTCCCCTTCTCCCAATCTATTGCCATTCAGATAATAATCTGCCTTCCTGTTTTAGACACCAAAGTGGATAACCTCGCATTTATCCACGTTATATTGCATCTGCCATGCTTCTGCCCAATCACCCAACCTGTCCAAATCATCCTGGAGTTTCTCGGCACCCTCCTCACAGCACACACGCCCACCCAGCTTTGTGTGGTCTGCAAACTTGGAGATATTACATCTAGTTCCCTTGTCTAGATCATTAATATATATTGTGAATAGCTGGGGTCCAAGGACCGATCCCTGTGGTACCCCACTAGTCACTGCCTGCCACTCGGAAAAAGACCCGTTTATTCCAACTCTTTGCTTTCTGTCTGCCAACCAGTTCTCGATCCAAGTCAATACCTTGCCCCCAATCCAATGTGCCTTAACTTTACACGCTAATCTCTTATGCGGGACCTTATCGAAAGCCTTTTGAAAGTCCAAATACACCACATCCACTGGTTCTCCCTTATCTATTTTACCAGTTACATCCTCAAAAAATTCCAGTAGATTAGTCAAGCACGATTTACCTTTTGTAAATCCATGTTGACTTTGTCCGATCCTGTCACTGTTTTCCAAGTGCTCTGCTATTACATCTTTTATAATGGACTCTAGCATTTTCCCCACTACCGATGTCAGTCTGTAATTCCCCGTTTTCTCTCTACCACCTTTTTTGAACAGTGGGGTAACATTAGCTACCCTCCAATCCATGGGTACAGTTCCAGATTCCATCGAATGTTGGAAGATGATCAGCAATGCATCTACTATTTCTAGGGCCACTTCCTTAAGTACCCTAGGATGTAGATTATCAGGCCCTGGGGATTTATCAGACTTCAATCCCGCCAATTTCCCTAACACCATTTCCCTACAAATACTGATTTCTTTCAGTTCCTCCCTTTCATCAGACCCTATGTTCCCCAACATCTCTGGGAGGTTATTTGTGTCCTCCTTTGTGAAGACAGAACCAAAATATGTATTTAATTGGTCTGCCATTTCTTTGATCCCCATTATAAGTTCCCCTGATTCTGACTGCAAGGGACCTACGCTTGACTTCACCAATCATTTTCTCTTCACATATCTATAAAAGCTTTTACAGTCAGTTTTTATGTTCCCTGCAAGCTTCCTCTCATATTCTATTTTCCCCTTCTTAATTAATCCCTTTGTCCTCCTTTGTTGAATCCTAAACTGCTCCCAATCCTCAGGTTTACTGCTTTTTCTGGCCAATTTATACGTCCTCTCCTTGGATCTTATGCTATCCCTAATTTCCCTTGTTAGCCACGGTTGAGTCACCTTTTTTGTTTTATTCTTATGCCAAACTGGGATGAACAAATTCTGTAGTTCATCCATGCGGTCTTTGAATGTTTGCCATTGCCTATCCACCGTCAACCCTTTGAGTGACATTCCCCAATCAATCCTACCCAACTCGCGCCTCTTACCATCGCAGTTTCCTTTATTTAAATTCAGGACCCTAGTCTCTGAGTCAACTACTTCACTCTCCATCTTAATGAAGAATTCTATCATATTATGATCGCTCCGACCCAAGGGGCCTCGTACAACAAGATTGCTAATTAATCCTTTCTCATTACATAATACCCAGTCTAAGATGGCATGATCTCTGGTTGGTTCCTCGACATATTGGTCCAGGAAACCATCCCGTAAACACTCCAGGAATTCCTCCTCCACAGTATTGTTACTAATTTGGTTAGCCCAATCTATATGTAGATTAAAGTCGCCCATGATGACTGCTGTGCCCTTATTGCACGCTTCTCTAATTTCCCTTTTAATGCCATCCCCAACTTCCGCATTACTGTTTGGAGGTCTATATACCACTCCCACTAACGTTTTCTACCCCTTGGTATTTCTCAGTTCTACCCATACAGATTCCACATCATCAGAGCTAATATCCTTCCTTACAATTGTGTTAATCCCCTCTTTAACCAGCAATGCTACCCCACCTCCTTTTCCTTTTTGCCTGTCTTTCCTGAATATTGAATACCCCTGGATGTTGAGTTCCCAGCCTTGGCCACCCTGGAGCCATGTTTCCGTAATCCCAATCAAATCATTTTCGTTTACCTCTATTTGCGCAGCTAATTCATTCACCTTATTCCGAATGCTCCTCGCATTAAGACACAAAGCCTTCAGGCTTGTTTTTTAAACGCTCTTAGACCTATCAGAATTATTATTTACTGTGGCCATATTTGATTTAAACCGTTGATTTCTCTGACTGCCACTTTTGTTTTTCTCCTTTCTATCTTTTGCTTTTATCCTTGTTTCCCTTTCCTCTGTCTCCCTGCTCAGACTCTGTGATTCTGTGACTCTGTAACTCTGTGATTCTGTGACTCTGTGATTCTGTGATTCTGTGATTCTGTGACTCTGTGATTCTGTGACTGACTGTGATTCTGTGACTCTGCGACTCTGTGACTCTGTGATTCTGTGACTCTGTGACTCTATGACTCTGTAACTCTGTGATTCTGTGACTCTGTGATTCTGTGATTCTGTGACTCTGTGATTCTGTGACTGACTGTGATTCTGTGACTCTGTGACTCTGTGATTCTGTGATTCTCTGACTCTGTGATTCTGTGACTCTGTGACTCTGTGAATGTGTAACTCTGTGATTCTGTGATTCTCTGACTCTGTGATTCTGTAATTCTGTGACTCTGTGACTCTGTAACTCTGTGATTCTGTGACTCTGTGATTCTGTGACTCTGTGACTCTGTGATTCTGTGACTCTGTGACTCTGTGAATGTGTAACTCTGTGATTCTGTGATTCTCTGACTCTGTGATTCTGTAATTCTGTGACTCTGTGACTCTGTGATTCTGTGACTCTGTGATTCTGTGATTCTGTGATTCTGTGACTCTGTGACTCTGTGACTCTGTGATTGTGTGACTCTGTGAATCTGTGATTCTGTGACTCTGTGATTCTGTGATTCTGTGACTCTGTCATTCTGTGACTGACTGTGATTCTGTGACTCTGTGATTCTGTGACTCTGCGACTCTGTGACTCTGTGATTCTGTGACTTGTGACTCTGTGACTCTGTGATTCTGTGATTCTGTGACTTGTGACTCTGTGACTCTGTGATTCTGTGACTCTGTGACTCTGTGACTCTGTGACTCTGTGATTCTGTTACTCTGCGATTCTGTGACTCTGTGACTCTATGATTCTGTGACTCTGTGATTCTGTGACTCTGCGATCCTGCGACTCTGTGACTCTGTGATTCTGTGACTCTGTGACTCTGTGATTCTGTGACTCTGTGACTCAGTGATTCTGTGATTCTGTGACTCTGTGACTCTGTGATTCTGTGACGCTGTGATTCTGTGACTATGTGACTCTGTGACTCAGTGATTCTCTGACTCTGTGACTCTGTGATTCTGTGACTCCGACTCTGTGACTCTGTGATTCTGTGATTCTGTGACTCTGTGACTCTGATTCTGTGACTCTGTGATTCTGTGACTCTGTGACACTGTGACTCTGTGACTTGTAAGGGTTTCCTTGCCCGACTCTCAGCCTGTGAGATTCGTGTGGCTCTGTGCAGCCTGTATGTCAGTGCGGGTTAGGCCTTGTTGCCTGTTCTGGTCTCCAGCCAGTCTGGGAGCACTATACACACCTGTGAGTGGTTCGAATCACTCGCCCTTACGGTTCTAGACACTGGACTTAGATGCGAGAGCAGTAATGGAGATGAAACTCAGGTAGACTCGGTTGAATGGTACGAAATGGAAAATCTTTATTGCATAATACTTAAGATTACGAAATACATGTCATAAGCACAGATTAATGACAGTACAATCTTACACGCAGTTATGTAACTAATTTCAGGGAAACGAGGAACGAACGACACATCGTAAATGGGGGCACACATTACAATTATCCTTAATACTTGAAACCCTCCCCTATCAATATCTGTCCTAGCTAGATTCGTAGGATTCGAGACTCATGCTCACCACTCGTGATAACTCGGAGAAATTCCGAATAGCTGATCGGATGTTTTTCACCGCAGCACCCACGTGTCGATCAGGGGGTCTCCTGGCCCCACTTGTTTACTTGTTTCTGCTCCGGCTCGCAGGCTGGAGCGTCTGCTGTCATGAAGATCTGTGTTGGCTTTCAGAGTTCGGACAATACTCAAAAAAAGAATCTTCCTGTGCCCTCGCACAGGTCTGATAAAATTCAAAGAAGAGTCGTCCTGTGTCAGTTCTGTGAAGTTCGAAGAAGTCTTCCTGGCAAGGAAAATGTCAATTCGACCTACAGGCGCGGTCGGGGCTTACTGACCGTGGCGATAATTATGGTCTTCGTCTCTTCTCATCTCATCTCATCTCATCTCATCTCATCTCTTCTCGGGCCTTTTGTTCCGATACCGTTTACCGACTTATCGGAATGGTGCGTCCGTTTCAAGGCTTCAGAGCCCAGTTCAACACAGGTCTTCGCGACACGACACGAGGTAGATCCGAGCGGATCACAAAGTTCAATAGTCTTTTAAAAAAGAGACACGAGGCAAGCAGGAACAAGACGGCGAGTCAAGAGCACAGGAGCAGCCACGAGGATAAGAGTCAACCGAATAAGAGAAAGATGGACGGTTTGGGGCTTGCAATTATAGTGCAAAATCTTCCGTTTCCCGCCCAACCTTAATGTCTTTTCTTTTGTTAGGGTTTGGCGCTCAAATGTCTTGTATAGGTGATCTCCGTTTTTAATGGGTTTCGGGGCTACTCGTAATTGTCTGAGTACCTGTTAATATTTCTCCTATTGTTTAATCGGTCGGCGTTCTCCCTGGAGGGGTTTTGGGGCTTCCAAGTGTTTTCTGTAACTACCCGCTAACGGCTCTCTCATCGTAGAGTCGTTGGGATTTTACATATTAATGTCTTTGGATGGGCTCTTGATTACTTGGTACAATAGCTTTTATTCGTACCCGGGAGACCGATTTCAGTATTTATGTGTATACTGTAAACCCATGATGTCTCGTGTATTATCTTCAATGTGCTGAATCTTAATCGATCTTGCACAAATGTTTATTGGAACGCCATCTTGTCTGCCTGTCGAAAAGTCTAGAATGTTCCGTCACGAGGTGCGGCGGCCATTTTACAAGCTGCTTGTGTCCACTTTGAAATCTGACAGCATTCCGCTGAAATAAAAGCTGTTTGAACGAAACTCTGTGTTTTCTCCTTATTAATAAAATCGCGATATATTGCGAATTCTACAGTCCCTCCTGTTGATGCGAATAACTCCGCTTATCGTATCAAAAATATTGTGGTGAGCAATATTATCTCGATTTTCTCCGAATCCAGAAAATTTAATCCCATAATTTAAACTATCTAGGGTCTTTGTGTCGTCCTTATTTCCCAAAAAAATTACACTTTATAGCACCGTAGGCATTATTTGCCTTTAAACTTACACCACTTGTTTTCCTTCCAGGCGTAACCAGGCCGATGCCTCTCGTATCACCTGTATATTCACATTTTTTATTTAGGGAAAGGAAAAACAAAACCCAAAACCAAACAATCATTTTTAACTACAACACCATCACCAAAATAATCAACACCAACTCTTAAAACATGTCGAGTTCCAAACGTATTTACAGTCTTTGAAAATCATGATCGAGTACAAACTTCCGCGGCGCACGTGGCGAGCGGGAGTGACGCCATTTTTCGATCACACGGTGCTTTCATCGTGCACGCGCACGTAACGTTCTCGCCACTCTCCCGTGTTTTCATGCTTGGTGAGGCGTTTGTCTCTTTTACAATGTGTAGAATTCGCGATTTTATTTAATAAGGAGAAAACACAGAGTTTCGTTCAAACAGCTTTTATTTCAGCAGAATGCTGCCAGGTTGTTCAAAGTGGACACAAGCAGCCTGTAAAATGGCCGCCGCACCTCGTGACAGAACATTCTAGACTTTTCCACAGGCAGACAAGATGGCGTTCCAATAAACATTTGTGCAAGATCGATTAAGATTCAGCACAGTGAAGATAATACACGAGACATTATGGGTTTGCAGTATACACATAAATACTGAAATCGGTCTCCCAGGTACGAATGAAAGCTATTGTACCGAGTAATCAAGGGCCCATCCAAAAGACATTAATATGTAAAATCACAACGACTCTACGATGAGAGAGCCGTTAGCAGGTAGTTATACAAAACACTTGGAAGCCCCACAACCCCTCCAGGGAGAACACCGACCGATTTAACAATGGGAGAAATATTAACAGGTACTCAGACATTTACGAGTAGCCCCGAAACCCATTAAGAACGGAGATCACCCATACAAGACATTTGAGCACCAGACCCTAACAAAAGAATGGACATTAAGGTTGGGCGGGAAACGGAAGATTTTGCACTATAATTGCAAGCTCCAAACCGTCCATCTCTCTCTTATTCGCTTATCCTCGTGGCTGCTCCTGTGCTCTTATTCGTAACCTCGTGGCTGCTCCTGTGTACTCGTAGTCGGGCTCCTGCTTGCCTGGTGCCTCTTTGAAAAGGACTGTTGAACTTTCTGATCCGTTCGGATCTACCTCGTGTCGCGTAACGAAGACCTATGTTGGTAACTGGCAGCGGAACCAAAGGCCCGAGATGAGATGAGATGAGATGAGATGAGATGAGAAGAGAGGAAGACCATATTCATCGCCACGGTCAGTAAATCCCGACCGCGCCTGTAGGTCGAATAGCCAAGTTTTCCTTGCCAGGGAGACTTCTTCGAACTTGCAAAGAACAATATCATCATCGATGATATTGACTAAACTGTGAACTGTGCTCGAAAGTACCTGTTAAACCAACCAACACAGGTCTTCATCACAGCAGACGTTCCAGCCTGCTAGCCGGAGCAGCAGAAGCAAGTAAACAAGTGGGACCAGGAGATCTCCTGACCGACACGTGGGTGCTGCGGTGAAAAACATCCGATCAGCTATTCGGAATTTCTCCGAGTTATCACGAGTGGTGAGCATGAGTCTCGAAATCCTACGAATCTAGTTAGGATAGATATTGATAGGGGAGGGTTTAAGTATTAAGGATACTTGTAATGTGTGCCCCTATTTACGGTGTGTCGTTCGTTCCTCGTTTCCCTAAGATCAGCTATATAACTGCTTGTAAGATTGTACTGTCATTAATCTGTGCTTATGACATGTATTTCATAATCTTAAATATCATGCAATAAAGATTTTCCATTTCGTACCATTCAACCGAGTCTACATGAGTTTCATCTCCATTACTGCTCTCTGTAGAATTCGCAATATATCGCGATTTTATTAATAAGGAGAAAACACAAAGTTTCGTTCAAACAGCTTTTATTTCAGTAGAATGCTGGCAGGTTTAAAGTGGACACAAGCAGCCTGTAAAATGGCCGCCGCACCTCGTGACAGAACATTCTAGACTTTTCAACAGGCAGACAAGATGGCGTTCCAATAAACATTTGTGCAAGATCGATTAAGATTCAGCACAGTGAAGATAATACACGAGACATTATGGGTTTGCAGTATACACATAGATACTGAAATCGGTCTCCCAGGTACAAAGGAAAGCCATTGTACCGAGTAATCAAGGGCCCATCCAAAAGACATTAATATGTAAAATCCCAACGACTCTACGATGAGAGAGCCGTTAGCAGGTAGTTATACAGGACACTTGGAAGCCCCAAACCCCTCCAGGGAGAACACCGACCGATTTAACAATGGGAGAAATATTAACAGGTACTCAGACATTTACGAGTAGCCCCGAAACCCATTAAGAACGGAGATCACCCATACAAGACATTTGAGCGCCAGACCTTAAACAAAAGAATGGACATTATAGTTGGGCGGGAAATGGAAGATTTTGCACTATAATTGCAGGCTCCAAACCGTCCATTCTCTCTCTCTTGCTCCTGTGCTTTTATCCGGTCGATTCGTAACCTCGTGGCTGCTCCTGTGTACTCGTAGTTGGGCTCGCTCCTGCTTGCCTGTTGCCTCTTCTGAAAAGACTGTTGAACTTTCTGATCCGTTCGGATCTACCTCGTGTCGCGTAACGAAGACCTATGTTGGTAACTGGCAGCGGAACCGAAGGCCCGAGATGAGATAAGATGAGATGAGATGAGAAGAGAGGAAGACCATATCCATCGCCACGGTCAGTAAATCCCGACCGCGCCTGTAGGTCGATTATCCAAGTTTTCCTCGCCAGGAAGACTTCTTTGAACTTGCAAGGAAACATATCGTATCGACGATATCGATAACTGTGCTCGAAGAGTACCTGTTAAACCAACCAACACAGGTCTTCATCACAGCAGACGGTCCAGCCTGCTAGCCGGAGCAGCAGAAGCAAGTAAACAAGTGGGACCAGGAGATCTCCTGACCGACACGTGGGTGCTGCGGTGAAAAACATCCGATCAGCTATTCGGAATTTCTCCGAGTTATCACGAGTGGTGAGCATGAGTCTCGAGATCCTACGAAATCTAGTTTAGGATAGATATTGATAGGGGAGGGTTTAAGGATTAAGGATATTTGTAATGTGTGCCCCTATTTATTTTGTGCCGTTCGTTCCTCGTTTCCCTAAGATCGACTATATAACTGTTTGTAAGATTGTACTGTCATTAATCTGTGCTTATGACATGTATTTCATAATTTTAAGTAACATGCAATAAAGATTTTCCATTTCGTACCATTCAAACCAAGTCTACATGAGTTTTATCCCCATTACTGCTCTCGCATCTAAGTCCAGTGTCTAGAACCGTAAGGGAGAGTGATTCGAACCACTCACAGGTGTGTCTAGTGTTCCCAGACTGGCTGGAGACCAGAACAGGCAACAAGGCCTAGACCCGCACTGACATACAGGCTGCACAGAGCCGCGTGAATCTCACAGGCTGCGAGACACGCAGGGTCAGAATCCCTTACATCTCGCATCTAAGTCCAGTGTCTAGAACCGTAAGGGCGAGTGATTCGAACCACTCACAGGTGTGTCTAGTGTTCCCAGACTGGCTGGAGACCAGAACAGGCAACAAGGCCTAGACCCGCACTGACATACAGGCTGCACAGAGCCGCGTGAATCTCACAGGCTGCGAGACACGCAGGGGCAGAATCCCTTACAGAAAATGGCGACCGCGGCAGGACACTGGCAGCGAGAGGGTAGTGTGTTAGACTTTGGAATGACTGTACGAAATGTTATGCAGGAAAAGATAGCAGATTATGTGTTCGGAAAGGTTAATCTAACTAAGAAATGGATAAGTGAATTGTTAGCGGATAAAAGCCCGCTAGAGGCAGCCGAAAGGTGGACAGATAGTAAAGAACATAAAAAGACACTTGAGAAAGCAGTCTGGCTTATGTGTTACAAAAGGCAGGTTCAGATTTCAAACCAGACCATTACAGCGCTAGTAGCTCGAATCAGTCATTTAGAGGGAGAAATGGATGAGAAGGTTTCTGGAGGGGAGGTGCTCATTAAGAATTTAAATGAGTTGCACCAAGAAAGCCAGGAAATCTCCAGTCACCTTAAAACAAGGATAGACTATCTCGAGTGCCAGGTCACTGAGGCAAAGTTAAATGAGAGCAGGTTAAAGGAAAGATGTAGCCGCCAAGCTGCCCAGATAAGAACTCAAGAAGAGAGCTTGACGGGGGTTAGGGCGGCATATAAGTTGGCCCTTGAGGATAAGTTTGAGGGAGCCGACCATAGCGCCTGCCAAAGGGAGATAGAGCACCTCAAGAAGGCCGTAAACAAAGCGAACGGCATGGTGTGCCTGATCAGTCCGTCAGCACACCAGCCGTTAGTAGGTGAGAAGTTTAAGAAATCCCCACCAAGTAAAGCAGAAGAAGTAGTAGCCACTGCGCCCTCCGCGCCACCCAGCTATTCGGAAACCTGGGTAAGGGAGGAAGCAATGGAAGAAACGAAAGAGCCCATTGAGAAAGAAGTGGGAAAGGGACCGTTGTATCCAGTAACGGGTATTAAAAGGGGCCCAAACAGAAACGGTGGGGAAGAACCAGGGGATCTCCTCGGACAGCTTGTGTTGCCTCACAGCTCACACCAGCTGAGGGCTATGATAAATCACGTACGGAAGCTGACCGAGTCAGACGACCCTTCCGTACATTTCAGAGAAGTTGAGCAAGCCGCAGCCATTAACGGCTGCGATGATGGGGAGACAGCAAAAATGCTGCTGTTCTCACTAGACAGCTCGGTCCTTCAGTGTCTCTCGGGCGAGAGCAAGAGGGGAACCAAGACTTATGAGGAATTGAGGGACGAGGTCCTGGAAGTGTTGGGGGCGAACGATGAAGGTCCGTTTGCTAGAGTGGGACAGACAGTGCAGATGGAGGGAGAACCCCCGAAGGTTTTTGCCGACAGGCTGTGGCCAGTATATGAGCGCAGCTGTCCAGGTGCGCCCGAGCGCGAAGATGTGGAAGGCGCCGCTTTGACTCATTGGCTTAGGTGCATAATAGCCAACAGTTTACCAGCCGTCAGAGAGCAGGCAAAAGCATGGTTTGATCCCAATGACCCCAACATTACGGAAGAGTCGGTCTTGAATCGACTCACGTTAGGATATCGCAATATAAGGGGTATGGCAACACGTCCCCTTAAGGGAAGAGTACATGAGGTACGACCCGCAGCCCCGTATCAAAGAGAGTGGCATCAGGAGGGTAATCGCGCCCCACAGGCAGGTAATGCTTGTTACGGGTGTGGGAAGACAGGGCACTGGCGCAAGCATTGCAGGAACCCTTGGAAGGATTCCAAGGATAAAAATCCCGCGGTCCGAGCCCAGGCGCCTGTCCCGGCTAAGGAAGCTAAGGCACCCACCCCTCCCGACGACATCGAAGTAGTGTTAGGAGCCATGCGCAATCTCTTGAGTGCACGTGGACAGGTGGCGGTCGCAACCGGCCCCGTAGGTGCCGCAGGACCGTCTAATAGTACCCCATGACTAGAACCCGCGCAGCCCGTCTACCTGTGTCCGCTTAGCTATGATGCGTGGAAGCGACCTTTGGTGGAGATGGAGGTAGAGAAACAGAGGGGTAGTTATTTGTTGGACACGGGAGCTTCTTGCACCATAATCCATACAGATAGCCCTTTTGACTCGCCGCTATCCACCAGGGTCCCATTCACGTTAGCGGGGTTCACAGGAAAAGAACAGGCTGGCGCGTTCTCCCTTCCGCTATCCATTCGTTTGGGAGCACTTCACCTTAAGTGGAAGTGTATACTGATGGAATGGCAGGAGGGGGGTGGAAGAGGTATTCTCGGGTCTGATCTCCTATCGGGACACGGGATCCTCGTGGACCTCAGAAATCACTGTCTCTGGGGGGCTAAGGGTGAAAAAGGCGAGGTAATAGTGATTCCGGGGGAGGAAGAAACAGGGGTCCTGTGTACCGTACAGCCATCCGGAGGCTACGACCTCAGGCTTATGGTCGCAGATGTCCCAACGGACATGCAAACGTACGTGTCAGATAATATGCACGCGTTTGCAACCCACAAGCACGATTGTGGGAGGGTTGTCGGGTTTGAGGTCAGCGTAGATGGGGACCCCATGACCCGACCCCAAAAGCAGTATAACTTCCCCAAAGAAGCAGAACCCGATATGGAGACAGCAATGTCCTCCTTGGTGCAGCAGGGCGTGTTGAGGCCGATAGCCACACACGTGAACTCCCCATTATGGCCGGTTAGGAAGCCGGATAATTCGTGGAGAGCCACGGTGGACTACAGAGTCCTTAACAGTAACATTCCCGCCTGCGCGCCCACGGTAGCAGCAGTTGCTGACCTAATAGGGAGCATCCCAGCGTCCGCGACCACGTTCACGGTGCTGGATATCTCGAACGGTTTTTGGTCCATCCCGCTGAGGCGAGAGGACCAGTACAAGTTTGCCTTTACTTTCAAAGGACAACAGTACACATGGAACTGTCTGCCACAGGGTTTCCACAATAGCCCCAGTATTTTCCATCAGTGTATGGCAGGAAGTTTAAAGGAGTTTAGTCAGCCCAATCAGATAGTGCAGTATGTGGATGATTTGCTCCTATTTACGGACTCAAGGGAGGAGCATGGACCACTACTGGACGAGTTATTGGAGCTGCTAGCGAGAAAGGGTTTTAAAATAAATCCTAAGAAAGCACGTATCGGTCAGCGGGAAGTAAAATTCCTGGGACTGACCATACGCGCTGGGGAAAGAGCCATAGACAAAGCAAGGAGGGAGTCGGTGCAAGAATTACCGATTCCCAACAACGTAAGGGGTGTGAGGTCCTTCTTGGGACTGACCGGTTACTGCAGGGATTTTATCGAAGATTATGCGGCCACAGCAGCGCCGCTCCTCCGACTCCTCCATAAGGGGGTGGAGTGGTCTTGGGACGAGGGCTGCCAAGCAGCCTTCGAGAAGTTAAAAAGGGATCTGCAGACCGCGCCAGCCTTAGGGGCCATAGATGGGGGGAAGGAGTTTTTCCTGGAGGTAGCTGCCAGCGGAGACAGCTTGAGCGCCGTACTGCTCCAAGAGCGTCACGGCAAGCTGAGGCCGGTTGTCTATTCATCCAGGGTGTTAACGGATGTGGAGAGAAGTTTCTCCAATTGCGAAAGGCACCTTTTAGCCACGCATTGGGCTGTGAAAAGATCAGCGATCTTCACAGGGCTCTCTCCCATCACTCTCCTCACACATCACACACCAACTAAGATGCTTCTGGATGGGAGGATTAAAGACGGGACCGTAAGCAGCGCGCGCATTGCGCGTTGGACCCTTCTTCTCTCCCAGTTGGATCTTAGAGTAAAAGGTCTTTGCGAGCCCAGGCTTGCGGCCAATTTGGTATACCCCGGTACAGCCCACCGGTGTTCGGTGGAAGGGGTGTGGGACGTCAACATAGGTTTACGGGCCGGGATACATCCCACTGGGCGCGAGATTTATGTTGATGGGTCTAGCACAGTATCTGCTGGCGAGCGACTCACAGGGTGTGGATTTTATGACCCTGCGGCAGACCTTGCCCTGGCGATCAAGCTCCCTAGCACCATGAGCGCGCAGCAGGCTGAGCTGTCTGCCGTGGTGTACGTTGTGACCCACCCAGACATTTTCCCAACCCCATACACGATTTGCTCGGACAGTATGTTCACCTGCAATTCGTGTACGGAATACCTGGCCATTTGGTCCCGCCGTGGATACACCTCCGCGGACGGGCGACCTTTAACGGTGAAGCCCTTGCTGGAAAAGATCTTAGCAGCAGCAGTAGGGGAGGAAGGAGAGATTTTCATCCATAAGGTGAAAGCTCACTCCTCCACAGAGCCCCGTGGGGAGGGCAACCAGCAGGCGGATGCGCTAGCCAGGGAAGGTGCCCGCAACGGCATTTTCTGGGACCCCTATGGGACCAGACCCATAGCAGCGATCCGAGGCAGGGACGGGAATCCCGGGAACACCAGGGTAGCATTGCCCCTAGACCTTAAGACCGTCCAAGCCCAGGATCCCGCCCTAAAAGCAGTCCTAAAAACCATTGCTGAGGGGAGGCAGGTAGAAGGTCCGTACAGTACGGCAACCCTCTCAGTTAAGGAAGGCATGCTGTTCCGCGAGGAGCAGTGGGTTGTGCCGCAGCAGCACAGGAGGGAATTCCTCCAGTTGGCTCACGAGGGACCAGGGGCAGGGCACCCCGGGCCCGAGGTTACCTGGCAACGGGTAGAGCAAGCGGGATGGTGGCCAGGGCTCAGGGAACAAGTCCGCGAGTTCTGTGCAAACTGTCTTGTGTGCGCTGCAAACAACCCAGACCCCCAGAAAAGGAAGGTGCCCATGGGACACGTAAGAAGGGTAGAGGGACCATGGCAGTCGATACAGATCGACTATATAGGACCCCTGCCCACAACCCAGGGAGGCTATAAATATTGCCTCGTCCTGGTGGATGTGTTTTCCAAGTGGGTGGAAGCCTTCCCTTGTCGAACAGCTACGGCACTGGGCACTGCAAAAATCTTGGTCCGGGAAGTGTTCTCGCGGTGGGGACTTCCCCGTTTTGTGGAGTCAGACCAAGGGAGTCATTTCACCGGCCAGGTGATGCAGAACACCCTCATGCTTTTGGGCATTGAAGGGAAGTGGCACGTAGCACACAATCCCCAGTCATCCGGGATTGTTGAACGCATGAACCGGACCCTGAAGGAGAAATTGAGGAAAGAGACTAGGAACTCGCCCCAAAAATGGGCGGAAGTTCTGCCTTTAGTCCTCATGGGGGTCCGGGCCAGTCAGTCAAAAAGTACGGGGTACTCCCCGCACGAGGTGATGACTGGGAGGCTCATGCGAACCCCCACCCATGTGCTAGCGCCGGTGCTCACTGAGGGTCAGCTCCAAGAGATAAGCAGGGACAAGTTCGCCCAGACTCTCTTGGAGCGCCTGAAACAGGTTTATGAGCAGGCGGCTGGGAACATGGGAAGGCAGCATCAGGGCAATCGCTTGTTGCTGGAACCCCGCAAAACGCGGGAGTGGGAAGTAGGAGATCAAGTCATGGTCAGAAACTATGCCAGAGTAGGGAGTCTGGAACCACTATATATGGGACCCTACAACATTGTAGACAAGGCGAGTCCCATGGTTTACGCCGTAAAAGTACCTCGGCGCACTAAGTGGTTCCACATAAACCAATGCAAACTGTACCAGCCAGGTGCGCAAGGGAAAACTACAGGGGTAAATCCCGCCAGTGGGAAAGCACAGCCCCAGGTAGGACCACAAGGCACACAGGCAGGCATAGCAGCTTGCATCAGGGGAGGGGACATCCCGGAAGATCATACAGCGTTTTTCTGGAATTGGGGGTTAGATGAGGGAGAATTCAGGGAACTCGAGTCAGATGAGGATAGTGATGACGACGGGTGGTTTCGGAGGAACGGTGCCGTTTTCGATATGGGGAGAATGCGGGCTGCAGATAGAGATCCACACAGGGTGGACACACAAGCTGCAGGTCCCGAAGACAGGAGGGAGGAGCTAGGGGAGGCGGGGCCAGCTGCTATGGGAGCACAGAGAGTGACGGTGTGGACCCCAGAGACAGAGCCGCCCGCTTTGAACGTCCCGTCCTCGGGGGAGGCAGAGTTCACGAGTGAAGGGCCGCCTGCTGGGCCGAGCAGGGCGGAGCCACGAACTGCGAGCCCCGAGGTTAGGGAGGCGGAGTCAGCGGAGGCGGAGCCAGCGACTGTGGTGGAACCCCAGGTCATCCCGATGGAAGTCTCGGAACCCGGTCCGTCAGTCACGGAACCCCCGCCCATGGCAACTCCCCGTAGGTCAAGTAGAGAACCCCAGCCCAGGAGGATGTGGTCATGTCCCCAGACTGCCCCAAGGCGTAAAATTAAGGTTAAGGTAACCCAGATACAGGCCGGCCACATCGCAGCAGCAACAGGCTGCGGCAGATCAGAGGGAAGGGTCAGTGCCCTCCCACCGTCGGGAAGAGCTCGCAGCAGCCTTCTCAGAATTTAAAGGGGCCGCCCTGAGAACGGGCGGCACTGTAAAGTTATAAGTTCTAAGTTTTAAGTTTATAGTTCAAGGTTAAGTTTATAGTTTTTTTTAATAAGGTTAAGATTGTAGTGTTTTTAACAGAAAACGATAAAATGATGGGAGTTTTAAAATTAGGTTTAGTTAAAGTTTATACAGCGAACGTGGAAGTTTACGTGAGGCGAGGTCAGGGGACCCGCTCACCCTTCACAGAAGCCAGAGACTCTTGCGAGGCTGGCTACCTCATTCTATCTGATCACAGGAACCAAGGAAGGATGGAACGAATTCTAGTATTGCTCGCGGCAATCGGATGTGGATTGGCCTATCGAGGCCGCACCAAGGATGTCGTGGTGTTTGGATGTTCCGGGGACACGGCCCCCATCGCGGTGGATGGGACCGGAAGACGGGAGGCAGAGGAGACCAGCACCTATTTCCACAAGGGAAGGTGGCCAGGATGGCTGGGAACGAACTCAACGGAGTATTCTAGCACATCGGGGTTTGCCTACAAAGAGACTTCTTTACTGTGCCCCAAAGTAAGGATCATCGCACCCAGGATCAGCGTCACCGTCGGCAAACGGATTTGTTTGACTTGTAGTGGGAATGTCCCATTGAGCCGATGGTGGTGGCTGCGAAAGCTGAGCAAAACTATGAGGAACTCTTCGGTCGAGTGGGAACGACTGGGTAATAATACCCATCGGACAATTACGGGGACAAACGGACAAGTGAAAGTCTGTTGGGACAAATGGTGGGAACCAGACGAGGGAATTTATGTATGTATGTGGGGGTCAAAGTACGTTTGCCCCAAAGGCATCTCCATATTTTTCATTAATCAATGGCAGGATAACGGACAGGGGATGAGGTGGGATGCGAGCACCAGGGGGTGCGGAGCCCCATTCTCCCCGATCCCAGTAAATGCCACTGAGCTCATTACGCGCCCACGCAAAGCCCCGCCCACGATTCCGGTGGTTCTAGCTGAGGAAGAAGGGTGCCCTAAAACTAGTAAGGGACCCGGGAATGGTTTGGTACTGGTCCCCACAGACCAGATACTATTTCAGGGAGTACATTACGCGGTGGCCTCGGTGATTTTAAATCTCACCGAGGTGCGGTTACCAGAGTGGTGCCCCAAAAAGACGGAACAGTTGTATCAGGTCCTGTTGACCAAGATGTTCAGACAATTTTACGAATTCGATTTCGCGGAAATTGATAAAACAAGTTTGTACACCGCACCACAGGAAGTTTTGGATCAAGTAGGGAGGCAAAGAAGGGGTTTGGTGAACGATGCGTTCACTGCTTTTAACACGGGTACATCTGTGGTCAACGCTCTAGACAGTGTGGAGCTGCAGACCCAGATTAATGGTTTAAAGACACAATTAAAAGACATTCTAACAGATGAGAATAAAGTGGTAGGGTCAGGTTTACACGAGGACCAAGCCATGACTCTCCATTTAAAGGAAATTATAGCAGAGTTGGAGAAACATGCAAAGACGGTAAATGCCCTGATTAGGGAAGATCGGAATGCATCCGATCAAGCTGCGCAGAACGAGGTGTGCGTGCTTTACGGGGCGTGGTTACTGGGCGAGGGCCGCAGTAATTTGGAGGATTTAAAACAAGGTTTGATTCCGTCCTGGATAAGTAACAAACACCTGCGGGCGCTCCACCCTTTTCAGAACGCATTAAGTCCGTGCCAGCTCAGGCTAGCTTCAGAAGCTTACCCAGTCCCCGTGGACTGCGGACGATCAAACCATACTATTATGGGAATAGTATTACGCATGCCGGTTTTGGGCGACACAGCAAAGCCCGCCCCGGTGTATCGGGTAGAGAACATTAGTGTCATTCAGGGGGGAGCCCACATTCGTTACGCAGCGGTTCCACCTTACGTCATCCGCTGGGAGCAAACGATGACAGGTACAGATCTCTCTGGTTGTCGTGGCAGGGGAGCACACATAATACTGTGCCCCCAGCACTTGAATGCCTTTTTAACACCACAGTGCGGGTTCAGAACGGCTGGCGCCAAGTCCATGAATTGCACCATGGAGGCAATGGCACAAGATCATGTGCCTCCGCAGGTAGCATACATCGGGGGTGGAACATATTGTGTTACCACTGCAGCGCAACACTACCAGCATGGAAACCGTAGCCGGTGTCCGGTGAGTGACAGCAGTTTCTGTTTTAAACCCAGGGCGGAAGTTCAAGTAGCACAACAGCGAATTATCCCAATCCCTGAACCATCCACTGTTCATCTCACAGTAAAAGAGAATTTCACCGACTTGCAGCGATTCGTCGCGCATTTTGGATACCTCATTCCCCCTCTCCCTGAACACCTCACCAAGCTTTTAAAAGCCGTCGCGGTGTCACAGAAACATTTTTACACATTAGAGCAGAAAACTGTCGAAATAGGAACAGACATTCTGGATATAGTAGTTCTCCTGTGGTGGAATCTGTTCACCAATATTGAAGTGCCTTCATGGATCAGAATAGCCTCCCACATTTTAGTCGTATGCCAAGTTTTCATTGTAGTGTACCTATTGGTCGTACATTGTAAAAGAGACAAGCGCCTCACCAAGCATGAAAACACGGGAGAGTGGCGAGAACGTTACGTGCGCGTGCACGATGAAAGCACCGTGTGATCGGAAAATGGCGTCACTCCCGCTCGCCACGTGCGCCGCGGAAGTTTGTACTCAATCATGATTTTCAGAGATTGTAAATACGTTGGGAACTCGACATGTTTTAAGAGTTGGTGTTGATTATTTTGGTGATGGTGTTACAGTTAAAAATGATTGTTTGGGTTTGGGTTTTGTTTTTCCTTTCCCTGAATAAAAGATGAACATACAGGTGATACGAGAGGCATCGGCCTGGTTACGCCGGGAAGGAAAACAAGTGGTGTAAGTTTAAGGGCAAATAATGCCTACGGTGATATAAAATGTAATTTTCTTGGGAAATAAGGACGACACAGAGACCCTAGCTAGGTTAAAGTTATGGGATTAATTTGCTGGATTCGGAGAGAAATCGAGATAATATTGCTCACCACTATGATTTTTTGATACGATAAGCGGAGTTATTCGCATCAACAGGAGGGACTGTAGAATTCGCAATATATCGCGATTTTATTTAATAAGGAGAAAACACAGAGTTTCGTTCAAACAGCTTTTATTTCAGCAGAATGCTGCCAGGTTGTTCAAAGTGGACACAAGCAGCCTGTAAAATGGCCGCCGCACCTCGTGACAGAACATTCTAGACTTTTCAACAGGCAGACAAGATGGCGTTCCAATAAACATTTGTGCAAGATCGATTAAGATTCAGCACAGTGAAGATAATACACGAGACATTATGGGTTTGCAGTATACACATAAATACTGAAATCGGTCTCCCAGGTACGAATGAAAGCTATTGTACCGAGTAATCAAGGGCCCATCCAAAAGACATTAATATGTAAAATCACAACGACTCTACGATGAGAGAGCCGTTAGCAGGTAGTTATACAAAACACTTGGAAGCCCCACAACCCCTCCAGGGAGAACACCGACCGATTTAACAATGGGAGAAATATTAACAGGTACTCAGACATTTACGAGTAGCCCCGAAACCCATTAAGAACGGAGATCACCCATACAAGACATTTGAGCACCAGACCCTAACAAAAGAATGGACATTAAGGTTGGGCGGGAAACGGAAGATTTTGCACTATAATTGCAAGCTCCAAACCGTCCATCTCTCTCTTATTCGCTTATCCTCGTGGCTGCTCCTGTGCTCTTATTCGTAACCTCGTGGCTGCTCCTGTGTACTCGTAGTCGGGCTCCTGCTTGCCTGGTGCCTCTTTGAAAAGGACTGTTGAACTTTCTGATCCGTTCGGATCTACCTCGTGTCGCGTAACGAAGACCTATGTTGGTAACTGGCAGCGGAACCAAAGGCCCGAGATGAGATGAGATGAGATGAGATGAGATGAGAAGAGAGGAAGACCATATTCATCGCCACGGTCAGTAAATCCCGACCGCGCCTGTAGGTCGAATAGCCAAGTTTTCCTTGCCAGGGAGACTTCTTCGAACTTGCAAAGAACAATATCATCATCGATGATATTCACTAAACTGTGAACTGTGCTCGAAAGTACCTGTTAAACCAACCAACACAGGTCTTCATCACAGCAGACGGTCCAGCCTGCTAGCCGGAGCAGCAGAAGCAAGTAAACAAGTGGGACCAGGAGATCTCCTGACCGACACGTGGGTGCTGCGGTGAAAAACATCCGATCAGCTATTCGGAATTTCTCCGAGTTATCACGAGTGGTGAGCATGAGTCTCGAAATCCTACGAATCTAGTTAGGATAGATATTGATAGGGGAGGGTTTAAGTATTAAGGATACTTGTAATGTGTGCCCCTATTTACGGTGTGTCGTTCGTTCCTCGTTTCCCTAAGATCAGCTATATAACTGCTTGTAAGATTGTACTGTCATTAATCTGTGCTTATGACATGTATTTCATAATCTTAAATATCATGCAATAAAGATTTTCCATTTCGTACCATTCAACCGAGTCTACATGAGTTTCATCTCCATTACTGCTCTCGCATCTAAGTCCAGTGTCTAGAACCGTAAGGGCGAGTGATTCGAACCACTCACAGGTGTGTCTAGTGTTCCCAGACTGGCTGGAGACCAGAACAGGCAACAAGGCCTAGACCCGCACTGACATACAGGCTGCACAGAGCCGCGTGAATCTCACAGGCTGCGAGACACGCAGGGGCAGAATCCCTTACAAATGTACGACCAATAGGTACACTACAATAAAAACTTGGCATACGACTAAAATGTGGGAGGCTATCCTGATCCATGAAGGTACTTCAATGTTGGTGAACAGATTCCACCACGGTGGAATTACTATATCTAGAATGTCTGTCCCTATTTCGACAGTTTTCTGCTCTAGTGTGTAAAAATGTTTTTGTGACACCGCGACGGCTTTTAAAAGCTTGGTGAGGTGTTCAGGGAGAGGGGGAATGAGGTATCCGAAATGCGCGACGAATCGCTGCAAGTCGGTGAAATTTTCTTTTACCGTTAGATGAACAGTGGATGGTTCAGGGATTGGGACAATTCGCTGTTGTGCTACTTGAACTTCCGCCCTGGGTTTGAAACAGAAACTGCTGTCACTCACCGGACACCGGCTACGGTTTCCATGCTGGTAGTGTTGCGCTGCAGTGGTAACACAATATGTTCCACCCCCGATGTATGCTACCTGCGGAGGCACATGATCTTGTGCCATTGCCTCCATGGTGCAATTCATGGACTTGGCGCCAGCCGTTCTGAACCCGCACTGTGGTGTTAAAAAGGCATTCAAGTGCTGGGGACACAGTATTATGTGTGCTCCCCTGCCACGACAACCAGAGAGATCTGTACCTGTCATCGTTTGCTCCCAGCGGATGACGTAGGGTGGAACCGCTGCATAGCGAATGTGGGCTCCCCCCTGAATGACACCAATGTTCTCTACCCGATACACCGGGGCGGGCTTTGCTGTGTCGCCCAGAACCGGCATACGTAGTACTATACCCATAATGGTATGGTTTGATCGTCCGCAGTCCACGGGGACTGGGTATGCTTCTGAAGCTAGCCTGAGCTGGCATGGGCTTAATGCGTTCTGAAAAGGGTGGAGCGCCCGCAGGTGTTCGTTACTTATCCAGGACGGGACCAAACCTTGTTTTAAATCCTCCAAATTACTGCGGCCTTCGCCCAGTAACCACGCCCCGTAAAGCACGCACACCTCGTTCTGCGCAGCTTGATCGGATGCATTCCGATCTTCCCTAATCAGGGCATTTACCGTCTTTGCATGTTTCTCTAACTCTGCTATAACTTCCTTTAAATGGAGAGTCATGGCTTGGTCCTCGTGTCAACCCGACCCTACCACTTTATTCTCATCTGTTAGAATGTCTTTTAATTGCGTCTTTAAACCATTAATCTGGGTCTGCAGCTCCACACTGTCTAGAGCGTTGACCACAGATGTACCCGTGTTAAAAGCAGTGAACGCGTCGTTCACTACACCCCTTCTTTGCCTCCCCACCTGATCAGAAACTTCATGTGGTGCGGTGTACAAACTTGTTTTATCAATTTCCGCGAAATCGAATTCGTAAAATTGTCTGAACATCTTGGTCAACAGGACCTGATATAACTGTTCCGTCTTTTTGGGGCACCGCTCTGGTAACCGCACCTCGGTGAGATTTAAAATCACCGAGGCCACCGCGTAATGTAACCCCTGGAATAGTATCTGGTCTGTGGGACCAGTACCAAACCATTCCCGGGTCCCTTACTAGTTTTAGGGCACCCTTCCTCCTCAATTAGAACCACCGGAATCGTGGGCGGGGCTTTGCGTGGGCGCGTAATGAGCTCAGTGGCATTTACCGGGATCGAAGAGTATGGGGCTCCGCACCCCCTGGTGCTCGCATCCCACCTCATCCCCTGTCCGTTATCCTGCCATTGATTAATGAAAAATATGGAGATGCCTTTGGGGCAAGCGTACTTTGACCCCCACATGCATACATAAATTCCCTCATCCGGTTCCCACCATTTGTCCCAACAGACTCTCACTTGTCCGTTTGTCCCCGTAATTGTCCGATGGGTATTATTACCCAGTCGTTCCCACTCGACCGAAGAGTTCCTCATAGTTTTGCTCAGCTTTCGCAGCCACCACCATCGGCTCAATGGGACATTCCCATTACAAGTCAAACAAATCCGTTTGCCGACGGTGAAGCTGGTCCTGGGTGCGATGATCCTTACTTTGGGGCACATTAAAGAAGTCTCTTGGTAGGCAAACCCCGATGTGCTAGAATACTCCGTTGAGTTTGTTCCCAGCCATCCTGGCCACCTTCCCTTGTGGAAATAGGTGGTGGTCTCCTCAGCCTCCCGTCTTCCGGTCCCATCCACCGCGATGGGGGCCGTGTCCCCGGAGCATCCAAACACCACGACATCCTTGGTGCGGCCTCGATAGGCCAATACACATCCAATTGCCGCGAGCAATACTAGAATTCGTTCCATCCTTCCTTGGTTCCTGTGATCAGATAGAATGAGGTAGCCAGCCTCGCAAGATCTCTGGCTTTTGTGAAGGGTGAGCGGGTCCCCTGACCTCGCCTCACGTAAACTTCAATGTTTGCTGAATAAACTTTTACTAAACCTATCTCTAAAGCTCCCATCATTTTACCATTTTCTGTTAAAATTAAACTACAAACTTAACCTTATTTAAAACTATAAACTTACAACCTTATCTAAAACTATAAACTTATTCTTAACCTTAAACTATAAACCTAGAAACTTATAAACTTAATACTGTACAGCGCCGCCCGTTCCCAGGGCGGCCCCTTTTAAATTCTGAGAAGGCTGCTGCGAGCTCTTCCCGACGGTGGGAGGGCTCTGACCCCTTCCTTTGATCTGCCGCAGCCTGTTGCTGCTGCGATGGGACCGGGTCCTACCTGGGCTGCCTTAACCTTGAGTCTACGCCTTGGGGCAGTCTGAGGCCATGACCACATCTTCCTGGGCTGGGGTTCTCTACTTGACCTACGAGGAGTTGTCGGGGGCAGGAATCCCAGGACCGACGGACCGGGTTCCGAGACTTCCACCGGGACGACCTGTGGTCCCACCACAGTCGCTGGCTCCGCCTCCCCTGACTCCGCCTCCCTGACCTCGGGACTTGCAGCTTGTGGCACTGCCCTGCTCGGCCCAGCAGGCGGCCCTTCACTCGCAATCCCTACCTCCCCCGAGGGCAGGACGTTCAAGGCGGGCGGCTCGGGCTCTGAGGTTTTCACCGTCACGCCCTGTGGTCCCACAGTGGCTGGCTCCGCCTCCCCTAGCTCCTCCCTCCTGTGTTCGGGACCTGCAGCCTCTGTGTCCACCCTGTGTGGATCTCTATCTGCAGCCCCTGTCCTCCCTATACCTGAATTGGGGGCGACCCTTGCGTTCCCCAATTCCCACTCGTCCTCATCACTATCCTCATCTGACTTGAGTTCCGAGAACTCTCCCTCATCTGACTCCCAACCCCCCAAAAATGCTTCGTGATCTTCCAGGATGTCTCCTCCCCTGATGCAAGCTGCTTTGCCTGCCTGTGTGCCTTGTGGTCCTACCTGGGGCTGCGAGTCCCCACTCGCGGGGTTTACCCCTGTGGTTTTCCCTTGCGCACCTGGCTTGTACAGTTTGCACTGGTTTACATGAACCACTTAGTGCGCCGAGGTACCTTTACGGCGTATACCATGGGACTCGCCTTATCTACAATGTTGTAGGGTCCCATATACAGTGGTTCCAGACTCCCTACTCTGGCGTAGTTTCTGACCATGACCTGGTCGCCTACTTCCCACTCCCGCGTTTTGCGGGGTTCCAGCAACAGGCGATTGCCCTGATGCTGCCTTCCCATGTTCCCAGCCGCCTGCTCATACACCTGTTTTAGGCGCTCCAAGAGGGTCTGGGCGAACTTGTCCCTGCTTATCTCTTGGAGCTGGCCCTCAGTGAGCACCGGCGCTAGCACATGGGTCGGGGTTCGCATGAGCCTTCCAGTCATCACCTCGTGCGGGGAATACCCCGTACTTTTCGACTGACTGGCCCGGACCCCCATGAGGACTAAAGGCAGAACTTCCGCCCATTTTTGGGGTGAGTTCCTAGTCTCTTTCCTCAATTTTTCCTTCAGGGTCCGGTTCATGCGTTCAACTATCCCGGATGACTGGGGATTGTGTGCTACGTGCCACTTCCCTTCAATGCCCAAAAGCATGAGGGTGTTCTGCATCACCTGGCCGGTGAAATGACTCCCTTGGTCTGACTCCACAAAACGGGGGAGTCCCCACCGCGAGAACACTTCCCGGACCAAGATTTTTGCAGTACCCAGTGCCGTAGCTGTTCGACAGGGGAAGGCTTCCACCCACTTGGAAAACACATCCACCAGGACGAGGCAATATTTATAGCCTCCCTGGGTGGTGGGCAGGGGCCCTATATAGTCGATCTGTATCGACTGCCATGGTCCCTCTACCCTTCTTACGTGCCCCATGGGCACTTTCCTTTTCTGGGGGTCTGGGTTGTTTGCAGCACACACGAGACAGTTTGCGCAGAACTCGCGGACTTGTTCCCTGAGCCCCGGCCACCATCCCGCTTGCTCTACCCGTTGCCAGGTAACCTCGGGCCCGGGGTGCCCTGCCCCTGGTCCCTCGTGAGCCAACTGGAGGAATTCCCTCCTGTGCTGCTGCGGCACAACCCACTGCTCCTCGCGGAACAGCATGCCTTCCTTAACTGAGAGGGTTGCCGTACTGTACGGACCTTCTACCTGCCTCCCCTCAGCAATGGTTTTTAGGACTGCTTTTAGGGCGGGATCCTGGGTTTGGACGGTCTTAAGGTCTAGGGGCAATGCTACCCTGGTGTTCCCGGGATTCCCGTCCCTGCTGTAGAATTCGCAATATATCGCGATTTTATTAATAAGGAGAAAAACACAGAGTTTCGTTCAAACAGCTTTTATTTCAGCAGAATGCTGTCAGGTTTTCAAAGTGGACACAAGCAGCTTGTAAAATGGCCGCCGCACCTCGTGGCGGAACATTCTAGACTTTTCGACAGGCAGACAAGATGGCGTTCCAATAAACATTTGTGCAAGATCGATAACGATTCAGCACAGTGAAGATAATACACGAGACATCATGGGTTTGCAGTATACACATAGATACTGAAATCGGTCTCCCAGGTACAAAGGAAAGCCATTGTACCGAGTATTCAAGGGCCCATCCAAAGACATTAATATGTAAAATCCCAACGACTCTACGATGAGAGAGCCGTTAGCGGGTAGTTACAGAAAACACTTGGAAGCCCCAAAACCCCTCCAGGGAGAACACCGACCGATTTAACAATGGGAGAAATATTAACAGGTACTCAGACATTTACGAGTAGCCCCGAAACCCATTAAAAACGGAGATCACCTATACAAGACATTTGAGCGCCAAACCCAAACAAAAGAAAAGACATTCAGGTTGGGCGGGAAACGGAAGATTTTGCACTATAATTGCAAGCCCCAAACCGTCCATCTTTCTCTTATCCGATTGACTCTTCATCCTCGTGGCTGCTCCTGTGCTCTTGACTCGCCGTCTTGTTCCTGCTTGCCTCGTGTCTCTTTTTTTAAAAGACTATTGAACTTTGTGATCCGTTCGGATCTACCTCGTGTCGTGTCACGAAGACCTGTGTTGGTAACCGGCATCGGAACCAAAGGCCCGGGAAGAGATGAGATGAGATGAGAAGAGACGAAGACCATAGTTATCGCCACGGTCAGTAACCCCCGACCGCGCCTGTAGGTCGAATTGACATTTTTCCTTGCCAGGAAGACTTCTTTGAGCTTTAAAGAACGGACCCCGGAAGATTCTTCTTTCGAAGTATTGACTGGTCTGTGAAACCCATCTTGGCTGGTACGTGAAACCCACAAACACAGATCTTCATAACAACAGACGTTCCAGCCTGCTAGCCGGAGCAGAAGCAAGTAAACAAGTGGGACCAGGAGACCCCCTGATCGACACGTGGGTGCTGCGGTGTAAACATCCGATCAGCTATTCGGAATCTCTCCGAGTTATCACGAGTGGTGAGCATGAGTCTCGAATCCTACGAATCTAGCTAGGACAGATATTGATAGGGGAGGGTTTAAGTATTAAGGATAATTGTAATGTGTGCCCCCATTTACGGTGTGTCGTTCGTTCCTCGTTTCCCTAGAATTAGCTACATAACTGCGTGTAAGATTGTACTGTCATTAATCTGTGCTTATGACATGTATTTCATAATCTTAAATATTATGCAATAAAGATTTTCCATTTCGTACCATTCAACCGAGTCTACATGAGTTTCATCTCCATTACTGCTCTCGCATCTAAGTCCAGTGTCTAGAACCGTAAGGGCGAGTGATTCGAACCACTCACAGGTGTGTCTAGTGCTCCCAGACTGGCTGGAGACCAGAACAGGCAACAAGGCCTAAACCCACACTGACATACAGGCTGCACAGAGCCGCGCGAATCTCACAGGCTGAGAGACACGCACGCAAACCCTTACACTGCCTTGGATCGCTGCCATGGGTCTGGTCCCATAGGGGTCCCAGAAAATGCCGTTGCGGGCACCTTCCCTGGCTAGCGCATCTGCCTGCTGGTTGCCCTCCCCACGGGGCTCTGTGGAGGAGTGAGCTTTCACCTTATGGATGAAAATCTCCCCTTCCTCCCCTACTGCTGCTAGGATCTTTTCCAGCAAGGGCTTCACCGTTAAAGGTCGCCCGTCCGCGGAGGTGTATCCACGGCGGGACCAAATGGCCAGGTATTCCGTACACGAACTGCATGTGAACATACTGTCCGAGCAAATCGTGTATGGGGTTGGGAAAAGGTCTGGGTGGGTAACAACGTACACCACAGCAGACAGCTCAGCCTGCTGCGCGCTCATGGTGCTAGGGAGCTTGATCGCCAGGGCAAGGTTTGCCGCAGGGTCATAAACTCCACACCCTGTGAGTCGTTCGCCAGCAGATACTGTGCTAGAACCATCAACATAAATCTCGCGCCCAGTGGGATGTATCCCGGCCCGCAAACCTATGTTGACGTCCCACACCCCTTCCACCGAACATCGGTGGGCTGTACCGGGGTATACCAAATTGGCCGCAAGCCTGGGCTCGCAAAGACCTTTTACTCTAAGATCCATCTGGGAAAGAAGAAGGGTCCAGCGCGCAATGCGCACGCTGCTTACGGTCCCATCTTTAATCCTCCCATCTAAAAGCATCTTAGTTGGTGTGTGATGGGTGAGGAGAGTGATGGGAGAGAGCCCTGTGAAGATCGCTGATCTTTTCACAGCCCAATGCGTGGCTAAAAGGTGCCTTTCGCAATTGGAGAAACTTCTCTCCACATCCGTTAACACCCTGGACGAATAGACAACCGGCCTCAGCTTGCCGTGACGCTCTTGGAGCAGCACAGCGCTCAAGCTGTCCCCGCTGGCAGCTACCTCCAGGAAAAACTCCTTCCCCCCATCTATGGCCCCTAAAGCTGGCGCGGTCTGCAGATCCCTTTTTAACTTCTCGAAGGCTGCTTGGCAGCCCTCGTCCCAAGACCACTCCACTCCCTTATGGAGGAGTCGGAGGAGCGGCGCCGCTGTGGCCGCATAGTCTTCGATAAAATCCCTGCAGTAACCGGTCAGTCCCAAGAAGGACCTCACACCCCTTATGGTGTTGGGAATCGGTAACTCTTGCACCGACTCCCTCCTAGCTTTATCTATGGCTCTTTCCCCAGCGCGAATGGTCAGTCCCAGGAATTTTACTTCCTGCTGACCGATACGTGCTTTCTTAGGATTTACTTTAAAACCCTTTCTCGCTAGCAGCTCCAATAACTCGTCCAGCAGTGGTCCATGCTCCTCCCTTGAATCCGTAAATAGGAGCAAATCATCCACGTACTGCACTATCTGATTGGGCTGACTAAACTCCTTTAAACTTCCTGCCATGCACTGATGGAAAATACTGGGGCTATTGTGGAAACCCTGTGGCAGACAGTTCCATGTGTACTGTTGTCCTTTGAAAGTAAAGGCAAACTTGTACTGGTCCTCTCGCCGCAGCGGGATGGACCAAAAACCGTTCGAGATATCCAGCACCGTGAACGTGGTCGCGGACGCTGGGATACTCCCTATTAGGTCAGCAACTGCTACTACCGTGGGCGCGCAGGCGGGAATGTTACTGTTAAGGACTCTGTAGTCCACCGTGGCCCTCCACGAATTATCCGGCTTCCTAACCGGCCATAATGGGGAGTTCACGTGTGTGGCTATCGGCCTCAACACGCCCTGCTGCACCAAGGAGGACATTGCTGTCTCCATATCGGGTTCTGCTTCTTTGGGGAAGTTATACTGCTTTTGGGGCCGGGTCATGGGGTCCCCATCTACGCTGACCTCAAACCCGGTAACCCTCCCACAATCGTGCTTGTGGGTTGCAAACGCGTGCATGTTATCTGACACGTACGTTTGCATGTCCGTTGGGACATCTGCGACCATAAGCCCGAGGTCGTAGCCTCCGGATGGCTGCATGGTACACAGGACCCCTGTTTCTTCCTCCCCCGGAATTACCACTGCCTCGCCTTTTTCACTCTTAGCCCCCCAGAGACAATGATTTCTGAGGTCCACGAGGATCCCGTGTCCTGATAGGAGATCGGACCCGAGGATACCTCTTCCACCCCCCTCCTGCCATTCCATCAATATGCACTTCCACTTGATGTGGAGTGCTCCTAAACGAATGGATAGCGGAAAGGAGAACGCGCCAGCCTGTTCTTTTCCCGTGAACCCCGCTAATGTGAATGGGACCTTGGTAGATAGCGGTGAGTCAAAAGGGCTATCTGTATGAATCACGGTGCAAGAAGCTCCCGTGTCCAACAAATAACTACCCTTCTGTTTCTCTACCTCCATTTCCACCAGGGGTCGCTTCCACGCATCATAGCTGAGCGGACACAGGTAGACGGGCTGCGCGGGCTCTAGTCATTGGGTACTATTAGACGGTCCTGCGGCACCTACGGGGCCGGTAGCAACCGCCACCTTTCCATGTGCACTCATGAATTTGCGCATGGCTCCCAACACTGATTCGAGGTCGTCGGGAGGGGTGGGTGCACCAGCTTCCCTAGCAGAGACAGGCATCTGGGCTCGGGCTGCGGGATTTTTATCCCTGGAATCCTTCCAAGGGTTCCTGCAGTTCTTGCGCCAGTGCCCTGTCCTCCCACACCCGTAACAAGCATTACTTGCCTGCGGGGCGCGGTTACCCTCCTGATGCCACTCCCTTTGGGCCGGGGCTGCGGGTCGTACCTCATGTACTTTTCCCTTAAGGGGACGTGTTCCCATACCCCTGATATTGCGATATCCTATCGTGAGTCGATTCAAGACCGACTCTTCCGTAATGTTGGGGTCATTGGGATCAAACCACGCTTTTGCCTGCTCTCTGACGGCTGGTAAACTGTTGGCTACTATGCACCTAAGCCAATGATTTAAACCGGCGCCGTCCACATCGTCGCGCTCTAGCGTACCTGGACAGCTGCGCTGATATACTGGCCACAGCCTGTCGGCAAAAACCTTCGGGGGTTCTCCCTCCATCTGCACTGTCTGTTCCACTCTAGCAAACGGACCTTCATCGTCCGCCCCCAACACTTCTAGGACCTCATTTTTCAATGCCTCATAAGTCTTGGTTCCCCTCTTGCTCTCGTCCGAGAGACACTGAAGGATTGAACTGCCTAACGAAAATAACAGCATTTTTGCTGTTTCCCCATCATCGCAGCCGTTGATGGCTGCGGTTTGCTCAATTTCTCTGAAATGTACGGAAGGGTCGTCTGACTCGGTCAGCTTCCGTACGTGATTTATCATAACTCTCAGCTGGTGTGAGCTGTGAGGCAACACAAGCTGGTTGAGGAGATCCCCTGGTTCCTCCCCACCGTTTCTGTTTGGGCCCCTTTTTATACCCGTAACTGGATACAACGGTCCCTTTTCCACTTCTTTCTCAGTGGGCTCTTTCGTTTCTTCCACTACTTCCTCCCTTACCCAGGTTTCCGAATAGCTGGGTGGCGCGGAGGGCGCAGTGGCTAATACTTCCTCTGCTTTACTTGGTGGGGATTTCTGAAACTCCTCATTTACTAGCGGCTGGTGTGCTGACGGACTGATAAGGCACACCATGCCGTGCGCTTTGTTCACGGCCCTTTTGAGGTGCTCTATCTCCTGTTGGCAGGCGCTATGATCGGTCCCCTGAAACTTATCCTCAAGGGCCAACTTATATGCCGCCCTAACCCCCGTTAAGCTTTCTTCCTGGGTTCTTATCAGGGCAGCTTGGCGGGCACATCGTTCCTTTAGTCTGCCCTCACTTAACTTTGCCTCAGTGACCTGGCACTCGAGGTAATCTATCCTTGTTTTATGGTGACTGGTGATTTCCTGGCGTTCTTGGTGCAGCGCACTTAAATTCCTAATGAGCAACTCCCCTCCAGAGACCTTCTCATCCATTTCCTCCTCTAAATGCCTGATCCGAGCTGTTTGCGCTGTAATGACCTGGTTTGAAATCTGGACCTGCCTTTTGTAACACATTAGCCAGACTGCTTTCTCGACTGTCTTTTTATGTTCCTTACTATCTGTCCACCTCTCGGCTGCCTCTAGTGGACTCTTATCCGCTAACAGGTCACTTATCCATTTCTTAGTTAGATTTACCTTTCCGAACACATAATCTGCTATCTTTTCCTGCATAACATTTCGTACATTCATACCAAAATCTAACACACTACCCTCTCGCTGCCAGTGTCCTGCCGCGGTCGCCATTTTCTGTAAGGGTTTCCTTGCCCGACTCTCAGCCTGTGAGATTCGTGTGGCTCTGTGCAGCCTGTATGTTAGTGCGGGTTTAGGCCTTGTTGCCTGTTCTGGTCTCCAGCCAGTCTGGGAGCACTATACACACCTGTGAGTGGTTCGAATCACTCGCCCTTACGGTTCTAGACACTGGACTTAGATGCGAGAGCAGTAATGGAGATGAAACTCAGGTAGACTCGGTTGAATGGTACGAAATGGAAAATCTTTATTGCATAATACTTAAGATTACGAAATACATGTCATAAGCACAGATTAATGACAGTACAATCTTACACGCAGTTATGTCACTAATTTCAGGGAAACGAGGAACGAACGACACATCGTAAATGGGGGCACACATTACAATTATCCTTAATACTTGAAACCCTCCCCTATCAATATCTGTCCTAGCTAGATTCGTAGGATTCGAGACTCATGCTCACCACTCGTGATAACTCGGAGAAATTCCGAATAGCTGATCGGATGTTTTTCACCGCAGCACCCACGTGTCGTTCAGGGGGTCTCCTGGCCCCACTTGTTTACTTGTTTCTGCTCCGGCTAGCAGGCTGGAACGTCTGCTGTCATGAAGATCTGTGTTGGCTTTCAGAGTTCGGACAATACTCAAAAAAAGAATCTTCCTGTGCCCTCGCACAGGTTCTATAAAACTCGAAGAAGAATCTTCCTGTGCCCTCGCACAGGTCCGATAAAATTCAAAGAAGAGTCTTCCTGTGTCAGTTCTGTGAAGTTCGAAGAAGTCTTCCTGGCAAGGAAAATGTCAATTCGACCTACAGGCGCGGTCGGGGCTTACTGACCGTGGCGATAAGTATGGTCTTCGTCTCTTCTCATCTCATCTCATCTCATCTCATCTCATCTCTTCTCGGGCCTTTGGTTCCGATACCGTTTACCGACTTATCGGAATGGTGCGTCCGTTTCAAGGCTTCAGAGCCCAGTTCAACACAGGTCTTCGCGACACGACACGAGGTAGATCCGAGCGGATCACAAAGTTCAACAGTCTTTTAAAAAAGAGCCACGAGGCAAGCAGGAACAAGACGGCGAGTCAAGAGCACAGGAGCAGCCACGAGGATAAGAGTCAACCGAATAAGAGAAAGATGGACGGTTTGGGGTTTGCAATTATAATGCAAAATCTTCCGTTTCCCGCCCAACCTTAATGTCTTTTCTTTTGTTAGGGTTTGGCGCTCAAATGTCTTGTATAGGTGATCTCCGTTTTTAATGGGTTTCGGGGCTACTCGTAAATGTCTGAGTACCTGTTAATATTTCTCCTATTGTTTAATCGGTCGGCGTTCTCCCTGGAGGGGTTTTGGGGCTTCCAAGTGTTTTCTGTAACTACCCGCTAACGGCTCTCTCATCGTAGAGTCGTTGGGATTTTACATATTAATGTCTTTGGATGGGCTCTTGATTACTTGGTACAATAGCTTTTATTCATACCCGGGAGACCGATTTCAGTATTTATGTGTATACTGTAAACCCATGATGTCTCGTGTATTATCTTCAATGTGCTGAATCTTAATCGATCTTGCACAAATGTTTATTGGAACGCCATCTTGTCTGCCTGTCGAAAAGTCTAGAATGTTCCGTCACGAGGTGCGGCGGCCATTTTACAAGCTGCTTGTGTCCACTTTGAAATCTGACAGCATTCCGCTGAAATAAAAGCTGTTTGAACGAAACTATGTGTTTTCTCCTTATTAATAAAATCGCGATATATTGCGAATTCTACAGACTCTGTGACTCTGTGATTCTGTGACTCTGTAATGATGTGACGCTGTGACTCTGTGATTCTGTGACTCTATGATTCTGTGACTCTCTGATTCTGTGATTCTGTGACTCTGATTCTGTGACTCTGATTCTGTGACTCTATGATTCTGTGACTCTGTGATTCTGTGACTCTCTGACTCTGTGATTCTGTGACTCTGTGATTCTGTGATTCTGGGACTCTGTGACTCTGTGACTGTGACTCTGTGACTCTGTTTCTGTGACTCTGTGACTCTGTTTCTCTGATTCTGTGACTCTGCGACTCTGTGATTCTGTGACTCTGTGACTCTGTGATTCTGACTCTGTGACTCTGTGATTCTGTGATTCTGTGACTCATAGAAACATAGAAAATAGGAGCAGGAGTGGGCCATTCGGCCCCTCGAGCCTGCTCCGCCATTCAATGCGATCATGGCTGATCATACAAATTCAGAACCCTGTCCCTGCTTTCTCCCCATATCCCTTGAACCCTTTAGCCTTAAGAAATACATCCAATTCCTTCCTGAATATATTTAATGAATTGGCCTCTACTGCCTTCTGTGGTAGAGAATTCCACAGGTTCACCACTCTCTGGGTGAAGAAATTCCTCCTCATTTCTGTCCTAAATGGCTTACCCCTTATCCTTCGACTGTGACCCTTGGTTCTGGACTCCCCGACCATCGGGAACATCCTTCCTGCATCTAGTCTGTTAGTCCTGTCAGAATTTTATAAGTTTCAATGAGATCCCCTCTCATTCTTCTAAACTCCAGCGAGTATAAGCCCAATCGACCCAATCTCTCCTCATACATCATCCCTGCCATCTCAGGTATCAGCCTGGTGAATCTTCGCTGAACTCCTTCCATGGCAAGAGCCTCATTCCTCAGATAAGGCGACCAAAACTGCAGACAGTACTCAAGATGTGGTCTCACCAAGGCCCTGTACAACTGCAGCAAGACATCTTTGTTCCTGTACTCAAACCCTCTCGCTACGAAGGCCAACATACCATTTGCCTTCTTAACTGCTTGCTGCACCTGCATGCTTACCTTCAGCGACTGGTGCACAAGGACACCCAGGTCTCGTTGCACTTCCCCTTCTCCCAATCTATTGCCATTCAGATAATAATCTGCCTTCCTGTTTTTGACACCAAAGTGGATAACCTCGCATTTATCCACGTTATATTGCATCTGCCATGCTTCTGCCCAATCACCCAACCTGTCCAAATCATCCTGGAGTTTCTCGGCACCCTCCTCACAGCACACACGCCCACCCAGCTTTGTGTGGTCTGCAAACTTGGAGATATTACATCTAGTTCCCTTGTCTAGATCATTAATATATATTGTGAATAGCTGGGGTCCAAGGACCGATCCCTGTGGTACCCCACTAGTCACTGCCTGCCACTCGGAAAAAGACCCGTTTATTCCAACTCTTTGCTTTCTGTCTGCCAACCAGTTCTCGATCCAAGTCAATACCTTGCCCCCAATCCAATGTGCCTTAACTTTACACACTAATCTCTTATGCGGGACCTTATCGAAAGCCTTTTGAAAGTCCAAATACACCACATCCACTGGTTCTCCCTTATCTATTTTACCAGTTACATCCTCAAAAAATTCCAGTAGATTAGTCAAGCACGATTTACCTTTTGTAAATCCATGTTGACTTTGTCCGATCCTGTCACTGTTTTCCAAGTGCTCTGCTATTACATCTTTTATAATGGACTCTAGCATTTTCCCCACTACCGATGTCAGTCTGTAATTCCCCGTTTTCTCTCTACCACCTTTTTTGAACAGTGGGGTAACATTAGCTACCCTCCAATCCATGGGTACAGTTCCAGATTCCATCGAATGTTGGAAGATGATCAGCAATGCATCTACTATTTCTAGGGCCACTTCCTTAAGTACCCTAGGATGTAGATTATCAGGCCCTGGGGATTTATCAGACTTCAATCCCGCCAATTTCCCTAACACCATTTCCCTACAAATACTGATTTCTTTCAGTTCCTCCCTTTCATCAGACCCTATGTTCCCCAACATCTCTGGGAGGTTATTTGTGTCCTCCTTTGTGAAGACAGAACCAAAATATGTATTTAATTGGTCTGCCATTTCTTTGATCCCCATTATAAGTTCCCCTGATTCTGACTGCAAGGGACCTACGCTTGACTTCACCAATCATTTTCTCTTCACATATCTATAAAAGCTTTTACAGTCAGTTTTTATGTTCCCTGCAAGCTTCCTCTCATATTCTATTTTCCCCTTCTTAATTAATCCCTTTGTCCTCCTTTGTTGAATCCTAAACTGCTCCCAATCCTCAGGTTTACTGCTTTTTCTGGCCAATTTATACGTCCTCTCCTTGGATCTTATGCTATCCCTAATTTCCCTTGTTAGCCACGGTTGAGTCACCTTTTTTGTTTTATTCTTATGCCAAACTGGGATGAACAAATTCTGTAGTTCATCCATGCGGTCTTTGAATGTTTGCCATTGCCTATCCACCGTCAACCCTTTGAGTGACATTCCCCAATCAATCCTACCCAACTCGCGCCTCTTACCATCGCAGTTTCCTTTATTTAAATTCAGGACCCTAGTCTCTGAGTCAACTACTTCACTCTCCATCTTAATGAAGAATTCTATCATATTATGATCGCTCCGACCCAAGGGGCCTCGTACAACAAGATTGCTAATTAATCCTTTCTCATTACATAATACCCAGTCTAAGATGGCATGATCTCTGGTTGGTTCCTCGACATATTGGTCCAGGAAACCATCCCGTAAACACTCCAGGAATTCCTCCTCCACAGTATTGTTACTAATTTGGTTAGCCCAATCTATATGTAGATTAAAGTCGCCCATGATGACTGCTGTGCCCTTATTGGACGCTTCTCTAATTTCCCTTTTAATGCCATCCCCAACTTCCGCATTACTGTTTGGAGGTCTATATACCACTCCCACTAACGTTTTCTACCCCTTGGTATTTCTCAGTTCTACCCATACAGATTCCACATCATCAGAGCTAATATCCTTCCTTACAAGTGTGTTAATCCCCTCTTTAACCAGCAATGCTACCCCACCTCCTTTTCCTTTTTGCCTGTCTTTCCTGAATATTGAATACCCCTGGATGTTGAGTTCCCAGCCTTGGCCACCCTGGAGCCATGTTTCCGTAATCCCAATCAAATCATTTTCGTTTACCTCTATTTGCGCAGCTAATTCATTCACCTTATTCCGAATGCTCCTCGCATTAAGACACAAAGCCTTCAGGCTTGTTTTTCAAACGCTCTCAGACCTATCAGAATTATTATTTACTGTGGCCATATTTGATTTAAACCGTTGATTTCTCTGACTGCCACTTTTGTTTTTCTCCTTTCTATCTTTTGCTTTTATCCTTGTTTCCCTTTCCTCTGTCTCCCTGCTCAGACTCTGTGATTCTGTGACTCTGTGATTCTGTGACTCTGTGACTCTGTGATTCTGTGACTGACTGTGATTCTGTGACTCTGTGATTCTGTGACTCTGTGAATCTGTGATTCAGTGATTCTGTGACTCTCTGACTCTGTGATTCTGTGACTCTGTGACTTGTAGAATTCGCAATATATCGCGATTTTATTAATAAGGAGAAAACACAGAGTTTCGTTCAAACAGCTTTTATTTCAGCAGAATGCTGACAGGTTTAAAGTGGACACAAGCAGCCTGTAAAATGGCTGCCGCACCTCGTGACAGAACATTCTAGACTTTTCAACAGGCAGACAAGATGGCGTTCCAATAAACATTTGTGCAAGATCGATTAAGATTCAGCACAGTGAAGATAATACACGAGACATTATGGGTTTGCAGTATACACATAGATACTGAAATCGGTCTCCCAGGTACAAAGGAAAGCCATTGTACCGAGTAATCAAGGGCCCATCCAAAAGACATTAATATGTAAAATCCCAACGACTCTACGATGAGAGAGCCGTTAGCAGGTAGTTATACAGGACACTTGGAAGCCCCAAACCCCTCCAGGGAGATTACCGACCGTTTTAACAATGGGAGAAATATTAACAGGTACTCAGACATTTACGAGTAGCCCCGAAACCCATTAAGAACGGAGATCACCCATACAAGACATTTGAGCGCCAGACCTTAAACAAAAGAATGGACATTATAGTTGGGCGGGAAACGGAAGATTTTGCACTATAATTGCAGGCTCCAAACCGTCCATCTTTCTCTTGCTGCTCTCATCATCGTGGCTGCTCCTGTGTACTCGTAGTTGGGCTCGCTCCTGCTTGCCTGTTGCCTCTTCTGAAAAGACTGTTGAACTTTCTGATCCGTTCGGATCTACCTCGTGTCACGTAACGAAGACCTATGTTGGTAACTGGCAGCGGAACCAAAGGCCCGAGATGAGATGAGATGAGATGAGAAGAGAGGAAGACCATATCCATCGCCACGGTCAGTAAATCCCGACCGCGCCTGTAGGTCGATTAGCCAAGTTTTCCTCGCCAGGAAGACTTCTTCGAACTTATAACGAAACATATTGCATCGATGATAACTGGACTGTGCCCAAAGTAACTGGAATGTGAAAGCCACCAATACAGATCTTCATCACAGCAGACGTTCCAGCCTGCTAGCCGGAGCAGCAGAAGCAAGTAAACAAGCGGGACCAGGAGATCTCCTGACCGACACGTGGGTGCTGCGGTGAAAAACATCCGATCAGCTATTCGGAATTTCTCCGAGTTATCACGAGTGGTGAGCATGAGTCTCGAAATCCTACGAATCTCGTTTAGGATAGATATTGATAGGGGAGGGTTTAAGGATTAAGGATATTTGTAATGTGTGCCCCTATTTACTTTGTGCCGTTCGTTCCTCGTTTCCCTAAGATCGACTATATAACTGTTTGTAAGATTGTACTGTCATTAATCTGTGCTTATGACATGTATTTCATAATCTTAAGTATCATGCAATAAAGATTTTCCATTTCGTACCATTCAAACCGAGTCTACATGAGTTTCATCTCCATTACTGCTCTCGCATCTAAGTCCAGTGTCTAGAACCGTAAGGGAGAGTGATTCGAACCACTCACAGGTGTGTCTAGTGTTCCCAGACTGGCTGGAGACCAGAACAGGCAACGAGGCCTAGACCCGCACTGACATACAGGCTGCACAGAGCCGCGTGAATCTCACAGGCTGCGAGACACGCAGGGTCAGAATCCCTTACAGACTCTCTGACTCTGTGACTCTGCGATTCTGTGATTCTGTGACTCTGTGATTCTGTGATTCTGTGACTCTGTGAATCTGTGACTCTGTGATTCTGTGATTCTGTTACTCTGTGTCTCTGTGACTCTCTGACTCTGTCACTCTGTGATTCTCTGACTCTGTGATTCTGTGACTCTGTGACTCTGCGACTCTGTGATTCTGTGACTCTGTGATTCTGTGTCTCTGTGAGTCTGTATCACTGTGACTCTGCGACTCTGTGACTCTGTGATTCTGTGACTTGTGACTCTGTGACTCGGTGATTCTGTGACTCTGTGACTCTGTGATTCTGTGACTCTGTGATTCTGTGATTCTGGGACTCTGTGACTCTGTGACTGTGACTCTGTGACTCTGTTTCTGTGACTCTGTGACTCTGTTTCTGTGACTCTCTGATTCTGTGACTCTGCGACTCTGTGATTCTGTGACTCTGTGACTCTGTGATTCTGTGATTCTGACTCTGTGACTCTGTGATTCTGTGATTCTGTGACTCATAGAAACATAGAAAATAGGAGCAGGAGTGGGCCATTCGGCCCCTCTAGCCTGCTCCGCCATTCAATGCGATCATGGCTGATCATCCAAATTCAGAACCCTGTCCCTGCTTTCTCCCCATATCCCTTGAACCCTTTAGCCTTAAGAAATACATCCAACTCCTTCCTGAATATATTTAATGAATTGGCCTCTACTGCCTTCTGTGGTAGAGAATTCCACAGGTTCACCACTCTCTGGGTGAAGAAATTCCTCCTCATTTCTGTCCTAAATGGCTTACCCCTTATCCTTCGACTGTGACCCTTGGTTCTGGACTCCCCGACCATCGGGAACATCCTTCCTGCATCTAGTCTGTCTAGTCCTGTTAGAGTTTTATAAGTTTTAATGAGATCCCCTCTCATTCTTCTAAACTCCAGCGAGTATAAGCCCAATCGACCCAATCTCTCCTCATACATCATCCCTGCCATCTCAGGTATCAGCCTGGTGAATCTTCGCTGAACTCCTTCCATGGCAAGAGCCTGATTCCTCAGATAAGGCGACCAAAACTGCAGACAGTACTCAAGATGTGGTCTCACCAAGGCCCTGTACAACTGCAGCAAGACATCTTTGTTCCTGTACTCAAACCCTCTCGCTACGAAGGCCAACATACCATTTGCCTTCTTAACTGCCTGCTGCACCTGCATGCTTACCTTCAGCGACTGGTGCACAAGGACACCCAGGTCTCGTTGCACTTCCCCTTCTCCCAATCTATTGCCATTCAGATAATAATCTGCCTTCCTGTTTTTGACACCAAAGTGGATAACCTCGCATTTATCCACGTTATATTGCATCTGCCATGCTTCTGCCCAATCACCCAACCTGTCCAAATCATCCTGGAGTTTCTCGGCACCCTCCTCACAGCACACACGCCCACCCAGCTTTGTGTGGTCTGCAAACTTGGAGATATTACATCTAGTTCCCTTGTCTAGATCATTAATATATATTGTGAATAGCTGGGGTCCAAGGACCGATCCCTGTGGTACCCCACTAGTCACTGCCTGCCACTCGGAAAAAGACCCGTTTATTCCAACTCTTTGCTTTCTGTCTGCCAACCAGTTCTCGATCCAAGTCAATACCTTGCCCCCAATCCAATGTGCCTTAACTTTACACGCTAATCTCTTATGCGGGACCTTATCGAAAGCCTTTTGAAAGTCCAAATACACCACATCCACTGATTCTCCCTTATCTATTTTACCAGTTACATCCTCAAAAAATTCCAGTAGATTAGTCAAGCACGATTTACCTTTTGTAAATCCATGTTGACTTTGTCCGATCCTGTCACTGTTTTCCAAGTGCTCTGCTATTACATCTTTTATAATGGACTCTAGCATTTTCCCCACTACCGATGTCAGTCTGTAATTCCCCGTTTTCTCTCTACCACCTTTTTTGAACAGTGGGGTAACATTAGCTACCCTCCAATCCATGGGTACAGTTCCAGATTCCATCGAATGTTGGAAGATGATCAGCAATGCATCTACTATTTCTAGGGCCACTTCCTTAAGTACCCTAGGATGTAGATTATCAGGCCCTGGGGATTTATCGGACTTCAATCCCGCCAATTTCCCTAACACCATTTCCCTACAAATACTGATTTCTTTCAGTTCCTCCCTTTCATCAGACCCTATGTTCCCCAACATCTCTGGGAGGTTATTTGTGTCCTCCTTTGTGAAGACAGAACCAAAATATGTATTTAATTGGTCTGCCATTTCTTTGATCCCCATTATAAGTTCCCCTGATTCTGACTGCAAGGGACCTACGCTTGACTTCACCAATCATTTTCTCTTCACATATCTATAAAAGCTTTTACAGTCAGTTTTTATGTTCCCTGCAAGCTTCCTCTCATATTCTATTTTCCCCTTCTTAATTAATCCCTTTGTCCTCCTTTGTTGAATCCTAAACTGCTCCCAATCCTCAGGTTTACTGCTTTTTCTGGCCAATTTATACGTCCTCTCCTTGGATCTTATGCTATCCCTAATTTCCCTTGTTAGCCACGGTTGAGTCACCTTTTTTGTTTTATTCTTATGCCAAACTGGGATGAACAAATTCTGTAGTTCATCCATGCGGTCTTTGAATGTTTGCCATTGCCTATCCACCGTCAACCCTTTGAGTGACATTCCCCAATCAATCCTACCCAACTCGCGCCTCTTACCATCGCAGTTTCCTTTATTTAAATTCAGGACCCTAGTCTCTGAGTCAACTACTTCACTCTCCATCTTAATGAAGAATTCTATCATATTATGATCGCTCCGACCCAAGGGGCCTCGTACAACAAGATTGCTAATTAATCCTTTCTCATTACATAATACCCAGTCTAAGATGGCATGATCTCTGGTTGGTTCCTCGACATATTGGTCCAGGAAACCATCCCGTAAACACTCCAGGAATTCCTCCTCCACAGTATTGTTACTAATTTGGTTAGCCCAATCTATATGTAGATTAAAGTCGCCCATGATGACTGCTGTGCCCTTATTGGACGCTTCTCTAATTTCCCTTTTAATGCCATCCCCAACTTCCGCATTACTGTTTGGAGGTCTATATACCACTCCCACTAACGTTTTCTACCCCTTGGTATTTCTCAGTTCTACCCATACAGATTCCACATCATCAGAGCTAATATCCTTCCTTACAAGTGTGTTAATCCCCTCTTTAACCAGCAATGCTACCCCACCTCCTTTTCCTTTTTGCCTGTCTTTCCTGAATATTGAATACCCCTGGATGTTGAGTTCCCAGCCTTGGCCACCCTGGAGCCATGTTTCCGTAATCCCAATCAAATCATTTTCGTTTACCTCTATTTGCGCAGCTAATTCATTCACCTTATTCCGAATGCTCCTCGCATTAAGACACAAAGCCTTCAGGCTTGTTTTTTAAACGCTCTTAGACCTATCAGAATTATTATTTACTGTGGCCATATTTGATTTAAACCGTTGATTTCTCTGACTGCCACTTTTGTTTTTCTCCTTTCTATCTTTTGCTTTTATCCTTGTTTCCCTTTCCTCTGTCTCCCTGCTCAGACTCTGTGATTCTGTGACTCTGTAACTCTGTGATTCTGTGACTCTGTGATTCTGTGATTCTGTGACTCTGTGATTCTGTGACTGACTGTGATTCTGTGACTCTGCGACTCTGTGACTCTGTGATTCTGTGACTCTGTGACTCTATGACTCTGTAACTCTGTGATTCTGTGACTCTGTGATTCTGTGATTCTGTGACTCTGTGATTCTGTGACTGACTGTGATTCTGTGACTCTGTGACTCTGTGATTCTGTGATTCTCTGACTCTGTGATTCTGTGACTCTGTGACTCTGTGACTGTGTAACTCTGTGATTCTGTGATTCTCTGACTCTGTGATTCTGTAATTCTGTGACTCTGTGACTCTGTAACTCTGTGATTCTGTGACTCTGTGATTCTGTGACTCTGTGACTCTGTGATTCTGTGACTCTGTGACTCTGTGAATGTGTAACTCTGTGATTCTGTGATTCTCTGACTCTGTGATTCTGTAATTCTGTGACTCTGTGACTCTGTGATTCTGTGACTCTGTGATTCTGTGATTCTGTGATTCTGTGACTCTGTGACTCTGTGATTGTGTGACTCTGTGAATCTGTGATTCTGTGACTCTATCATTCTGTGACTCTGTGATTCAGTGACTCTGTGACTGTGACTCTGTGATTGTGTGACTCTGTGACTCTATCATTCTGTGTCTCTGTGACTCTGTGATTCTCTGACTCTGTGACTCCCTGACTCTGTGACTCTGCGATTCTGTGACTCTGTGACTCTGCGATTCTGTGATTCTGTGACTGTGATTCTGTGACTCTGTGACTCTATGACTCTGTAACTCTGTGATTCTGTGACTCTGTGATTCTGTGATTCTGTGACTCTGTGATTCTGTGACTGACTGTGATTCTGTGACTCTGTGACTCTGTGATTCTGTGATTCTCTGACTCTGTGATTCTGTGACTCTGTGACTCTGTGAATGTGTAACTCTGTGATTCTGTGATTCTCTGACTCTGTGATTCTGTAATTCTGTGACTCTGTGACTCTGTAACTCTGTGATTCTGTGACTCTGTGATTCTGTGACTCTGTGACTCTGTGATTCTGTGACTCTGTGACTCTGTGAATGTGTAACTCTGTGATTCTGTGATTCTCTGACTCTGTGATTCTGTAATTCTGTGACTCTGTGACTCTGTGATTCTGTGACTCTGTGATTCTGTGATTCTGTAACTCTGTGACTCTGTGACTCTGTGATTGTGTGACTCTGTGAATCTGTGATTCTGTGACTCTGTGATTGTGTGACTCTGTGACTCTATCATTCTGTGACTCTGTGATTCAGTGACTCTGTGACTGTGACTCTGTGATTGTGTGACTCTGTGACTCTATCATTCTGTGTCTCTGTGACTCTGTGATTCTCTGACTCTGTGACTCCCTGACTCTGTGACTCTGCGATTCTGTGACTCTGTGACTCTGCGATTCTGTGATTCTGTGACTGTGATTCTGTGATTCTGTTACTCTGTGTCTCTGTGACTCTGTGACTCTGTCACTCTGTGATTCTCTGACTCTGTGATTCTATGACTCTGTGATTCTGTGACTCTGTGACTCTGTTTCTCTGTGACTCTGTGATTCTGTGATTCTGTGACTCTGTGACTCTGTGATTCTCTGACTCTATGACTCTCTGACTCTGCGATTCTGTGATTCTGTGACTCTGTGATTCTGTGAATCTGTGACTCTGTGAATCTGTGACTCTGTGACTCTATGACTCTGCGATTCTGTGACTCTGTGATTCTGTGACTCTGTGACTCTGTGAATCTGTGACTCTGTGATTCTGTGATTCTGTGACTCTGTGGTTCTGTTACTCTGTGTCTGTGACTCTGTGACTCTGTCACTCTGTGATTCTCTGACTCTGTGATACTGTGACTCTGTGACTCTGCGACTCTGTGATTCTGTGACTGTGATTCTGTGATTCTGTGTTTCTGTGACTCTGTGATTCTGTGACTCTGTGATTCTGTGATTCTGTGTTTCTGTGACTCTCTTAATCTCTGACTCTGTGACTCTGTGATTCTGTGATGCTGTGACTCTGTGACATTGTGATTCTGTGATTCTGTGACTCTGTGATTCTGTGACTCTGTGACACTGTGATTCTGTGACTCTCTAACTCTGTGACTCTGTAACTCTGTGACTCTGATTCTGATTCTGTGACTCTGTGATTCAGTGACTCTGTGACTCTGTGACTCTGTGATTCTGTTACTCTGTTAATCTGACTCTGTCATTCTGTGACTCTGTGACTCTGTGACTCTGTGATTCTGTGACTCTGTGATTCTGTGACTCTGTGACTCTGTGATTCTGTGACTCTGTGATTCTGTGACTCTGTGACACTGTGATTCTGTGACTCTGTAACTCTGTGATTCTGTGACTGTGTGACTCTGATTCTGTGACTGTGTGACTCTGTGATTCAGTGACTCTGTGACTCTGTGATTCTGTGACTCTTTGATTCTGTGACTCTGTGACTGTATGATTCTGTGACTCTGTGACTCTGTGATTCTGTGACTCTTTGACTCTGTTAATCTGACTCTGTCATTCTGTGTCTCTCTTACTCTCTGACTCTGTGATTCTGTGACTCTGTGTCTCTGTGACTCTGACCGTGTGATTCTGTGAGTCTCTGACTCTGTGTCTCATTGACTCTGTGACTCTGTGATTCTCTGTTTCTGTGACTCTGTGACACTGTGATTCTGTGACTCTGTAACTCTGTGATTCTGTGACTGTGTGAATCTGTAACTCTGCAACACTGTGACTCTGTGACTCTGTGACTTCGATTCTGTGACTCTGTGATACTGTGAGGCTGTGACACTGTGATTCTGTGACTCTGTAACTCTGTGACTCTGTAACTCTGTGACTCTGATTCTGATTCTTTGACTCTGTGATTCTGTGACTCTGTGACTCTGTGACTATGTGATTCTGTTACTCTGTGACTCTGTGATTCTGTGACTCTGTGATTCTGCGATGCTGTGACTCTGTGACTCTGTGATTCTGTGACTCTGTTAATCTGACTTTGTCATTCTGTGACTCTCTTACTCTCTGACTCTGTGACTCTGTGATTCTGTGATTCTGTGTTTCTGCGACTCTGTGACTCTGTGATTCTGTGACTCTGACTCTGTGACTCTGTGACTCTGTGATTCTGTGACTCTGTGATTCTGTGACTCTGTGACACTGTGATTCTGTGACTCTGTATCTCTGTGACTGTGTGAATCAGTAACTCTGTGACTCTGCGACTCTGTGACTTTGATTCTGTGACTCTGTGATTCTGTGACTCTGTGACACTGTGATTCTGTGACTCTGTAACTCTGTGACTCTGTAACTCTGTGACTCTGATTCTGACTCAGTGACTCTGTGATTCTGTGACTCTGTGACTCTGTGACTCTGTGATTGTGTTACTTTGCGACTCTGTGATTCTGTGACTCTGTGATTCTGTGATGCTGTGACTCTGTGACTCTGTGATTCGGTGACTCTGTGACTCTGTCATTCTGTGACTCTGTGATTCTGTGACTCTGTGACTCTGTTAATCTGACTTTGTCATTCCGTGACTCTCTTACTCTCTGACTCTGTGACTCTGTGATTCTGTGATTCTGTGACTCTGTTACTCTGTGACTCTGTGATTCTGTGACTCTGTGACTCTTTGATTCTGTGATGCTGTGACTCTGTGACTCTATGACTCTGTGATTCTGTTACTCTGTGACTCTGTGATTCTGTGACTCTGTGCCTCGGTGATTCTGTGATGCTGTGACTCTGTGACTCTGTGATTCTGTGATGCTGTGACTCTGTGACTCTGTGACTCTGTGATTCGGTGACTCTGTGACTCTGTCATTCTGTGACTCTGTGATTCTGTGACTCCGTGAATCCGTGACTCTCTGATTCTGTGACTGTGTGATTCTGTGACTCTTTGATTCTGTGACTCTGTGACTGTATGATTCTGTGACTCTGTCATTCTGTGATTCTGTGACTCTGTGACTCTGTTAATCTGACTCTGTCATTCTGTGTCTCTCTTACTCTCTGAGTCTGTGATTCTGTGACTCTGTGAATCTGTGATTCTGTGACTCTGTGTCTCTGTGACTCTGACTGTGTGATTCTGTGAGTCTCTGACTATGTGTCTATCTGACTCTGTGACTCTGTGATTCTGTGTTTCTGTGACTCTGATTAGGTGACTCTGTAACTCTGTGATTCTGTGACTGTGTGAATCTGTAACTCTGTAACTCTGTGACTCTGTGACTCTGTGACTTTGATTCTGTGACTCTGTGATTCTGTGACTCTGTGACACTGTGATTCTGTGACTCTGTAACTCTGTGACTCTGTAACTCTGTGACTCTGATTCTGATTCTGTGACTCTGTGATTCTGTGACTCTGTGACTCTGTGATTCTGTTATTCTGTGACTCTTTGATTCTGTGACTGTGATTCTGTGATGCTGTGACTCTGTGACTCTGTGATTCGGTGACTCTGTAACCCTGTCATTCTGTGACTCTGTGATTCTGTGACTCTGTGACTCGCTGATTCTCTGACTCTGTGATTCTGTGTTTCTGTGACTCTTTGATTCTGTGACTCTGTGATTCTGTGATTCTTTGTTTCTGTTACTCTGTGATTCAGTGAATGTCTGATTCTGTGACTCTGTGAATCTGTGATTCTGTGACTCTGTGACTCTGTTAATCTGACTCTGTCATTCTGTGACTCTCTTACTCTCTGACTCTGTGACTCTGTGATTCTGTGACTCTGTGACTCTGTTAATCTGACTGTCATTCTGTGACTCTCTTACTCTGTGACTCTGTGACTCTGTGATTCTGTGATACTGTGACTCTGTGACTCTGTGACTCTGTGACACTGTGATTCTGTGACTGTGTAACTCTATGATTCTGTGACTGTGTGACTCTGTAACTCTGTAACTCTGTGACTCTGTGACTCTGATTCTGTGACTCTGTGACTCTGTGACTCGGTGATTCTGTGACTCTGTGACACGATGATTCTGTGACTCTGTAACACTGTGATTCTTTGACTGTGTGACTCTGTAACTCTGTAACTCTGTAACTCTGTGACTCTGTGACTCTGATTCTGATTCTGTGACTCTGTGATTCTGTGACTCTGTGACTCTGTGACTCTGTGATTCTGTTACTCTGTGACTCTGTGATTCTGTGACTGTGATTCTGTGATGCTGTGACTCTGTGACTCTGTGACTCTGTGATTCGGTGACTCTGTGACTCTGTCATTCTGTGACTCTGTGATTCTGTGACTCCGTGAATCCGTGACTCTCTGATTCTGTGACTGTGTGATTCTGTGACTCTTTGATTCTGTGACTCTGTGACTGTATGATTCTGTGACTCTGTGATTCTGTGATTCTGTGACTCTGTGACTCTGTTAATCTGACTCTGTCATTCTGTGTCTCTCTTACTCTCTGACTCTGTGATTCTGTGACTCTGTGAATCTGTGATTCTGTGACTCTGTGTCTCTGTGACTCTGACTGTGTGATTCTGTGAGTCTCTGACTCTGTGTCTATCTGACTCTGTGACTCTGTGATTCTGTGTTTCTGTGACTCTGATTCTGTGACTCTGTAACTCTGTGATTCTGTGACTCTGTGACACTGTGATTCTGTGACTCTGTCACTCTGTGATGCTGTGACTGTGTGACTCTGTAACTCTGTAACTCTGTGACTCTGTGACTCTGATTCTGTGACTCTGTGACTCTGTGACTCGGTGATTCTGTGACTCTGTGACACTATGATTCTGTGACTCTGTAACACTGTGATTCTTTGACTGTGTGACTCTGTAACTCTGTAACTCTGTAACTCTGTGACTCTGTGACTCTGATTCTGTGATTCTGTGACTGTGATTCTGTTACTCTGTTTCTCTGTGACTCTGTGATTCTGTGATTCTGTGACTCTGTGACTCTGTGATTCTCTGACTCTGTGACTCTCTGACTCTGCGATTCTGTGATTCTGTGACTCTGTGATTCTGTGACTCTGTGATTCTGTGATTCTGTGTTTCTGTGACTCTCTTAATCTCCGACTCTGTGACTCTGTGACTCTGTGATTCTGTGATGCTGTGACTCTGTGACATTGTGATTCTGTGATTCTGTGACTCTGTGATTCTGTGACTCTGTGATTCTGTGACTCTGTGACACTGTGATTCTGTGACTCTGTAACTCTGTGACTCTGTAACTCTGTGACTCTGATTCTGATTCTGTGACTCTGTGATTCAGTGACTCTGTGACTCTGTGACTCTGTGATTCTGTTACTCTGTGACTCTGTCATTCTGTGACTCTGTGATTCTGTGATGCTGTGACTCTGTGACTCTGTGATTCAGTGACTCTGTGACTCTGTCATTCGGTGACTCTGTGATTCTGTGATGCTGTGACTCTGTGACTCTGTGATTCGGTGACTCTGTGACTCTGTCATTCTGTGACTCTGTGATTCTGTGACTCTGTGACTCTCTGATTCTCTGACTCTGTGTTTCTGTGTTTCTGTGACTCTTTGATTCTGTGACTCTGTGACTCTGTGACTCTGTGATTCTATGTTTCTGTTACTCTGTGATTCAGTGAATGTATGATTCTGTGACTCTGTGATTCTGTGATTCTGTGACTCTGTTAATCTGACTCTGTCATTCTGTGACTTGTAGAATTCGCAATTATCGCGATTTCATTTTAATAAGGAGAAAACACAAAGTTTCGTTCAAAACAGCTTTTATTTCAGCGGAATGCTGTCAGGTTTAAATTGGACACAAGCAGCCTGTAAAATGGCCGCCGCACCACGTGACAGAACATTCTAGACTTTTCAACAGGCAGACAAGATGGCGTTCCAATAAACATTTTTTTGCAGGATCGATAACGATTCAGCACAGTGAAGACAATACACAGGACATTATGGGTTTACAGTATAAACATCGATACTGGGATCGGTCTCCCAGGTACAAAGGAAAGCCATTAAGGGCCCATCCAAAGGACATTAATATGTAAACTCCCAACGGCTCTACGATGAGAGAGCCGTTAGCAGGTAGTTATACAGGACACTTGGAAGCCCCAAACCCCTCCAGGGGGGAACACCGACCGATTTAACAATGGGAGAAATATTAGCAGGTACTCAAACATTCATGAGTAGCCCCGAAACCCATTAAGGACGGAGATCACCCATACAGGACATTTTGGGCGCCAAACCTTAAACAAAAGAATGGACATTGTAGTTGGGCGGGAAACGGAAGAACTGTGCACTATAATTGCAGGCCCCAAACCGTCCATTCGCTCTCTTGATTCTCTCTTGTCTCTTGCTCTTGCTCTTTTGCTCTTGACTCTTGCCGCTTGCTGCTGTTATCATCGTGGCTGCTCCTGTGTTTTATCCGGTCGATTCGTAACCTCGTGGCTGCTCCTGGGTAAAAGACTGTTGCAAAGACCTATGTTGGTAGCTGGCAGCGGAACCGAAGGCCCGGGATGAGATGAGATGAGATGAGATGAGAGGAGAAGAGAAGAAGACCTTATCCATCGCCACGGTCAGTAAATCCCGACCGCGCCTGTAGGTCGATCAGCCAAGTCTTCTTGACAGGAAGTTCTCTTCTTTAACAAGACATATTGCATCAATGATAACTGGACTGTGTAAACACATCGTATCAGTGATATTGACAACGGTGCTCCACGATTAAACTTTGAAGCCCATCAACAGAGGTCTTCACTACAGCGGACGGTCCAGCCGACTGACCGAGCAGCAGAAGCAGTAAACAAGTGGGACCAGGAGATCTCCTGACCAACACGTGGGTGCTGCGGTGAAAAACATCCGATCAGCTATTCGGGATTTCTCCGAGTTATTACGAGTGGTGAGCATGAGTCTCGGGATCCTACGAAGCTAGTTTAGGACAGACATTGATAGGGGAGGGTTTAAAGATTAAGGATATTTGTAATGTGTGCCCTATTTACGTTGTGCCGTTCGTTCCTCGTTTCCCTAAGAGTGATTATAACTGTTTGTAAGATTGTACTGTCATTAATCTGTGCATATGACATGTATTTCATAATTTTAAGTATCATGCAATAAAGATTTTCCATTTCGTACCGTTCAAACCAAGTCTACATGAGTTTTATCTCCATTACTGCTCTCGCATCTAAGTCCAGTGTCTAGAACCGTAAGGGAGAGTGATTCGAACCACTCACAGGGGTGTCTAGTGTTCCCAGACTGGCTGGAGACCAGGCCTAGACCCGCACTGACATACAGGCTGCACAGAGCCGCGTGAACCTCACAGGCTACGAGACACGCAGGGTCAGGAGAGTATCCCTTACAGACTCTCTTACTCTCTGACTCTGTGACTCTGTGATTCTGTGACTCTGTGACTCTGTTAATCTGACTCTGTCATTCTGTGACTCTGTGACTCTGTGACTCTGTGATTCTGTGACTCTGTGATTCTGTGACTCTGTGACACTGTGATTCTGCGACTGTGTAACTCTGTGATTCTGTGACTGTGTGACTCTGTAACTCTGTAACTCTGTGACACTGTGACTCTGATTCTGTGACTCTGTGACTCTGTGACTCTGTGATTGTGTGACTCTGACTCTGTGACTCTGTGACTCTGTGATTCTGTGACTCTGTGATTCTGTGACTCTGTGACACTGTGATTCTGTGACTCTGTAACTCTGTGATTCTGTGACTGTGTGAATCTGTAACTCGGTAACTCTGTGACTCTGTGACTGTGACTTTGATTCTGTGACTCTGTGATTCTGTGACTCTGTGACACTGTGATTCTGTGATTCTGTAACTCTGTGACTCTGTAACTCTGTGACTCTGATTCTGATTCTGTGACTCTGTGATTCTGTGACTCTGTGACTCTGTGACTCTGTGATTCTGTTACTCTGTGACTCTGTGATTCTGTGACTGTGATTCTGTGATGCTGTGACTCTGTGACTCTGTGACTCTGTGATTCGGTGACTCTGTGACTCTGTCATTCTGTGACTCTGTGATTCTGTGACTCCGTGAATCCGTGACTCTCTGATTCTGTGACTGTGTGATTCTGTGACTCTTTGATTCTGTGACTCTGTGACTGTATGATTCTGTGACTCTGTGATTCTGTGATTCTGTGACTCTGTGACTCTGTTAATCTGACTCTGTCATTCTGTGTCTCTCTTACTCTCTGACTCTGTGATTCTGTGACTCTGTGATTCTGTTACTCTGTGACTCTGTCATTCTGTGACTCTGTGATTCTGTGATGCTGTGACTCTGTGACTCTGTGATTCAGTGACTCTGTGACTCTGTCTTTCGGTGACTCTGTGATTCTGTGATGCTGTGACTCTGTGACTCTGTGATTCGGTGACTCTGTGACTCTGTCATTCTGTGACTCTGTGATTCTGTGACTCTGTGACTCTCTGATTCTCTGACTCTGTGTTTCTGTGTTTCTGTGACTCTTTGATTCTGTGACTCTGTGACTCTGTGACTCTGTGATTCTATGTTTCTGTTACTCTGTGATTCAGTGAATGTATGATTCTGTGACTCTGTGATTCTGTGATTCTGTGACTCTGTTAATCTGACTCTGTCATTCTGTGACTCTCTTACTCTCTGACTCTGTGACTCTGTGATTCTGTGACTCTGTGACTCTGTTAATCTGACTCTGTCATTCTGTGACTCTGTGACTCTGTGACTCTGTGATTCTGTGACTCTGTGATTCTGTGACTCTGTGACACTGTGATTCTGCGACTGTGTAACTCTGTGATTCTGTGACTGTGTGACTCTGTAACTCTGTGACTCTGTGACTCTGATTCTGTGACTCTGTGACTCTGTGACTCTGTGATTGTGTGACTCTGACTCTGTGACTCTGTGACTCTGTGATTCTGTGACTCTGTGATTCTGTGACTCTGTGACACTGTGATTCTGTGACTCTGTAACTCTGTGATTCTGTGACTGTGTGAATCTGTAACTCGGTAACTCTGTGACTCTGTGACTCTGTGACTTTGATTCTGTGACTCTGTGATTCTGTGACTCTGTGACACTGTGATTCTGTGACTCTGTAACTCTGTGACTCTGTAACTCTGTGACTCTGATTCTGATTCTGTGACTCTGTGATTCTGTGACTCTGTGACTCTGTGACTCTGTGATTCTGTTACTCTGTGACTCTGTGATTCTGTGACTGTGATTCTGTGATGCTGTGACTCTGTGACTCTGTGATTCGGTGACTCTGTGACTCTGTCATTCTGTGACTCTGTGATTCTGTGACTCCGTGAATCCGTGACTCTCTGATTCTGTGACTGTGTGATTCTGTGACTCTTTGATTCTGTGACTCTGTGACTGTATGATTCTGTGACTCTGTGATTCTGTGATTCTGTGACTCTGTGACTCTGTTAATCTGACTCTGTCATTCTGTGTCTCTCTTACTCTCTGACTCTGTGATTCTGTGACTCTGTGAATCTGTGATTCTGTGACTCTGTGTCTCTGTGACTCTGACTGTGTGATTCTGTGAGTCTCTGACTCTGTGTCTATCTGACTCTGTGACTCTGTGATTCTGTGTTTCTGTGACTCTGATTCTGTGACTCTGTAACTCTGTGATTCTGTGACTGTGTGAATCTGTAACTCTGTAACTCTGTGACTCTGTGACTCTGTGACTTTGATTCTGTGACTCTGTGATTCTGTGACTCTGTGACACTGTGATTCTGTGACTCTGTAACTCTGTGACTCTGTGACTCTGTGATTCTGTTATTCTGTGACTCTTTGATTCTGTGACTGTGATTCTGTGATGCTGTGACTCTGTGACTCTGTGATTCGGTGACTCTGTAGCTCTGTCATTCTGTGACTCTGTGATTCTGTGACTCGCTGATTCTCTGACTCTGTGATTATGTGTTTCTGTGACTCTTTGATTCTGTGACTCTGTGACTCTGTGATTCTATGTTTCTGTTACTCTGTGATTCAGTGAATGTCTGATTCTGTGACTCTGTGATTCTGTGATTCTGTGACTCTGTGACTCTGTTAATCTGACTCTGTCATTCTGTGACTCTCTTACTCTCTGACTCTGTAACTCTGTGATTCTGTGACTCTGTGACTCTGTTAATCTGACTGTCATTCTGTGACTCTCTTACTCTGTGACTCTGTGACTCTGTGATACTGTGACTCTGTGACTCTGTGACACTGTGATTCTGTGACTCTGTGACTCTGTGATTCTGTTACTCTGTGACTCTGTGATTCTGTGACTCTGTGACTCTGTGATTCTGTGATGCTGTGACTCTGTGACTCTGTGATTCTGTGATGCTGTGACTCTGTGACTCTGTGACTCTGTGATTCGGTGACACTTTGATTCTGTGACTCTGACTGTATGATTCTGTGACTCTGTGATTCTGTGACACTTTGATTCTGTGACTCTGTGACTGTATGATTCTGTGACTCTGTGATTCTGTGATTCTGTGACTCTGTAACTCTGTTAATCTGACTCTGTCATTCTGTGTCTCTCTTACTCTCTGACTCTGTGATTCTGTGACTCTGTGAATCTGTGATTCTGTGACTCTGTGTCTCTGTGACTCTGACTGTGTGATTCTGTGAGTCTCTGACTCTGTGTCTCTCTGACTCTGTGACTCTGATTCAGTGTTTCTGCGACTCTGTGACTCTGTGATTGTGTGACTCTGACTCTGTGACTCTGTGACTCTGTGATTCTTTGACTCTGTGGTTCTGTGACTCTGTGACACTGTGATTCTGTGACTGTGTGAATCTGTAACTCTGTAACTCTGTGACTCTGTGATTCTGTGACTTTGATTCTGTGACTCTGTGATTCTGTGACTCTGTGACTCTGTGATTCGGTGACTCTGTGACTGTCATTCTGTGACTCTGTCATTCTGTGTTTCTGTGACTCTTTGATTCTGTGACTCTGTGACTCTGTGACTCTGTGATTCTATGTTTCTGTTACTCTGTGATTCAGTGAATGTATGATTCTGTGACTCTGTGATTCTGTGACTCTGTGATTCTGTGACTCTGTGACACTGTGATTCTGTGACTCTGTAACTCTGTGATTCTGTGACTGTGTGACTCTGTAACTCTGTAACTCTGTGACTCTGTGACTCTGATTCTGTGACTCTGTGACTCGGTGATTTTGTGACTCTGTGACATTGTGATTCTGTGACTCTGTGACTATGTGATTCTGTGACTCTGACTCTGTGACTCTGTGACTCTGTAACTCTGTGACTCTGTAACTCTGTGACTCTGTAACTCTGTGACTCTGATTCTGATTCTGTGACTCTGTGATTCTGTGACTCTGTGACTCTGTGGCTCTGTGATTCTGTGACTCTGTGAATCTGTGATTCTGTGACTCTGTGACTCGCTGATTCTCTGACTCTGTGATTCTGTGTTTCTGTGACTCTTTGATTCTGTGACTCTGTTACTCTGTGACTCTGTGATTCTGTGACTCTGTGATTCTGTGATGCTGTGACTCTGTGACTCTGTGATTCGGTGACTCTGTGACTGTCATTCTGTGACTCTGTCATTCTGTGTTTCTGTGACTCTTTGATTCTGTGACTCTGTGACTCTGTGACTCTGTGATTCTATGTTTCTGTTACTCTGTGATTCAGTGAATGTATGATTCTGTGACTCTGTGATTCTGTGACTCTGTGATTCTGTGACTCTGTGACACTGTGATTCTGTGACTCTGTAACTCTGTGATTCTGTGACTGTGTGACTCTGTAACTCTGTAACTCTGTGACTCTGTGACTCTGATTCTGTGACTCTGTGACTCTGTGACTCGGTGATTTTGTGACTCTGTGACATTGTGATTCTGTGACTCTGTGACTATGTGATTCTGTGACTCTGACTCTGTGACTCTGTGATTCTGTGATTCTGTAACTCTGTGATTCTTTGACTGTGTGACTCTGTAACTCTGTAACTCTGTGACTCTGTGACTCTGATTCTGTGACTCTGTGATTCGGTGACTCTGTGACTCTGTCATTCTGTGACTCTGTCATTCTGTGTTTCTGTGACTCTTTGATTCAGTGAATGTATGATTCTGTGACTCTGTGATTCTGTGATTCTGTGACTCTGTGACTCTGTTAATCTGACACTGTCATTCTGTGACTCTCTTACTCTCTGACTCTGTGACTCTGTGACTCTGTGATTCTGTAACTCTGTGATTCTGTGACTGTGTGACTCTGTAACTCTGTAACTCTGTGACTCTGTGACTCGGTGATTCTGTGACTCTGTGACATTGTGATTCTGTGACTCTGTGACTCTGTGATTCTGTGACTCTGACTCTGTGACTCTGTGACTCTGTGACTCTGTGACACTGTGATTCTGTGACTCTGTAACTCTGTAACTCTGTGACTCTGTGACTCTGATTCTGTGACTCTGTGACTCTGTGACTCTGTGATTCTGTGACTGTGATTCTGTGACTCTGTGACTCTGTGACACTGTGATTCTGTGACTCTGTGACTATGTGATTCTGTGACTCTGACTCTGTGACTCTGTGACTCTGTGACACTGTGATTCTGTGACTCTGTCATTCTGTGACTCTGTGATTCTGTGACTCTGTGACTCTCTGATTCTGTGACTCTGTGATTCTGTGTTTCTGTGACTCTTTGATTCTGTGACTCTGTGACTCTATGATTCTGTGACTCTGTGAATCTGTGAATCTGTGACTCTGTGATTCTGTGACTCTGTTACTCTGTGACTCTGTGATTCTGTGACTCTGTGATTCTGTGATGCTGTGACTCTGTGACTCTGTGATTCGGTGACTCTGTGACTCTGTCATTCTGTGTTTCTGTGACTCCTTGATTCTGTGACTCTGTGACTCTGTGATTCTATGTTTCTGTTACTCTGTGATTCAGTGAATGTATGATTCTGTGACTCTGTAATTCTGTGATTCTGTGACTGTGTGACTCTGTTAATCTGACTCTGTCATTCTGTGACTCTCTTACTCTCTGACTCTGTGACTCTGTGACTCTGTGCTTCTGTGACTATGTGATTCTGTGACTCTGACTCTGTGACTCTGTGATTCTGTGACTCTGTAAGTCTGTGATTCTTTGACTGTGTGACTCTGTAACTCAGTAACTCCGTGACTCTGTGACTCTCATTCTGTGACTCTGTGACTCTGTGATTCTCTGACTGTGATTCTGTGACTCTGTGACACTGTGATTCTGTGACTCTGACTCTGTGACTCTGTGACTCTGTGACACTGTGATTCTGTGACTCTGTCATTCTGTGACTCTGTGATTCTGTGACTCTGTGACTCTCTGATTCTGTGACTCTGTGATTCTGTGTTTCTGTGACTCTTTGATTCTGTGACTCTGTGACTCTGTGATTCTATGTTTCTGTTAATCTGTGATTCTGTGACTGTATGATTCTGTGACTCTGTGATTCTGTGACTCTGTGACTCTGTGACTCTGTTAATCTGACTCTGTCATTCTGTGACTCTCTTACTCTCTGACTCTGTGACTCTGTGATTCTGTGACTCTGTGATTCTGTGATTCTGTGACTCTGTGACTCTGTGACTCTGTGATTTTGTGACTCTGTGATTCTGTGACTCTGTGTCTCTGTGACTCTGACTCTGATTCTGTGAGTCTCTGACTCTGTGTCTCTCTGACTGTGTGATTCTGTGTTTCTGCAACTCTGTGACTATGTGATTGTGTGACTCTGACTCTGTGACTCTGTGATTCTGTGACTCTGTGATTCTGTGACTCTGTGACACTGTGATTCTGTGACTCTGTAACTCTGTGATTCTGTGACTGTGTGACTCTGTAACTCTGTCATTCTGTGAATCTGTGAAGCTGTGACTCTGTGACACTGTGATTCTGTGACTCTGTAACTCTGTAACTGTGTGACTCTGATTCTGATTCTGTGACTCTGTGATTCTGTGACTCTGTGACTCTGACTCTGTGATTCTGTTACTCTGTGACTCTGTGATTCTGTGACTCTGTGACTCTGTGATTCTGTGATGCTGTGACTCTGTGACTCTGTGATTCTGTGATGCGGTGACTCTGTGACTCTGTGATTCTGTGATGCTGTGACTCTGTGACTCTGTGACTCTGTGATTCGGTGACACTTTGATTCTGTGACTCTGTGACTGTATGATTCTGTGACTCTGTGATTCTGTGACACTTTGATTCTGTGACTCTGTGACTGTATGATTCTGTGACTCTGTGATTCTGTGATTCTGTGACTCTGTAACTCTGTTAATCTGACTCTGTCATTCTGTGTCTCTCTTACTCTCTGACTCTGTGATTCTGTGACTCTGTGAATCTGTGATTCTGTGACTCTGTGTCTCTGTGACTCTGACTGTGTGATTCTGTGAGTCTCTGACTCTGTGTCTCTCTGACTCTGTGACTCTGTGATTCTGTGTTTCTGCGACTCTGTGACTCTGTGATTGTGTGACTCTGACTCTGTGACTCTGTGACTCTGTGATTCTTTGACTCTGTGATCCTGTGACTCTGTGACACTGTGATTCTGTGACTGTGTGAATCTGTAACTCTGTAACTCTGTGACTCTGTGATTCTGTGACATTGATTCTGTGACTCTGTGATTCTGTGACTCTGTGACACTGTGAATCTGTGACTCTGTGACTCTGTGACTCTGTAACTCTGTGACTCTGTGATTCTGTGACTCTGTGATTCTGTGACTCTGTGACTCTGTGACTCTGTGATTCTGTTACTCTGTGACTCTGTGATTCTGTGACTGTGATTCTGTGATGCTGTGACTCTGTGACTCTGTGACTCTGTGATTCGGTGACTCTGTGACTCTGTCATTCTGTGACTCTGTGATTCTGTGACTCCGTGAATCCGTGACTCTCTGATTCTGTGACTGTGTGATTCTGTGACTCTTTGATTCTGTGACTCTGTTAATCTGTGACTCTTTGATTCTGTGACTCTGTGACTGTATGATTCTGTGACTCTGTGATTCTGTGATTCTGTGACTCTGTGACTCTGTTAATCTGACTCTGTCATTCTGTGTCTCTCTTACTCTCTGACTCTGTGATTCTGTGACTCTGTGAATCTGTGATTCTGTGACTCTGTGTCTCTGTGACTCTGACTGTGTGATTCTGTGAGTCTCTGACTCTGTGTCTATCTGACTCTGTGACTCTGTGATTCTGTGTTTCTGTGACTCTGATTCTGTGACTCTGTAACTCTGTGATTCTGTGACTGTGTGAATCTGTAACTCTGTAACTCTGTGACTCTGTGACTCTGTGACTTTGATTCTGTGACTCTGTGATTCTGTGACTCTGTGACACTGTGATTCTGTGACTCTGTAACTCTGTGACTCTGTGACTCTGTGATTCTGTTATTCTGTGACTCTTTGATTCTGTGACTGTGATTCTGTGATGCTGTGACTCTGTGACTCTGTGATTCGGTGACTCTGTAACTCTGTCATTCTGTGACTCTGTGATTCTGTGACTCGCTGATTCTCTGACTCTGTGATTCTGTGTTTCTGTGACTCTTTGATTCTGTGACTCTGTGACTCTGTGATTCTATGTTTCTGTTACTCTGTGATTCAGTGAATGTCTGATTCTGTGACTCTGTGATTCTGTGATTCTGTGACTCTGTGACTCTGTTAATCTGACTCTGTCATTCTGTGACTCTCTTACTCTCTGACTCTGTGACTCTGTGATTCTGTGACTCTGTGACTCTGTTAATCTGACTGTCATTCTGTGACTCTCTTACTCTGTGACTCTGTGACTCTGTGATACTGTGACTCTGTGACTCTGTGACTCTGTGACACTGTGATTCTGTGACTGTGTAACTCTGTGATTCTGTGACTGTGTGACTCTGTAACTCTGTAACTCTGTGACTCTGTGACTCTGATTCTGTGACTCTGTGACTCTGTGACTCGGTGATTCTGTGACTCTGTGACACTATGATTCTGTGACTCTGTAACTCTGTGATTCTTTGACTGTGTGACTCTGTAACTCTGTAACTCTGTGACTCTGTGACTCTGATTCTGTGATTCTGTGACTGTGATTCTGTGATTCTGTGACTCTGTGATTCTGTGACTCTGTGACTCTGTTTCTCTGTGACTCTGTGATTCTGTGATTCTGTGACTCTGTGACTCTGTGATTCTCTGACTCTGTGACTCTCTGACTCTGCGATTCTGTGATTCTGTGACTCTGTGATTCTGTGACTCTGTGACTCTGTGAATCTGTGACTCTGTGACTCTATGACTCTGCGATTCTGTGACTCTGTGATTCTGTGACTCTGTGACTCTGTGAATCTGTGACTCTGTGACTCTGTGATTCTGTTACTCTGTGTCTGTGACTCTGTGACTCTGTCACTCTGTGATTCTCTGACTCTGTGATACTGTGACTCTGTGACTCTGCGACTCTGTGATTCTGTGACTCTGTGATTCTGTGATTCTGTGTTTCTGTGACTCTCTTAATCTCTGACTCTGTGACTCTGTGACTCTGTGATTCTGTGAGGCTGTGACTCTGTGACATTGTGATTCTGTGATTCTGTGACTCTGTGATTCTGTGACTCTGTGATTCTGTGACTCTGTGACACTGTGATTCTGTGACTCTGTAACTCTGTGACTCTGTGATTCAGTGACTCTGTGACTCTGTGACTCTGTGATTCTGTTACTCTGTGACTCTGTCATTCTGTGACTCTGTGATTCTGTGATGCTGTGACTCTGTGATTCAGTGAGTCTGTGACTCTGTCATTCGGTGACCCTGTGAATCGGTGATGCTGTGACTCTGTGACTCTGTGATTCGGTGACACTTTGATTCTGTGACTCTGTGACTGTATGATTCTGTGACTCTGTGATTCTGTGACACTTTGATTCTGTGACTCTGTGACTGTATGATTCTGTGACTCTGTGATTCTGTGATTCTGTGACTCTGTAACTCTGTTAATCTGACTCTGTCATTCTGTGTCTCTCTTACTCTCTGACTCTGTGATTCTGTGACTCTGTGAATCTGTGATTCTGTGACTCTGTGTCTCTGTGACTCTGACTGTGTGATTCTGTGAGTCTCTGACTCTGTGTCTCTCTGACTCTGTGACTCTGATTCAGTGTTTCTGCGACTCTGTGACTCTGTGATTGTGTGACTCTGACTCTGTGACTCTGTGACTCTGTGATTCTTTGACTCTGTGGTTCTGTGACTCTGTGACACTGTGATTCTGTGACTGTGTGAATCTGTGATTCTGTGACTCTGTGTCTCTGTGACTCTGACTGTGTGATTCTGTGAGTCTCTGACTCTGTGTCTCTCTGACTCTGTGACTCTGATTCAGTGTTTCTGCGACTCTGTGACTCTGTGATTGTGTGACTCTGACTCTGTGACTCTGTGACTCTGTGATTCTTTGACTCTGTGGTTCTGTTACTCTGTGACTCTGTGATTCTGTGACTGTGATTCTGTGATGCTGTGACTCTGTGACTCTGTGACTCTGTGATTCGGTGACTCTGTGACTCTGTCATTCTGTGACTCTGTGATTCTGTGACTCCGTGAATCCGTGACTCTCTGATTCTGTGACTGTGTGATTCTGTGACTCTTTGATTCTGTGACTCTGTTAATTGGTGACTCTTTGATTCTGTGACTCTGTGACTGTATGATTCTGTGACTCTGTGATTCTGTGATTCTGTGACTCTGTGACTCTGTTAATCTGACTCTGTCATTCTGTGTCTCTCTTACTCTCTGACTCTGTGATTCTGTGACTCTGTGAATCTGTGATTCTGTGACTCTGTGTCTCTGTGACTCTGACTGTGTGATTCTGTGAGTCTCTGACTCTGTGTCTATCTGACTCTGTGACTCTGTGATTCTGTGTTTCTGTGACTCTGATTCTGTGACTCTGTAACTCTGTGATTCTGTGACTGTGTGAATCTGTAACTCTGTAACTCTGTGACTCTGTGACTCTGTGACTTTGATTCTGTGACTCTGTGATTCTGTGACTCTGTGACACTGTGATTCTGTGACTCTGTAACTCTGTGACTCTGTGACTCTGTGACTCTGTGATTCTGTTATTCTGTGACTCTTTGATTCTGTGACTGTGATTCTGTGATGCTGTGACTCTGTGACTCTGTGATTCGGTGACTCTGTAACTCTGTCATTCTGTGACTCTGTGATTCTGTGACTCGCTGATTCTCTGACTCTGTGATTCTGTGTTTCTGTGACTCTTTGATTCTGTGACTCTGTGACTCTGTGATTCTATGTTTCTGTTACTCTGTGATTCAGTGAATGTCTGATTCTGTGACTCTGTGATTCTGTGATTCTGTGACTCTGTGACTCTGTTAATCTGACTCTGTCATTCTGTGACTCTCTTACTCTCTGACTCTGTGACTCTGTGATTCTGTGACTCTGTGACTCTGTTAATCTGACTGTCATTCTGTGACTCTCTTACTCTGTGACTCTGTGACTCTGTGATACTGTGACTCTGTGACTCTGTGACTCTGTGACACTGTGATTCTGTGACTCTGTAACTCTGTGATTCTGTGACTGTGTGACTCTGTAACTCTGTAACTCTGTGACTCTGTGACTCTGATTCTGTGACTCTGTGACTCTGTGACTCGGTGATTCTGTGACTCTGTGACACTATGATTCTGTGACTCTGTAACTCTGTGATTCTTTGACTGTGTGACTCTGTAACTCTGTAACTCTGTGACTCTGTGACTCTGATTCTGTGATTCTGTGACTGTGATTCTGTGATTCTGTGACTCTGTGATTCTGTGACTCTGTGACTCTGTTTCTCTGTGACTCTGTGATTCTGTGATTCTGTGACTCTGTGACTCTGTGATTCTCTGACTCTGTGACTCTCTGACTCTGCGATTCTGTGATTCTGTGACTCTGTGATTCTGTGACTCTGTGACTCTGTGAATCTGTGACTCTGTGACTCTATGACTCTGCGATTCTGTGACTCTGTGATTCTGTGACTCTGTGACTCTGTGAATCTGTGACTCTGTGACTCTGTGATTCTGTTACTCTGTGTCTGTGACTCTGTGACTCTGTCACTCTGTGATTCTCTGACTCTGTGATACTGTGACTCTGTGACTCTGCGACTCTGTGATTCTGTGACTCTGTGATTCTGTGATTCTGTGTTTCTGTGACTCTCTTAATCTCTGACTCTGTGACTCTGTGACTCTGTGATTCTGTGAGGCTGTGACTCTGTGACATTGTGATTCTGTGATTCTGTGACTCTGTGATTCTGTGACTCTGTGATTCTGTGACTCTGTGACACTGTGATTCTGTGACTCTGTAACTCTGTGACTCTGTGATTCAGTGACTCTGTGACTCTGTGACTCTGTGATTCTGTTACTCTGTGACTCTGTCATTCTGTGACTCTGTGATTCTGTGATGCTGTGACTCTGTGATTCAGTGAGTCTGTGACTCTGTCATTCGGTGACCCTGTGAATCGGTGATGCTGTGACTCTGTGACTCTGTGATTCGGTGACACTTTGATTCTGTGACTCTGTGACTCTGTGACTGTATGATTCTGTGACTCTGTGATTCTGTGACACTTTGATTCTGTGACTCTGTGACTGTATGATTCTGTGACTCTGTGATTCTGTGATTCTGTGACTCTGTAACTCTGTTAATCTGACTCTGTCATTCTGTGTCTCTCTTACTCTCTGACTCTGTGATTCTGTGACTCTGTGAATCTGTGATTCTGTGACTCTGTGTCTCTGTGACTCTGACTGTGTGATTCTGTGAGTCTCTGACTCTGTGTCTCTCTGACTCTGTGACTCTGTGATTCTGTGTTTCTGCGACTCTGTGACTCTGTGATTGTGTGACTCTGACTCTGTGACTCTGTGACTCTGTGATTCTTTGACTCTGTGATCCTGTGACTCTGTGACACTGTGATTCTGTGACTGTGTGAATCTGTAACTCTGTAACTCTGTGACTCTGTGATTCTGTGACATTGATTCTGTGACTCTGTGATTCTGTGACTCTGTGACACTGTGATTCTGTGACTCTGTAACTCTGTGACTCTGTAACTCTGTGACTCTGATTCTGATTCTGTGACTCTGTGATTCTGTGACTCTGTGACTCTGTGACTCTGTGATTCTGTTACTCTGTGACTCTGTGATTCTGTGACTGTGATTCTGTGATGCTGTGACTCTGTGACTCTGTGACTCTGTGATTCGGTGACTCTGTGACTCTGTCATTCTGTGACTCTGTGATTCTGTGACTCCGTGAATCCGTGACTCTCTGATTCTGTGACTGTGTGATTCTGTGACTCTTTGATTCTGTGACTCTGTGACTGTATGATTCTGTGACTCTGTGATTCTGTGATTCTGTGACTCTGTTAATCTGACTCTGTCATTCTGTGTCTCTCTTACTCTCTGACTCTGTGATTCTGTGACTCTGTGAATCTGTGATTCTGTGACTCTGTGTCTCTGTGACTCTGACTGTGTGATTCTGTGAGTCTCTGACTCTGTGTCTATCTGACTCTGTGACTCTGTGATTCTGTGTTTCTGTGACTCTGATTCTGTGACTCTGTAACTCTGTGATTCTGTGACTGTGTGAATCTGTAACTCTGTAACTCTGTGACTCTGTGACTCTGTAGAATTCGCAATTATCGCGATTTCATTTTAATAAGGAGAAAACACAAGTTTCGTTCAAAACAGCTTTTATTTCAGCGGAATGCTGTCAGGTTTAAATTGGACACAAGCAGCCTGTAAAATGGCCGCCGCACCGCGTGACAGAACATTCGAGACTTTTCAGCAGGCAGACAAGATGGCGTTCCAATAAACATTTTTGCAGGATCGATAACGATTCAGCACAGTGAAGACAATACACAGGACATTATGGGTTTACAGTATAAACATCGATACTGGGATCGGTCTCCCAGGTACAAAGGAAAGCCATCAAGGGCCCATCCAAAGGACATTAATATGTAAACTCCCAACGGCTCTACGATGAGAGAGCCGTTAGCAGGTAGTTATACAGGACACTTGGAAGCCCCAAACCCCTCCAGGGGGAACACCGACCGATTTAACAATGGGAGAAATATTAACAGGTACTCAAACATTCAGGAGTAGCCCCGAAACCCATTAAGGACAGAGATCACCCATACAGGACATTTTTGGGCGCCAAACCTTAAACAAAAGAATGGACATTGTAGTTGGGCGGGAAACGGAAGAACTGTGCACTATAATTGCAGGCCCAAACCGTCCATTCGCTCTCTTGCTCTTGCTCTTGCTCTTGCCTCGTGTTCTTGACTCTGGCCGCTTGTTGCTGTTATCATCGTGGCTGCTCCTGTGTTTTTATCCGGTCGATTCGTAACCTCGTGGCTGCTCCTGTGTAAAAGACTGTTGCAAAGACCTATGTTGGTAGCTGGCAGCGGAACCAAAGGCCCGAGATGAGATGAGATGAGATGAGAGGAGAAGAGAAGAAGACCTTATCCATCGCCACGGTCAGTAAATCCCGACCGCGCCTGTAGGTCGATCAGCCAAGTCTTCTTGACAACGGTGCTCCACCATACCTTGTATCCAACCAACAGAGGTCTTCACTACAGCGGACGGTCCAGCCGACTGACCGAGCAGCAAAAGCAGTAAACAAGTGGGACCAGGAGATCTCCTGACCAACACGTGGGTGCTGCGGTGAAAAACATCCGATCAGCTATTCGGGATTTCTCCGAGTTATTACGAGTGGTGAGCATGAGTCTCGGGATCCTACGCAGCTAGTTTAGGATAGCTATTGATAGGGGAGGGTTTAAAGATTAAGGATATTTGTAATGTGTGCCCTATTTACGTTGTGCTGGTCGTTCCTCGTTTCCCTAAGAGTGATTATAACTGTTTGTAAGATTGTACTGTCATTAATCTGTGCATATGACATGTATTTCATAATTTTAAGTATCATGCAATAAAGATTTTCCATTTCGTACCGTTCAAACCAAGTCTACATGAGTTTTATCTCCATTACTGCTCTCGCATCTAAGTCCAGTGTCTAGAACCGTAAGGGAGAGTGATTCGAACCACTCACAGGGGTGTCTAGTGTTCCCAGACTGGCTGGAGACCAGGCCTAGACCCGCACTGACATACAGGCTGCACAGAGCCGCGTGAACCTCACAGGCTACGAGACACGCAGGGTCAGGAGAGAATCCCTTACAGAAAATGGCGACCGCGGCAGGACACTGGCAGCGAGAGGGTAGTGTGTTAGATTTTGGAATGACTGTACGAAATGTGATGCAGGAAAAGATAGCGGATTACGTATTTGGAAAGGTTAATCTAACGAAAAAGTGGATAAGCGAACTGTTAGCGGATAAGAGCCCACTAGAGGCAGCTGAAAGGTGGACGGATAGTAAGGAGCATAAAAAGGCAGTTGAGAAAGCAGTCTGGCTTATGTGCTACAAAAGGCAGGTCCAGATTTCAAACCAGACCAATACAGCGCTAACCGCTCGAATCAAGCATCTAGAGGAGGAAATGGAGGAGAAGGTTTCTGGAGGGGAGGCGCTCATTAAGAGTTTAAATGAGTTACGCCAGGAAAGCCAGGAAGTCTCCAGCTACCTTAAAACAAGGGTAGAGTATCTCGAGTGCCAGATCACTGAAGCAAAATTAAACGAGAGTAGGATGAAGGAAAGATGTAACCGTCAAGCTGCCCAGATAAGAACTCAAGAAGAGAGCTTAATGGGGGTTAGGTCGGCGTATAAGTTGGCCCTTGAGGATAAGTTTCAGGGAGCCGACCATAGCGCCTGCGAAAAAGAGATAGAGAGCCTCAAAAAGGCCGTGAATAATGCGAACGGCATGGTGTGCCTTATTAATCCGTCGGCACGCCAGCCGCTAGTAAATGAGAGATTTAGAAATTCCCCACCAAGTAAAGCAGAAGAAGTAGTAGCCACTGCGCCCTCCGCGCCACCCAGCTATTCAGAAACCTGGGTTAGGGAGGAAGCAACGGAAGAAACAAAAGAGCCCGTTGAAAAGGAAGTAGAAAAGGGATCGTTGTATCCAGTAACGGGGATTAAAAGGGGCCCAAGCAGAAACGGTGGGGAAGAACCGGGGGATCTCCTCGGACAGCTGGTGTTGCCTCACAGTTCACATCAGCTGAGAGCCATGATAAACCACGTAAGGAAGCTGACCGAGATAGACGACCCTTCCGTACATTTCAGGGAAGTTGAGCAAGCCGCAGCCATTAACGGCTGCGATGATGGGGAGACAGCAAAAATGCTGCTGTTCTCATTAGACAGCTCGGTCCTTCAGTGCCTCTCAGGTGAGAGCAAGAGGGGAAACAAAAGTTATGAGGAATTGAAAAATGAGGTCCTAGAAGTAGTGGGAGCGAACGACGGAGGTCCGTTTGCTAGAGTGGGACAGACAGTGCAGATGGAGGGAGAACCCCCGAAGGTTTTTGCCGACAGGCTGTGGCCAGTATATGAGCGCAGCTGTCTAGGTGCGCCCGAGCGCGAAGATGTGGAAGGCGCCGCTTTAATTCATTGGCTTAGGTGCATAATAGCCAACAGTTTACCAGCCGTTAGAGAGCAGGCAAAAGCCTGGTTCGATCCCAATGACCTCAACCTTACGGAAGAGTCGGTCTTGAATCGACTCACGTTAGGTTACCGTAACATAAGGGGTATGGCAACACGTCCCTTTAAGGGAAGAGTACATGAGGTACGACCCGCAGCCCCGGCTCAAAGAGAGTGGCATCAGGAGGGTAATCGCGCCCCACAGGCAAGTAATGCCTGTTACGGGTGTGGGAAGACAGGGCACTGGCGCAAGCACTGCAGGAACCCTTGGAAGGATTCCAAGGATAAAAATCCCGCGGTCCGAACCCAGGCGCCTGTCCCGGCTAAGGAAGCAAAGGCACCCACCTCTCCCGAAGACCTCGAGGCAGTGTTAGGAGTCATGCGCAAGATGGTTTTGAATGCGCGTGGACAGGTGGCGGTCGCAACCGGCCCCGTAGGTGCCGCAGGACCGTCTAATAGTGCCCCATGACTAGAACCAGCACAGCCCGTCTACCTGTGTCCGCTCAGCTATGATGCGTGGAGGCGACCTGTGGTGGAGATGGAGGTAGAGAAACAAAAGGGCAGTTATTTGTTGGACACGGGAGCTTCTTGCACCATAATCCATACAGATGACCCTTTTGACTCGCCGCTATCTACCAAGGTCCCATTCACGCTAGCAGGGTTCACAGGGAAAGAACAGGCTGGCACGTTTTCCCTCCCGCTATCCATTCGTTTAGGGACACTTCGCCTTAAGTGGAAGTGTATACTGATGGCATGGCAAAAGGGGGGTGGAAGAGGTATTCTCGGGTCCGATCTGCTAGCGGGACACGGGATCCTCGTGGACCTCAGAAATCACTGTCTCTGGGGGGCTAAAGGTGAAAAAGGCGAGGTAATGGTAATTCAAGGGGAGGAAGAAACAGGGGTCCTGTGTACCGTACAGCCATCCGGAGGCTACGACCTCAGGCTTATGGTCGCAGATGTCCCAACGGACATGCAAACGTACGTGACAGATAATATGCACGCGTTTGCAACCCACAAGCACGATTGTGGGAGGGTGGTCGGGTTTGAGGTCAGCGTAGATGGGGACCCCATGACCCGACCCCAAAAGCAGTATAACTTCCCCAAAGAAGCAGAACCCGATATGGAGGCAGCAATGTCTTCCTTGGTGCAGCAGGGCGTGTTGAGGCCGATAGCCACACACGTGAACTCCCCATTATGGCCGGTTAGGAAGCCGGATAATTCGTGGAGAGCCACGGTGGACTACAGAGTCCTTAACAGTAACATCCCCGCCTGCGCGCCCACAGTAGCAGCAGTTGCTGACCTAATAGGGAGCATCCCAGCGTCCGCGACCACGTTCACGGTGCTGGATATCTCGAACGGTTTTTGGTCCATCCCGCTGCGGCGAGAGGACCAGTACAAGTTTGCCTTTACGTTTAAAGGGCAACAGTACACGTGGAACTGTTTGCCACAAGGTTTCCACAATAGCCCCAGTATTTTTCACCAGTGTATGGCAGGAAGTTTAAAGGAGTTTAGTCAGCCCAATCAGATAGTACAGTATGTGGATGATTTGCTCCTATTTACGGACTCAAGGGAGGAGCACGGACCACTGCTGGACGAGTTATTGGAGCTGTTAGCGAGAAAGGGTTTTAAAGTAAACCCAAAGAAAGCACGTATCGGTCAGCAGGAAGTAAAATTCCTGGGACTGACCCTACGCGCTGGGGAAAGAGCCATAGACAAAGCAAGGAGGGAGTCGGTGCAAGAATTACCGATTCCCAACAACGTAAGGGGTGTGAGGTCCTTCTTGGGACTGACCGGTTACTGCAGGGATTTTATCGAGGATTATGCGGCCACAGCGGCGCCGCTCCTCCGACTCCTCCATAAGGGAGTAGAGTGGCTTTGGGACGAGGGCTGCCAAGCAGCCTTCGAGAAGTTAAAAAGGGATCTGCAGACCGCGCCAGCCTTAGGGGCCATAGATGGGGGGAAGGAGTTTTTCCTGGAGGTAGCTGCCAGCGGAGACAGCTTAAGCGCCGTGCTGCTCCAAGAGCGTCACGGCAAGCTGAGGCCGGTTGTCTATTCATCCAGGGTATTAACGGATGTGGAGAGAAGTTTTTCCAATTGCGAAAGGCACCTTTTAGCCACGCATTGGGCTGTGAAAAGATCAGCGATCTTCACAGGGCTCTCTCCCATCACTCTCCTCACACATCACACACCAACTAAGATGCTTCTGGATGGGAGGATTAAAGACGGGACCGTAAGCAGCGCACGCATTGCGCGTTGGACCCTTCTTCTCTCCCAGTTGGACATCAGAGTAAAAGGTCTTTGCGAGCCCAGGCTTGCGGCCAATTTGGTATACCCCGGTACAGCCCACCGGTGTTCGGTGGAGGGGGTGTGGGACGTCAACATAGGTTTACGGGCCGGGGTACATCCCACTGGGCGCGAGATTTATGTTGATGGGTCTAGCACAGTATCTGCTGGCGAGCGACTCACAGGGTGTGGAGTTTATGACCCTGCGGCAGACCTTGCCCTGGCGATCAAGCTCCCTAGCACCATGAGCGCGCAGCAGGCTGAGCTGTCTGCCGTGGTGTACGTGGTAACCCACCCAGACATTTTCCCAACCCCATACACGATTTGCTCGGACAGTATGTTCACCTGCAATTCGTGTACGGAATACCTGGCCATTTGGTCCCGCCGTGGATACACCTCCGCGGACGGGCGACCTTTAACGGTAAAGCCCTTGCTGGAGAAGATCTTAGCAGCAGCAGTAGGGGAGGAAGGGGAGATTTTCATCCATAAGGTGAAAGCTCACTCCTCCACAGAGCCCCGTGGGGAGGGCAACCGGCAGGCGGATGCGCTAGCCAGGGAGGGTGCCCGCGACGGTACTTTCTGGAACCCCTATAGAACCGGACCCATAGCAGCGGTCCGAGGTGGGGACGGGAATACCGGGAACACCAGGGTAGCATTGCCCCTAGACCTTAAGACCGTCCAAGCCCAGGATCCCGCCCTAAAAGCAGTCCTAAAAACGATTGCTGAGGGGAGGCAGGTAGAAGGTCCGTACAGTACGGCAACCCTCTCAGTTAAGGAAGGCATGCTGTTCCGCGAGGAGCAGTGGATTGTGCCGCAGCAGCACAGGAGGGAATTCCTCCAGTTGGCTCACGAGGGACCAGGGGCAGGGCACCCCGGGCCCGAGGTTACCTGGCAACGGGTAGAGCAAGCGGGATGGTGGCCAGGGCTCAGGGAACAAGTCCGCGAGTTCTGTGCAAACTGTCTTGTGTGCGCTGCAAACAACCCAGACCCCCAGAAAAGGAAGGTGCCCATGGGACACGTAAGAAGGGTAGAGGGACCATGGCAGTCGATACAGATCGACTATATAGGACCCCTGCCCACCACCCAGGGAGGTTATAAGTACTGCCTCGTCCTGGTGGATGTGTTTTCCAAGTGGGTGGAAGCCTTCCCTTGTCGAACAGCTACGGCACTGGGTACAGCAAAAATCTTGGTCCGGGAAGTGTTCTCGCGGTGGGGACTCCCCCGTTTCGTGGAGTCAGACCAAGGGAGTCATTTCACCGGCCAGGTGATGCAGAACACCCTCATGCTTTTGGGCATTGAAGGGAAGTGGCACGTAGCACACAATCCCCAGTCATCCGGGATTGTTGAACGTATGAACCGGACCCTGAAGGAGAAATTGAGGAAAGAGACTAGGAACTCGCCCCAAAAATGGGCGGAAGTTCTGCCTTTAGTCCTCATGGGGGTCCGGGCCAGTCAGTCAAAAAGTACGGGGTACTCCCCGCACGAGGTAATGACCGGCAGGCTCATGCGAACCCCCACCCATGTGCTAGCCCCGGTGCTCACTGAGGGTCAGCTTCAAGAGATCAGCAGGGACAAGTTCGCCCAAACTCTCTTGGAGCGCCTGAAGCAAGTTTATGAGCAGGCGGCTGGGAACATGGGAAGGCAGCACCAGGGCAATCGCTTGTTGCTGGAACCCCGCAAAACGCGGGAGTGGGAAGTAGGAGACCAGGTCATGGTCAGAAACTACGCCAGAGTAGGGAGTCTGGAACCACTGTATATGGGACCCTACAACATTGTAGACAAGGCAAGTCCCATGGTTTACGCCGTAAAAGTACCTCGGCGCACTAAGTGGTTCCACATAAACCAATGTAAACTGTACCAGCCGGGTGCGCAAGGGAAAACTACAGGGGTAAATCCCGCCAATGGGAAAACACAGCCCCAGGTAGGACCACAAGGCACACAGGCAGGCGTAGCAGCTTGCATCAGGGGAAGGGACATCCCGGACGATCATGCAGCGTTTTTCTGGAGTTGGGGGTTAGATGACGAGGACCCCAGGGTACCCTGGTCAGATGAGGATAGTGCAGATGAGCATAGTGATGATGACGGGTGGTTTCAGAGGAACGGTCTGGAAGGATTGGGGCCGCTAGGTAGAGATCCATACGGGGTGGACACACAAGCTGCAGGTCCCGACAGCAGGAGGAAGGAGCTAGAGGAGGCCGGGCCAGCCGCTATGTGGTTCCCAGAGGTGTGGCCGCCCGCTTTGAACGTCCAGTCCTCAGGGGAGGCAGAGTTCGCGAGTGAAGGGCCGCCTGCTGGGCCGAGCAGGGCGGGGCCCCGAACTGCCAGCCCCGAGGTTAGGGAGGCGGAGTCAGCGGAGGCGGGGCTGGCGCCTGTGATGGAACCCCAGGTCATCCCGTTGAAGGTCTCGGGACCCGGTCCGTCCGTCACGGAGCCCCCGCCCATAGCAATTCCCCGTAGGTCAAGCAGAGTACCCCAGCCCAGGAAGATGTGGTCAGGTCCCCAGGCTGCCCCAGGGCGTAAGTTTCAGGTTAAGATAACCCGGGTAGAGACAGGCCACATCGAAGCAGTAACAGGCTGCGGCAGATCAGAGGAAAGGGTCAGCGCAGCAACAGGCTGCGGCAGATCAGAGGGAAGGGTCAGTGCCCTCCCACCGTCGGGAAGAGCTCGCAGCAGCCTTCTCAGGATTTAAAGGGGCCGCCCTGAGAACGGGCGGCATTGTAAAGTATTAGTTTAAGGTTAAGTTTTAAGTTTATAGTTCAAGGTTAAGTTTTAAGTTTTAATAAGGTTAAGTTTGTAGTGTTTTTAACAGATAACGACAAAATGATGGGAGTTTTAAGGCTAGGTTTAGAGGAAGTCTATTTAGCAAACGTTGAAGTTTACGTGAGGCGAGGTCAGGGGACCCGCTCACCCTTCACAAAAGCCAGAGACTTTTTGCGAGGCTGGCTACCTCATTCTATCTGATCACAGGAACCAAGGAAGGATGGAACGACTTCTAGTTTTGCTCGTGGCAATCGGATGTGGATTGGCCTATCGGGGCCTCACCAAGGATGTCGTGGTGTTTGGATGTTCCGGGGACACGGCCCCCATCGCGGTGGATGGGACCGGAAGACGGAAGGCAGAAGGGACCAGCACCTATTTCCACAAGGGAAGGTGGCCAGGATGGCTGGGAACGAACTCAACGGAGTATTCCAGCACATCGGGGTTCGCCTACAAAGAGACTTCTTTAATGTGCCCCAAAGTACGGATCATCGCACCCAGGATCAGCGTCACCGTCGGCAAACGGATTTGTTTGACCTGCAGTGGGAATGTCCCATTGAGCCGATGGTGGTGGCTGCGAAAGCTGAGCAAAACTATGAGGAACTCTTCGGTTGAGTGGGAGCGACTGGGTAATAATACCCATCGGACAATTACGGGGACAGATGGACAAGTGAAAGTCTGTTGGGACAAATGGTGGGAACCAGATGAGGGGATTTATGTTTGTATGTGGGGGTCAAAGTACGTTTGCCCCAAAGGCATCTCCATATTCTTTATTAACCAGTGGCAGGATAACGGACAGGGGATGAGGTGGGATGCGAGCACCAGGGGGTGCGGAGCCCCATACTCTCCGATCCCAGTAAATGCCACTGAGCTCATTACGCGCCCACGCAAAGCCCCGCCCACGATTCCGGTAGTTCTAACTGAGGAAGAAGGGTGCCCTAAAACTAGTAAGGGACCCGGGAACGGTTTGGTACTGGTCCCCACAGACCAGATACTATTTCAGGGGGTACATTACGCGGTGGCCTCGGTGATTTTAAATCTCACTGAGGTACGGTTACCAGAGTGGTGCCCCAAAAAGACGGAACAGTTGTACCAGATCCTGTTGACCAAGATGTTCAGGCAATTTTACGAGTTTGATTTTGCAGAAATCGATAAGACAAGTTTATACACCGCACCGCAGGAAGTTTTGGACCAAGTAGGGAGGCAAAGAAGGGGTTTGGTGAACGATGCGTTCACTGCTTTTAACACAGGGACATCTGTGGTCAACGCTCTAGACAGTGTGGAGCTGCAGACCCAGATTAATGGTTTAAAAACACAGTTAAAGGATATTCTTACAGATGAGAATAAAGTGGTAGGGTCGGGTCTGCACGAGGACCAAGCCATGACACTACACTTAAAAGAGATTATAGCAGAGCTGGAGAAACATGCGCGTACGGTAAATGCCCTGATTAGGGAAGATCGGAATGCATCCGATCAAGCTGCGCAGAACGAGGTGTGCGTGCTTTACGGGGCGTGGTTACTGGGCGAGGGCCGCAGTAATTTGGAGGATTTAAAACAAGGTTTGGTCCCGTCCTGGATAAGTAACAAACACCTGCGGGCGCTCCACCCTTTTCAGAACGCATTAAGTCCGTGCCAGCTCAGGCTAGCTTCAGAAGCTTACCCAGTCCCCGTGGACTGCGGACGTTCAAACCATACTATTATGGGAATAGTATTACGCATGCCGGTTTTGGGCAACACAGCAAAGCCCGCCCCGGTATATCGGGTAGAGAACATTGGTGTCATTCAGGGGGGAGCCCACATTCGTTATGCAGCAGTTCCACCTTACGTCATCCGCTGGGAGCAAACGATGACAGGTACAGATCTCTCTGGTTGTCGTGGCAGGGGAGCACACATAATACTGTGCCCCCAGCACTTGAATGCCTTTTTAACACCACAGTGCGGGTTCAGAACGGCTGGCGCCAAGTCCATGAATTGCACCATGGAGGCAATGGCACAAGATCATGTGCCTCCGCAGGTAGCATACATCGGGGGTGGAACATACTGTGTTACCACTGCAGCGCAACACTACCAGCATGGAAACCGTAGCCGGTGTCCGGTGAGTGACAGCAGTTTCTGTTTTAAACCCAGGGCTGAAGTTCAAGTAGCACAACAACGAATCATCCCAATCCCTGAACCATCCACTGTTCATCTCACAGTAAAAGAGAATTTCACCGACTTGCAGCGATTTGTCGCGCATTTTGGGTACCTCATTCCCCCTCTCCCTGAGCATTTAACCAAACTTCTGAAAGCCGTCGCGGTGTCACAAAAGCATTTCTATACATTAGAACAGAAAACCGTCGAGATAGGTACAGACATTTTGGACATAGTGGTTCCACCGTGGTGGAATCTGTTCACGAATATTGAAGTGCCCTCATGGGTCAGAATAGCCTCCCACATTTTAGTCGTCTGTCAAGTGTTTATTGTAGTATACCTTTTGTTCATACATTGTAAAAGAGACAAGCGCCTCACCAAGCATGAGAACACGGGAGAGTGGCGAGAACGTTACGTGCGCGTGCACGATGAGAGCGCAGTGTAATGGGAAAATGGCGTCACTCCCGCTCGCCACGTGCGCCGCGGAAGTTTGTACTCATTGTAAATACGTTGGAAACTCGATATGTTTAAGAGTTGGGATTTGTTTATTTTGGTGATGGTGTTGATTGTTTGGTTTTTGGGTTTTGTTTTTCCTTCCCTTGAATAAAAGACAAATATACAGGTGATGCGTGAGGTATCGGCCTGGTTACGCCGGGAAGGAAAACAAGTGGTGTAAGTTTAAGGGCAAATGATGCCTATGGTGATATAAAGTGTGATTTTTCTTGGGAAATGAGGACGACACAGAGACCCTAGTGAAGTTAAAATTTATGGGATTAATTTACTGGATTCGGAGTGAAATCGAGATAAGATTGCTCACCACTGAGATTTTTGATACGATAAGCGGAGTTATTCGCATCAACAGGAGGGACTGTAGAATTCGCAATTATCGCGATTTCATTTTAATAAGGAGAAAACACAAGTTTCGTTCAAAACAGCTTTTATTTCAGCGGAATGCTGTCAGGTTTAAATTGGACACAAGCAGCCTGTAAAATGGCCGCCGCACCGCGTGACAGAACATTCGAGACTTTTCAGCAGGCAGACAAGATGGCGTTCCAATAAACATTTTTGCAGGATCGATAACGATTCAGCACAGTGAAGACAATACACAGGACATTATGGGTTTACAGTATAAACATCGATACTGGGATCGGTCTCCCAGGTACAAAGGAAAGCCATCAAGGGCCCATCCAAAGGACATTAATATGTAAACTCCCAACGGCTCTACGATGAGAGAGCCGTTAGCAGGTAGTTATACAGGACACTTGGAAGCCCCAAACCCCTCCAGGGGGAACACCGACCGATTTAACAATGGGAGAAATATTAACAGGTACTCAAACATTCAGGAGTAGCCCCGAAACCCATTAAGGACAGAGATCACCCATACAGGACATTTTTGGGCGCCAAACCTTAAACAAAAGAATGGACATTGTAGTTGGGCGGGAAACGGAAGAACTGTGCACTATAATTGCAGGCCCAAACCGTCCATTCGCTCTCTTGCTCTTGCTCTTGCTCTTGCCTCGTGTTCTTGACTCTGGCCGCTTGTTGCTGTTATCATCGTGGCTGCTCCTGTGTTTTTATCCGGTCGATTCGTAACCTCGTGGCTGCTCCTGTGTAAAAGACTGTTGCAAAGACCTATGTTGGTAGCTGGCAGCGGAACCAAAGGCCCGAGATGAGATGAGATGAGATGAGAGGAGAAGAGAAGAAGACCTTATCCATCGCCACGGTCAGTAAATCCCGACCGCGCCTGTAGGTCGATCAGCCAAGTCTTCTTGACAACGGTGCTCCACCATACCTTGTATCCAACCAACAGAGGTCTTCACTACAGCGGACGGTCCAGCCGACTGACCGAGCAGCAAAAGCAGTAAACAAGTGGGACCAGGAGATCTCCTGACCAACACGTGGGTGCTGCGGTGAAAAACATCCGATCAGCTATTCGGGATTTCTCCGAGTTATTACGAGTGGTGAGCATGAGTCTCGGGATCCTACGCAGCTAGTTTAGGATAGCTATTGATAGGGGAGGGTTTAAAGATTAAGGATATTTGTAATGTGTGCCCTATTTACGTTGTGCTGGTCGTTCCTCGTTTCCCTAAGAGTGATTATAACTGTTTGTAAGATTGTACTGTCATTAATCTGTGCATATGACATGTATTTCATAATTTTAAGTATCATGCAATAAAGATTTTCCATTTCGTACCGTTCAAACCAAGTCTACATGAGTTTTATCTCCATTACTGCTCTCGCATCTAAGTCCAGTGTCTAGAACCGTAAGGGAGAGTGATTCGAACCACTCACAGGGGTGTCTAGTGTTCCCAGACTGGCTGGAGACCAGGCCTAGACCCGCACTGACATACAGGCTGCACAGAGCCGCGTGAACCTCACAGGCTACGAGACACGCAGGGTCAGGAGAGAATCCCTTACAACTCTGTGACTTTGATTCTGTGACTCTGTGATTCTGTGACTCTGTGACACTGTGATTCTGTGACTCTGTAACTCTGTGACTCTGTGACTCTGTGATTCTGTTATTCTGTGACTCTTTGATTCTGTGACTGTGATTCTGTGATGCTGTGACTGTGACTCTGTGATTCGGTGACTCTGTAACTCTGTCATTCTGTGACTCTGTGATTCTGTGACTCGCTGATTCTCTGACTCTGTGATTATGTGTTTCTGTGACTCTTTGATTCTGTGACTCTGTGACTCTGTGATTCTATGTTTCTGTTACTCTGTGATTCAGTGAATGTCTGATTCTGTGACTCTGTGATTCTGTGATTCTGTGACTCTGTGACTCTGTTAATCTGACTCTGTCATTCTGTGACTCTCTTACTCTCTGACTCTGTGACTCTGTGATTCTGTGACTCTGTGACTCTGTTAATCTGACTGTCATTCTGTGACTCTCTTACTCTGTGACTCTGTGACTCTGTGATACTGTGACTCTGTGACTCTGTGACACTGTGATTCTGTGACTGTGTAACTCTGTGATTCTGTGACTGTGTGACTCTGTAACTCTGTAACTCTGTGACTCTGTGACTCTGATTCTGTGACTCTGTGACTCTGTGACTCGGTGATTCTGTGACTCTGTGACACTATGATTCTGTGACTCTGTAACTCTGTGATTCTTTGACTGTGTGACTCTGTAACTCTGTAACTCTGTAACTCTGTGACTCTGTGACTCTGATTCTGTGATTCTGTGACTGTGATTCTGTGATTCTGTGACTCTGTGACTCTCTGACTCTGCGATTCTGTGATTCTGTGACTCTGTGACTCTGTGAATCTGTGACTCTGTGACTCTATGACTCTGCGATTCTGTGACTCTGTGATTCTGTGACTCTGTGACTCTGTGAATCTGTGACTCTGTGACTCTGTGATTCTGTTACTCTGTGTCTGTGACTCTGTGACTCTGTCACTCTGTGATTCTCTGACTCTGTGATACTGTGACTCTGTGACTCTGCGACTCTGTGATTCTGTGACTCTGTGATTCTGTGATTCTGTGTTTCTGTGACTCTCTTAATCTCTGACTCTGTGACTCTGTGACTCTGTGATTCTGTGAGGCTGTGACTCTGTGACATTGTGATTCTGTGATTCTGTGACTCTGTGATTCTGTGACTCTGTGATTCTGTGACTCTGTGACACTGTGATTCTGTGACTCTGTAACTCTGTGACTCTGTGATTCAGTGACTCTGTGACTCTGTGACTCTGTGATTCTGTTACTCTGTGACTCTGTCATTCTGTGACTCTGTGATTCTGTGATGCTGTGACTCTGTGATTCAGTGAGTCTGTGACTCTGTCATTCGGTGACCCTGTGAATCGGTGATGCTGTGACTCTGTGACTCTGTGATTCGGTGACTCTGTGACTCTGTCATTCTGTGACTCTGTGATTCTGTGACTCTGTGACTCTCTGATTCTCTGACTCTGTGTTTCTGTGTTTCTGTGACTCTTTGATTCTGTGACTCTGTGACTCTGTGACTCTGTGATTCTATGTTTCTGTTACTCTGTGATTCAGTGAATGTATGATTCTGTGACTCTGTGATTCTGTGATTCTGTGACTCTGTGACTCTGTTAATCTGACTCTGTCATTCTGTGACTCTCTTACTCTCTGACTCTGTGACTCTGTGATTCTGTGACTCTGTGATTCTGTGATTCTGTGACTCTGTGACTCTGTGACTCTGTGATTTTGTGACTCTGTGATTCTGTGACTCTGTGTCTCTGACTGTGAATCTGTGATTCTGTGACTCTGTGTCTCTGTGACTCTGACTCTGATTCTGTGAGTCTCTGACTCTGTGTCTCTCTGACTGTGTGATTCTGTGTTTCTGCAACTCTGTGACTATGTGATTGTGTGACTCTGACTCTGTGACTCTGTGATTCTGTGACTCTGTGATTCTGTGACTCTGTGACACTGTGATTCTGTGACTCTGTAACTCTGTGATTCTGTGACTGTGTGACTCTGTAACTCTGTGATTCTGTGAATCTGTGAAGCTGTGACTCTGTGACACTGTGATTCTGTGACTCTGTAACTCTGTAACTGAGTGACTCTGATTCTGATTCTGTGACTCTGTGATTCTGTGACTCTGTGACTCTGTGACTCTGTGATTCTGTTACTCTGTGACTCTGTGATTCTGTGACTCTGTGACTCTGTGATTCTGTGATGCTGTGACTCTGTGACTCTGTGATTCTGTGATGCTGTGACTCTGTGACTCTCTGACTCTGTGATTCGGTGACACTTTGATTCTGTGACTCTGTGACTGTATGATTCTGTGACTCTGTGATTCTGTGACACTTTGATTCTGTGACTCTGTGACTGTATGATTCTGTGACTCTGTGATTCTGTGATTCTGTGACTCTGTAACTCTGTTAATCTGACTCTGTCATTCTGTGTCTCTCTTACTCTCTGACTCTGTGATTCTGTGACTCTGTGAATCTGTGATTCTGTGACTCTGTGTCTCTGTGACTCTGACTGTGTGATTCTGTGAGTCTCTGACTCTGTGTCTCTCTGACTCTGTGACTCTGTGATTCAGTGTTTCTGCGACTCTGTGACTCTGTGATTGTGTGACTCTGACTCTGTGACTCTGTGACTCTGTGATTCTTTGACTCTGTGATTCTGTGACTCTGTGACACTGTGATTCTGTGACTGTGTGAATCTGTAACTCTGTAACTCTGTGACTCTGTGATTCTGTGACTTTGATTCTGTGACTCTGTGATTCTGTGACTCTGTGACACTGTGAGACTGTGACTCTGTAACTCTGTGACTCTGTAACTCTGTGACTCTGATTCTGATTCTGTGACTCTGTGATTCTGTGACTCTGTGACTCTGTGGCTCTGTGATTCTGTGACTCTGTGAATCTGTGATTCTGTGACTCTGTGACTCGCTGATTCTCTGACTCTGTGATTCTGTGTTTCTGTGACTCTTTGATTCTGTGACTCTGTTACTCTGTGACTCTGTGATTCTGTGACTCTGTGATTCTGTGATGCTGTGACTCTGTGACTCTGTGATTCGGTGACTCTGTGACTGTCATTCTGTGACTCTGTCATTCTGTGTTTCTGTGACTCTTTGATTCTGTGACTCTGTGACTCTGTGACTCTGTGATTCTATGTTTCTGTTACTCTGTGATTCAGTGAATGTATGATTCTGTGACTCTGTGATTCTGTGACTCTGTGATTCTGTGACTCTGTGACACTGTGATTCTGTGACTCTGTAACTCTGTGATTCTGTGACTGTGTGACTCTGTAACTCTGTAACTCTGTGACTCTGTGACTCTGATTCTGTGACTCTGTGACTCTGTGACTCGGTGATTTTGTGACTCTGTGACATTGTGATTCTGTGACTCTGTGACTATGTGATTCTGTGACTCTGACTCTGTGACTCTGTGATTCTGTGATTCTGTAACTCTGTGATTCTTTGACTGTGTGACTCTGTAACTCTGTAACTCTGTGACTCTGTGACTCTGATTCTGTGACTCTGTGATTCGGTGACTCTGTGACTCTGTCATTCTGTGACTCTGTCATTCTGTGTTTCTGTGACTCTTTGATTCAGTGAATGTATGATTCTGTGACTCTGTGATTCTGTGATTCTGTGACTCTGTGACTCTGTTAATCTGACACTGTCATTCTGTGACTCTCTTACTCTCTGACTCTGTGACTCTGTGACTCTGTGATTCTGTAACTCTGTGATTCTGTGACAGTGTGACTCTGTAACTCTGTAACTCTGTGACTCTGTGACTCGGTGATTCTGTGACTCTGTGACATTGTGATTCTGTGACTCTGTGACTCTGTGATTCTGTGACTCTGACTCTGTGACTCTGTGACTCTGTGACTCTGTGACACTGTGATTCTGTGACTCTGTAACTCTGTAACTCTGTGACTCTGTGACTCTGATTCTGTGACTCTGTGACTCTGTGACTCTGTGATTCTGTGACTGTGATTCTGTGACTCTGTGACTCTGTGACACTGTGATTCTGTGACTCTGTGACTATGTGATTCTGTGACTCTGACTCTGTGACTCTGTGACTCTGTGACACTGTGATTCTGTGACTCTGTCATTCTGTGACTCTGTGATTCTGTGACTCTGTGACTCTCTGATTCTGTGACTCTGTGATTCTGTGTTTCTGTGACTCTTTGATTCTGTGACTCTGTGACTCTATGATTCTGTGAATCTGTGAATCTGTGAATCTGTGACTCTGTGATTCTGTGACTCTGTTACTCTGTGACTCTGTGATTCTGTGACTCTGTCATTCTGTGACTCTCTTACTCTCTGACTCTGTGACTCTGTGACTCTGTGCTTCTGTGACTATGTGATTCTGTGACTCTGACTCTGTGACTCTGTGATTCTGTGACTCTGTAAGTCTGTGATTCTTTGACTGTGTGACTCTGTAACTCAGTAACTCCGTGACTCTGTGACTCTCATTCTGTGACTCTGTGACTCTGTGATTCTCTGACTGTGATTCTGTGACTCTGTGACACTGTGATTCTGTGACTCTGACTCTGTGACTCTGTGACTCTGTGACACTGTGATTCTGTGACTCTGTCATTCTGTGACTCTGTGATTCTGTGACTCTGTGACTCTCTGATTCTGTGACTCTGTGATTCTGTGTTTCTGTGACTCTTTGATTCTGTGACTCTGTGACTCTGTGATTCTAGGTTTCTGTTAATCTGTGATTCTGTGACTGTATGATTCTGTGACTCTGTGATTCTGTGACTCTGTGACTCTGTGACTCTGTTAATCTGACTCTGTCATTCTGTGACTCTCTTACTCTCTGACTCTGTGACTCTGTGATTCTGTGACTCTGTGATTCTGTGATTCTGTGACTCTGTGACTCTGTGACTCTGTGATTTTGTGACTCTGTGATTCTGTGACTCTGTGTCTCTGTGACTCTGACTCTGATTCTGTGAGTCTCTGACTCTGTGTCTCTCTGACTGTGTGATTCTGTGTTTCTGCAACTCTGTGACTATGTGATTGTGTGACTCTGACTCTGTGACTCTGTGATTCTGTGACTCTGTGATTCTGTGACTCTGTGACACTGTGATTCTGTGACTCTGTAACTCTGTGATTCTGTGACTGTGTGACTCTGTAACTCTGTCATTCTGTGAATCTGTGAAGCTGTGACTCTGTGACACTGTGATTCTGTGACTCTGTAACTCTGTAACTGTGTGACTCTGATTCTGATTCTGTGACTCTGTGATTCTGTGACTCTGTGACTCTGACTCTGTGATTCTGTTACTCTGTGACTCTGTAACTCTGTGACTCTGTGACTCTGTGATTCTGTGATGCTGTGACTCTGTGACTCTGTGATTCTGTGATGCGGTGACTCTGTGACTCTGTGATTCTGTGATGCTGTGACTCTGTGACTCTGTGACTCTGTGATTCGGTGACACTTTGATTCTGTGACTCTGTGACTGTATGATTCTGTGACTCTGTGATTCTGTGACACTTTGATTCTGTGACTCTGTGACTGTATGATTCTGTGACTCTGTGATTCTGTGATTCTGTGACTCTGTAACTCTGTTAATCTGACTCTGTCATTCTGTGTCTCTCTTACTCTCTGACTCTGTGATTCTGTGACTCTGTGAATCTGTGATTCTGTGACTCTGTGTCTCTGTGACTCTGACTGTGTGATTCTGTGAGTCTCTGACTCTGTGTCTCTCTGACTCTGTGACTCTGTGATTCTGTGTTTCTGCGACTCTGTGACTCTGTGATTGTGTGACTCTGACTCTGTGACTCTGTGACTCTGTGATTCTTTGACTCTGTGATCCTGTGACTCTGTGACACTGTGATTCTGTGACTGTGTGAATCTGTAACTCTGTAACTCTGTGACTCTGTGATTCTGTGACATTGATTCTGTGACTCTGTGATTCTGTGACTCTGTGACACTGTGATTCTGTGACTCTGTAACTCTGTGACTCTGTAACTCTGTGACTCTGATTCTGATTCTGTGACTCTGTGATTCTGTGACTCTGTGACTCTGTGATTCTGTTACTCTGTGACTCTGTGATTCTGTGACTGTGATTCTGTGATGCTGTGACTCTGTGACTCTGTGACTCTGTGATTCGGTGACTCTGTGACTCTGTCATTCTGTGACTCTGTGATTCTGTGACTCCGTGAATCCGTGACTCTCTGATTCTGTGACTGTGTGATTCTGTGACTCTTTGATTCTGTGACTCTGTTAATCTGTGACTCTTTGATTCTGTGACTCTGTGACTGTATGATTCTGTGACTCTGTGATTCTGTGATTCTGTGACTCTGTGACTCTGTTAATCTGACTCTGTCATTCTGTGTCTCTCTTACTCTCTGACTCTGTGATTCTGTGACTCTGTGAATCTGTGATTCTGTGACTCTGTGTCTCTGTGACTCTGACTGTGTGATTCTGTGAGTCTCTGACTCTGTGTCTATCTGACTCTGTGACTCTGTGATTCTGTGTTTCTGTGACTCTGATTCTGTGACTCTGTAACTCTGTGATTCTGTGACTGTGTGAATCTGTAACTCTGTAACTCTGTGACTCTGTGACTCTGTGACTTTGATTCTGTGACTCTGTGATTCTGTGACTCTGTGACACTGTGATTCTGTGACTCTGTAACTCTGAGACTCTGTGACTCTGTGACTCTGTGATTCTGTTATTCTGTGACTCTTTGATTCTGTGACTGTGATTCTGTGATGCTGTGAATCTGTGACTCTGTGATTCGGTGACTCTGTAACTCTGTCATTCTGTGACTCTGTGATTCTGTGACTCGCTGATTCTCTGACTCTGTGATTCTGTGTTTCTGTGACTCTTTGATTCTGTGACTCTGTGACTCTGTGATTCTATGTTTCTGTTACTCTGTGATTCAGTGAATGTCTGATTCTGTGACTCTGTGATTCTGTGATTCTGTGACTCTGTGACTCTGTTAATCTGACTCTGTCATTCTGTGACTCTCTTACTCTCTGACTCTGTGACTCTGTGATTCTGTGACTCTGTGACTCTGTTAATCTGACTGTCATTCTGTGACTCTCTTACTCTGTGACTCTGTGACTCTGTGATACTGTGACTCTGTGACTCTGTGACTCTGTGACACTGTGATTCTGTGACTGTGTAACTCTGTGATTCTGTGACTGTGTGACTCTGTAACTCTGTAACTCTGTGACTCTGTGACTCTGATTCTGTGACTCTGTGACTCTGTGACTCGGTGATTCTGTGACTCTGTGACACTATGATTCTGTGACTCTGTAACTCTGTGATTCTTTGACTGTGTGACTCTGTAACTCTGTAACTCTGTAACTCTGTGACTCTGTGACTCTGATTCTGTGATTCTGTGACTGTGATTCTGTGATTCTGTGACTCTGTGATTCTGTGACTCTGTGACTCTGTTTCTCTGTGACTCTGTGATTCTGTGATTCTGTGACTCTGTGACTCTGTGATTCTCTGACTCTGTGACTCTCTGACTCTGCGATTCTGTGATTCTGTGACTCTGTGATTCTGTGACTCTGTGACTCTGTGAATCTGTGACTCTGTGACTCTATGACTCTGCGATTCTGTGACTCTGTGATTCTGTGACTCTGTGACTCTGTGAATCTGTGACTCTGTGACTCTGTGATTCTGTTACTCTGTGTCTGTGACTCTGTGACTCTGTCACTCTGTGATTCTCTGACTCTGTGATACTGTGACTCTGTGACTCTGCGACTCTGTGATTCTGTGACTCTGTGATTCTGTGATTCTGTGTTTCTGTGACTCTCTTAATCTCTGACTCTGTGACTCTGTGACTCTGTGATTCTGTGAGGCTGTGACTCTGTGACATTGTGATTCTGTGATTCTGTGACTCTGTGATTCTGTGACTCTGTGATTCTGTGACTCTGTGACACTGTGATTCTGTGACTCTGTAACTCTGTGACTCTGTGATTCAGTGACTCTGTGACTCTGTGACTCTGTGATTCTGTTACTCTGTGACTCTGTCATTCTGTGACTCTGTGATTCTGTGATGCTGTGACTCTGTGATTCAGTGAGTCTGTGACTCTGTCATTCGGTGACCCTGTGAATCGGTGATGCTGTGACTCTGTGACTCTGTGATTCGGTGACACTTTGATTCTGTGACTCTGTGACTGTATGATTCTGTGACTCTGTGATTCTGTGACACTTTGATTCTGTGACTCTGTGACTGTATGATTCTGTGACTCTGTGATTCTGTGATTCTGTGACTCTGTAACTCTGTTAATCTGACTCTGTCATTCTGTGTCTCTCTTACTCTCTGACTCTGTGATTCTGTGACTCTGTGAATCTGTGATTCTGTGACTCTGTGTCTCTGTGACTCTGACTGTGTGATTCTGTGAGTCTCTGACTCTGTGTCTCTCTGACTCTGTGACTCTGTGATTCTGTGTTTCTGCGACTCTGTGACTCTGTGATTGTGTGACTCTGACTCTGTGACTCTGTGACTCTGTGATTCTTTGACTCTGTGATCCTGTGACTCTGTGACACTGTGATTCTGTGACTGTGTGAATCTGTAACTCTGTAACTCTGTGACTCTGTGATTCTGTGACATTGATTCTGTGACTCTGTGATTCTGTGACTCTGTGACACTGTGATTCTGTGACTCTGTAACTCTGTGACTCTGTAACTCTGTGACTCTGATTCTGATTCTGTGACTCTGTGATTCTGTGACTCTGTGACTCTGTGACTCTGTGATTCTGTTACTCTGTGACTCTGTGATTCTGTGACTGTGATTCTGTGATGCTGTGACTCTGTGACTCTGTGACTCTGTGATTCGGTGACTCTGTGACTCTGTCATTCTGTGACTCTGTGATTCTGTGACTCCCTGAATCCGTGACTCTCTGACTCTGTGACTGTGTGATTCTGTGACTCTTTGATTCTGTGACTCTGTGACTGTATGATTCTGTGACTCTGTGATTCTGTGATTCTGTGACTCTGTTAATCTGACTCTGTCATTCTGTGTCTCTCTTACTCTCTGACTCTGTGATTCTGTGACTCTGTGAATCTGTGATTCTGTGACTCTGTGTCTCTGTGACTCTGACTGTGTGATTCTGTGAGTCTCTGACTCTGTGTCTATCTGACTCTGTGACTCTGTGATTCTGTGTTTCTGTGACTCTGATTCTGTGACTCTGTAACTCTGTGATTCTGTGACTGTGTGAATCTGTAACTCTGTAACTCTGTGACTCTGTGACTCTGTGACTTTGATTCTGTGACTCTGTGATTCTGTGACTCTGTGACACTGTGATTCTGTGACTCTGTAACTCTGTGACTCTGTGACTCTGTGACTCTGTGATTCTGTTATTCTGTGACTCTTTGATTCTGTGACTGTGATTCTGTGATGCTGTGACTGTGACTCTGTGATTCGGTGACTCTGTAACTCTGTCATTCTGTGACTCTGTGATTCTGTGACTCGCTGATTCTCTGACTCTGTGATTATGTGTTTCTGTGACTCTTTGATTCTGTGACTCTGTGACTCTGTGATTCTATGTTTCTGTTACTCTGTGATTCAGTGAATGTCTGATTCTGTGACTCTGTGATTCTGTGATTCTGTGACTCTGTGACTCTGTTAATCTGACTCTGTCATTCTGTGACTCTCTTACTCTCTGACTCTGTGACTCTGTGATTCTGTGACTCTGTGACTCTGTTAATCTGACTGTCATTCTGTGACTCTCTTACTCTGTGACTCTGTGACTCTGTGATACTGTGACTCTGTGACTCTGTGACTCTGTGACACTGTGATTCTGTGACTGTGTAACTCTGTGATTCTGTGACTGTGTGACTCTGTAACTCTGTAACTCTGTGACTCTGTGACTCTGATTCTGTGACTCTGTGACTCTGTGACTCGGTGATTCTGTGACTCTGTGACACTATGATTCTGTGACTCTGTAACTCTGTGATTCTTTGACTGTGTGACTCTGTAACTCTGTAACTCTGTAACTCTGTGACTCTGTGACTCTGATTCTGTGATTCTGTGATTGTGATTCTGTGATTCTGTGACTCTGTGATTCTGTGACTCTGTGACTCTGTTTCTCTGTGACTCTGTGATTCTGTGATTCTGTGACTCTGTGACTCTGTGATTCTCTGACTCTGTGACTCTCTGACTCTGCGATTCTGTGATTCTGTGACTCTGTGATTCTGTGACTCTGTGACTCTGTGAATCTGTGACTCTGTGACTCTATGACTCTGCGATTCTGTGACTCTGTGATTCTGTGACTCTGTGACTCTGTGAATCTGTGACTCTGTGACTCTGTGATTCTGTTACTCTGTGTCTGTGACTCTGTGACTCTGTCACTCTGTGATTCTCTGACTCTGTGATACTGTGACTCTGTGACTCTGCGACTCTGTGATTCTGTGACTCTGTGATTCTGTGATTCTGTGTTTCTGTGACTCTCTTAATCTCTGACTCTGTGACTCTGTGACTCTGTGATTCTGTGAGGCTGTGACTCTGTGACATTGTGATTCTGTGATTCTGTGACTCTGTGATTCTGTGACTCTGTGATTCTGTGACTCTGTGACACTGTGATTCTGTGACTCTGTAACTCTGTGACTCTGTGATTCAGTGACTCTGTGACTCTGTGACTCTGTGATTCTGTTACTCTGTGACTCTGTCATTCTGTGACTCTGTGATTCTGTGATGCTGTGACTCTGTGATTCAGTGAGTCTGTGACTCTGTCATTCGGTGACCCTGTGAATCGGTGATGCTGTGACTCTGTGACTCTGTGATTCGGTGACTCTGTGACTCTGTCATTCTGTGACTCTGTGATTCTGTGACTCTGTGACTCTCTGATTCTCTGACTCTGTGTTTCTGTGTTTCTGTGACTCTTTGATTCTGTGACTCTGTGACTCTGTGACTCTGTGATTCTATGTTTCTGTTACTCTGTGATTCAGTGAATGTATGATTCTGTGACTCTGTGATTCTGTGATTCTGTGACTCTGTGACTCTGTTAATCTGACTCTGTCATTCTGTGACTCTCTTACTCTCTGACTCTGTGACTCTGTGATTCTGTGACTCTGTGATTCTGTGATTCTGTGACTCTGTGACTCTGTGACTCTGTGATTTTGTGACTCTGTGATTCTGTGACTCTGTGTCTCTGACTGTGAATCTGTGATTCTGTGACTCTGTGTCTCTGTGACTCTGACTCTGATTCTGTGAGTCTCTGACTCTGTGTCTCTCTGACTGTGTGATTCTGTGTTTCTGCAACTCTGTGACTATGTGATTGTGTGACTCTGACTCTGTGACTCTGTGATTCTGTGACTCTGTGATTCTGTGACTCTGTGACACTGTGATTCTGTGACTCTGTAACTCTGTGATTCTGTGACTGTGTGACTCTGTAACTCTGTGATTCTGTGAATCTGTGAAGCTGTGACTCTGTGACACTGTGATTCTGTGACTCTGTAACTCTGTAACTGAGTGACTCTGATTCTGATTCTGTGACTCTGTGATTCTGTGACTCTGTGACTCTGTGACTCTGTGATTCTGTTACTCTGTGACTCTGTGATTCTGTGACTCTGTGACTCTGTGATTCTGTGATGCTGTGACTCTGTGACTCTGTGATTCTGTGATGCTGTGACTCTGTGACTCTCTGACTCTGTGATTCGGTGACACTTTGATTCTGTGACTCTGTGACTGTATGATTCTGTGACTCTGTGATTCTGTGACACTTTGATTCTGTGACTCTGTGACTGTATGATTCTGTGACTCTGTGATTCTGTGATTCTGTGACTCTGTAACTCTGTTAATCTGACTCTGTCATTCTGTGTCTCTCTTACTCTCTGACTCTGTGATTCTGTGACTCTGTGAATCTGTGATTCTGTGACTCTGTGTCTCTGTGACTCTGACTGTGTGATTCTGTGAGTCTCTGACTCTGTGTCTCTCTGACTCTGTGACTCTGTGATTCAGTGTTTCTGCGACTCTGTGACTCTGTGATTGTGTGACTCTGACTCTGTGACTCTGTGACTCTGTGATTCTTTGACTCTGTGATTCTGTGACTCTGTGACACTGTGATTCTGTGACTGTGTGAATCTGTAACTCTGTAACTCTGTGACTCTGTGATTCTGTGACTTTGATTCTGTGACTCTGTGATTCTGTGACTCTGTGACACTGTGAGACTGTGACTCTGTAACTCTGTGACTCTGTAACTCTGTGACTCTGATTCTGATTCTGTGACTCTGTGATTCTGTGACTCTGTGACTCTGTGGCTCTGTGATTCTGTGACTCTGTGAATCTGTGATTCTGTGACTCTGTGACTCGCTGATTCTCTGACTCTGTGATTCTGTGTTTCTGTGACTCTTTGATTCTGTGACTCTGTTACTCTGTGACTCTGTGATTCTGTGACTCTGTGATTCTGTGATGCTGTGACTCTGTGACTCTGTGATTCGGTGACTCTGTGACTGTCATTCTGTGACTCTGTCATTCTGTGTTTCTGTGACTCTTTGATTCTGTGACTCTGTGACTCTGTGACTCTGTGATTCTATGTTTCTGTTACTCTGTGATTCAGTGAATGTATGATTCTGTGACTCTGTGATTCTGTGATTCTGTGACTCTGTGACTCTGTTAATCTGACTCTGTCATTCTGTGACTCTCTTACTCTCTGACTCTGTGACTCTGTGACTCTGTGATTCTGTGACTCTGTGACTCTGTGACTCTGTGATTCTGTGACTCTGTGACACTGTGATTCTGTGACTCTGTAACTCTGTGATTCTGTGACTGTGTGACTCTGTAACTCTGTAACTCTGTGACTCTGTGACTCTGATTCTGTGACTCTGTGACTCTGTGACTCGGTGATTCTGTGACTCTGTGACATTGTGATTCTGTGACTCTGTGACTATGTGATTCTGTGACTCTGACTCTGTGACTCTGTGATTCTGTGATTCTGTAACTCTGTGATTCTTTGACTGTGTGACTCTGTAACTCTGTAACTCTGTGACTCTGTGACTCTGATTCTGTGACTCTGTGATTCGGTGACTCTGTGACTCTGTCATTCTGTGACTCTGTCATTCTGTGTTTCTGTGACTCTTTGATTCAGTGAATGTATGATTCTGTGACTCTGTGATTCTGTGATTCTGTGACTCTGTGACTCTGTTAATCTGACACTGTCATTCTGTGACTCTCTTACTCTCTGACTCTGTGACTCTGTGACTCTGTGATTCTGTAACTCTGTGATTCTGTGACAGTGTGACTCTGTAACTCTGTAACTCTGTGACTCTGTGACTCGGTGATTCTGTGACTCTGTGACATTGTGATTCTGTGACTCTGTGACTCTGTGATTCTGTGACTCTGACTCTGTGACTCTGTGACTCTGTGACTCTGTGACACTGTGATTCTGTGACTCTGTAACTCTGTAACTCTGTGACTCTGACTCTGATTCTGTGACTCTGTGACTCTGTGACTCTGTGATTCTGTGACTGTGATTCTGTGACTCTGTGACTCTGTGACACTGTGATTCTGTGACTCTGTGACTATGTGATTCTGTGACTCTGACTCTGTGACTCTGTGACTCTGTGACACTGTGATTCTGTGACTCTGTCATTCTGTGACTCTGTGATTCTGTGACTCTGTGACTCTCTGATTCTGTGACTCTGTGATTCTGTGTTTCTGTGACTCTTTGATTCTGTGACTCTGTGACTCTATGATTCTGTGAATCTGTGAATCTGTGAATCTGTGACTCTGTGATTCTGTGACTCTGTTACTCTGTGACTCTGTGATTCTGTGACTCTGTGATTCTGTGATGCTGTGACTCTGTGACTCTGTGATTCGGTGACTCTGTGACTCTGTCATTCTGTGTTTCTGTGACTCCTTGATTCTGTGACTCTGTGACTCTGTGATTCTATGTTTCTGTTACTCTGTGATTCAGTGAATGTATGATTCTGTGACTCTGTAATTCTGTGATTCTGTGACTGTGTGACTCTGTTAATCTGACTCTGTCATTCTGTGACTCTCTTACTCTCTGACTCTGTGACTCTGTGACTCTGTGCTTCTGTGACTATGTGATTCTGTGACTCTGACTCTGTGACTCTGTGATTCTGTGACTCTGTAACTCTGTGATTCTTTGACTGTGTGACTCTGTAACTCAGTAACTCTGTGACTCTGTGACTCTCATTCTGTGACTCTGTGACTCTGTGATTCTCTGACTGTGATTCTGTGACTCTGTGACACTGTGATTCTGTGACTCTGACTCTGTGACTCTGTGACTCTGTGACACTGTGATTCTGTGACTCTGTCATTCTGTGACTCTGTGATTCTGTGACTCTGTGACTCTCTGATTCTGTGACTCTGTGATTCTGTGTTTCTGTGACTCTTTGATTCTGTGACTCTGTGACTCTGTGATTCTATGTTTCTGTTAATCTGTGATTCTGTGACTGTATGATTCTGTGACTCTGTGATTCTGTGACTCTGTGACTCTGTTAATCTGACTCTGTCATTCTGTGACTCTCTTACTCTCTGACTCTGTGACTCTGTGATTCTGTGACTCTGTGATTCTGTGATTCTGTGACTCTGTGACTCTGTGATTTTGTGACTCTGTGATTCTGTGACTCTGTGTCTCTTTGACTCTGACTCTGATTCTGTGAGTCTCTGACTCTGTGTCTCTCTGACTGTGTGATTCTGTGTTTCTGCAACTCTGTGACTCTGTGATTCTGTGACTCTGTGATTCTGTGACTCTGTGACACTGTGATTCTGTGACTCTGTAACTCTGTGATTCTGTGACTGTGTGACTCTGTAACTCTGTGATTCTGTGAATCTGTGAAGCTGTGACTCTGTGACACTGTGATTCTGTGACTCTGTAACTCTGTAACTGTGTGACTCTGATTCTGATTCTGTGACTCTGTGATTCTGTGATCTGTGACTCTGACTCTGTGATTCTTTTACTCTGTGACTCTGTGATTCTGTGACTCTGTGACTCTGTGATTCTGTGATGCTGTGACTCTGTGACTCTGTGATTCTGTGAATCTGTGACTCTGTGATTCTGTTACTCTGTGTCTGTGACTCTGTGACTCTGTCACTCTGTGATTCTCTGACTCTGTGATACTGTGACTCTGTGACTCTGCGACTCTGTGATTCTGTGACTCTGTGATTCTGTGATTCTGTGTTTCTGTGACTCTCTTAATCTCTGACTCTGTGACTCTGTGACTCTGTGATTCTGTGAGGCTGTGACTCTGTGACATTGTGATTCTGTGATTCTGTGACTCTGTGATTCTGTGACTCTGTGATTCTGTGACTCTGTGACACTGTGATTCTGTGACTCTGTAACTCTGTGACTCTGTGATTCAGTGACTCTGTGACTCTGTGACTCTGTGATTCTGTTACTCTGTGACTCTGTCATTCTGTGACTCTGTGATTCTGTGATGCTGTGACTCTGTGATTCAGTGAGTCTGTGACTCTGTCATTCGGTGACCCTGTGAATCGGTGATGCTGTGACTCTGTGACTCTGTGATTCGGTGACACTTTGATTCTGTGACTCTGTGACTGTATGATTCTGTGACTCTGTGATTCTGTGACACTTTGATTCTGTGACTCTGTGACTGTATGATTCTGTGACTCTGTGATTCTGTGATTCTGTGACTCTGTAACTCTGTTAATCTGACTCTGTCATTCTGTGTCTCTCTTACTCTCTGACTCTGTGATTCTGTGACTCTGTGAATCTGTGATTCTGTGACTCTGTGTCTCTGTGACTCTGACTGTGTGATTCTGTGAGTCTCTGACTCTGTGTCTCTCTGACTCTGTGACTCTGTGATTCTGTGTTTCTGCGACTCTGTGACTCTGTGATTGTGTGACTCTGACTCTGTGACTCTGTGACTCTGTGATTCTTTGACTCTGTGATCCTGTGACTCTGTGACACTGTGATTCTGTGACTGTGTGAATCTGTAACTCTGTAACTCTGTGACTCTGTGATTCTGTGACATTGATTCTGTGACTCTGTGATTCTGTGACTCTGTGACACTGTGATTCTGTGACTCTGTAACTCTGTGACTCTGTAACTCTGTGACTCTGATTCTGATTCTGTGACTCTGTGATTCTGTGACTCTGTGACTCTGTGACTCTGTGATTCTGTTACTCTGTGACTCTGTGATTCTGTGACTGTGATTCTGTGATGCTGTGACTCTGTGACTCTGTGACTCTGTGATTCGGTGACTCTGTGACTCTGTCATTCTGTGACTCTGTGATTCTGTGACTCCCTGAATCCGTGACTCTCTGACTCTGTGACTGTGTGATTCTGTGACTCTTTGATTCTGTGACTCTGTGACTGTATGATTCTGTGACTCTGTGATTCTGTGATTCTGTGACTCTGTTAATCTGACTCTGTCATTCTGTGTCTCTCTTACTCTCTGACTCTGTGATTCTGTGACTCTGTGAATCTGTGATTCTGTGACTCTGTGTCTCTGTGACTCTGACTGTGTGATTCTGTGAGTCTCTGACTCTGTGTCTATCTGACTCTGTGACTCTGTGATTCTGTGTTTCTGTGACTCTGATTCTGTGACTCTGTAACTCTGTGATTCTGTGACTGTGTGAATCTGTAACTCTGTAACTCTGTGACTCTGTGACTCTGTGACTTTGATTCTGTGACTCTGTGATTCTGTGACTCTGTGACACTGTGATTCTGTGACTCTGTAACTCTGTGACTCTGTGACTCTGTGACTCTGTGATTCTGTTATTCTGTGACTCTTTGATTCTGTGACTGTGATTCTGTGATGCTGTGACTGTGACTCTGTGATTCGGTGACTCTGTAACTCTGTCATTCTGTGACTCTGTGATTCTGTGACTCGCTGATTCTCTGACTCTGTGATTATGTGTTTCTGTGACTCTTTGATTCTGTGACTCTGTGACTCTGTGATTCTATGTTTCTGTTACTCTGTGATTCAGTGAATGTCTGATTCTGTGACTCTGTGATTCTGTGATTCTGTGACTCTGTGACTCTGTTAATCTGACTCTGTCATTCTGTGACTCTCTTACTCTCTGACTCTGTGACTCTGTGATTCTGTGACTCTGTGACTCTGTTAATCTGACTGTCATTCTGTGACTCTCTTACTCTGTGACTCTGTGACTCTGTGATACTGTGACTCTGTGACTCTGTGACTCTGTGACACTGTGATTCTGTGACTGTGTAACTCTGTGATTCTGTGACTGTGTGACTCTGTAACTCTGTAACTCTGTGACTCTGTGACTCTGATTCTGTGACTCTGTGACTCTGTGACTCGGTGATTCTGTGACTCTGTGACACTATGATTCTGTGACTCTGTAACTCTGTGATTCTTTGACTGTGTGACTCTGTAACTCTGTAACTCTGTAACTCTGTGACTCTGTGACTCTGATTCTGTGATTCTGTGATTGTGATTCTGTGATTCTGTGACTCTGTGATTCTGTGACTCTGTGACTCTGTTTCTCTGTGACTCTGTGATTCTGTGATTCTGTGACTCTGTGACTCTGTGATTCTCTGACTCTGTGACTCTCTGACTCTGCGATTCTGTGATTCTGTGACTCTGTGATTCTGTGACTCTGTGACTCTGTGAATCTGTGACTCTGTGACTCTATGACTCTGCGATTCTGTGACTCTGTGATTCTGTGACTCTGTGACTCTGTGAATCTGTGACTCTGTGACTCTGTGATTCTGTTACTCTGTGTCTGTGACTCTGTGACTCTGTCACTCTGTGATTCTCTGACTCTGTGATACTGTGACTCTGTGACTCTGCGACTCTGTGATTCTGTGACTCTGTGATTCTGTGATTCTGTGTTTCTGTGACTCTCTTAATCTCTGACTCTGTGACTCTGTGACTCTGTGATTCTGTGAGGCTGTGACTCTGTGACATTGTGATTCTGTGATTCTGTGACTCTGTGATTCTGTGACTCTGTGATTCTGTGACTCTGTGACACTGTGATTCTGTGACTCTGTAACTCTGTGACTCTGTGATTCAGTGACTCTGTGACTCTGTGACTCTGTGATTCTGTTACTCTGTGACTCTGTCATTCTGTGACTCTGTGATTCTGTGATGCTGTGACTCTGTGATTCAGTGAGTCTGTGACTCTGTCATTCGGTGACCCTGTGAATCGGTGATGCTGTGACTCTGTGACTCTGTGATTCGGTGACTCTGTGACTCTGTCATTCTGTGACTCTGTGATTCTGTGACTCTGTGACTCTCTGATTCTCTGACTCTGTGTTTCTGTGTTTCTGTGACTCTTTGATTCTGTGACTCTGTGACTCTGTGACTCTGTGATTCTATGTTTCTGTTACTCTGTGATTCAGTGAATGTATGATTCTGTGACTCTGTGATTCTGTGATTCTGTGACTCTGTGACTCTGTTAATCTGACTCTGTCATTCTGTGACTCTCTTACTCTCTGACTCTGTGACTCTGTGATTCTGTGACTCTGTGATTCTGTGATTCTGTGACTCTGTGACTCTGTGACTCTGTGATTTTGTGACTCTGTGATTCTGTGACTCTGTGTCTCTGACTGTGAATCTGTGATTCTGTGACTCTGTGTCTCTGTGACTCTGACTCTGATTCTGTGAGTCTCTGACTCTGTGTCTCTCTGACTGTGTGATTCTGTGTTTCTGCAACTCTGTGACTATGTGATTGTGTGACTCTGACTCTGTGACTCTGTGATTCTGTGACTCTGTGATTCTGTGACTCTGTGACACTGTGATTCTGTGACTCTGTAACTCTGTGATTCTGTGACTGTGTGACTCTGTAACTCTGTGATTCTGTGAATCTGTGAAGCTGTGACTCTGTGACACTGTGATTCTGTGACTCTGTAACTCTGTAACTGAGTGACTCTGATTCTGATTCTGTGACTCTGTGATTCTGTGACTCTGTGACTCTGTGACTCTGTGATTCTGTTACTCTGTGACTCTGTGATTCTGTGACTCTGTGACTCTGTGATTCTGTGATGCTGTGACTCTGTGACTCTGTGATTCTGTGATGCTGTGACTCTGTGACTCTCTGACTCTGTGATTCGGTGACACTTTGATTCTGTGACTCTGTGACTGTATGATTCTGTGACTCTGTGATTCTGTGACACTTTGATTCTGTGACTCTGTGACTGTATGATTCTGTGACTCTGTGATTCTGTGATTCTGTGACTCTGTAACTCTGTTAATCTGACTCTGTCATTCTGTGTCTCTCTTACTCTCTGACTCTGTGATTCTGTGACTCTGTGAATCTGTGATTCTGTGACTCTGTGTCTCTGTGACTCTGACTGTGTGATTCTGTGAGTCTCTGACTCTGTGTCTCTCTGACTCTGTGACTCTGTGATTCAGTGTTTCTGCGACTCTGTGACTCTGTGATTGTGTGACTCTGACTCTGTGACTCTGTGACTCTGTGATTCTTTGACTCTGTGATTCTGTGACTCTGTGACACTGTGATTCTGTGACTGTGTGAATCTGTAACTCTGTAACTCTGTGACTCTGTGATTCTGTGACTTTGATTCTGTGACTCTGTGATTCTGTGACTCTGTGACACTGTGAGACTGTGACTCTGTAACTCTGTGACTCTGTAACTCTGTGACTCTGATTCTGATTCTGTGACTCTGTGATTCTGTGACTCTGTGACTCTGTGGCTCTGTGATTCTGTGACTCTGTGAATCTGTGATTCTGTGACTCTGTGACTCGCTGATTCTCTGACTCTGTGATTCTGTGTTTCTGTGACTCTTTGATTCTGTGACTCTGTTACTCTGTGACTCTGTGATTCTGTGACTCTGTGATTCTGTGATGCTGTGACTCTGTGACTCTGTGATTCGGTGACTCTGTGACTGTCATTCTGTGACTCTGTCATTCTGTGTTTCTGTGACTCTTTGATTCTGTGACTCTGTGACTCTGTGACTCTGTGATTCTATGTTTCTGTTACTCTGTGATTCAGTGAATGTATGATTCTGTGACTCTGTGATTCTGTGATTCTGTGACTCTGTGACTCTGTTAATCTGACTCTGTCATTCTGTGACTCTCTTACTCTCTGACTCTGTGACTCTGTGACTCTGTGGCTCTGTGACTGTGATTCTGTGACTCTGTGATTCTGTGACTCTGTGACACTGTGATTCTGTGACTCTGTAACTCTGTGATTCTGTGACTGTGTGACTCTGTAACTCTGTAACTCTGTGACTCTGTGACTCTGATTCTGTGACTCTGTGACTCTGTGACTCGGTGATTCTGTGACTCTGTGACATTGTGATTCTGTGACTCTGTGACTATGTGATTCTGTGACTCTGACTCTGTGACTCTGTGATTCTGTGATTCTGTAACTCTGTGATTCTTTGACTGTGTGACTCTGTAACTCTGTAACTCTGTGACTCTGTGACTCTGATTCTGTGACTCTGTGATTCGGTGACTCTGTGACTCTGTCATTCTGTGACTCTGTCATTCTGTGTTTCTGTGACTCTTTGATTCAGTGAATGTATGATTCTGTGACTCTGTGATTCTGTGATTCTGTGACTCTGTGACTCTGTTAATCTGACACTGTCATTCTGTGACTCTCTTACTCTCTGACTCTGTGACTCTGTGACTCTGTGATTCTGTAACTCTGTGATTCTGTGACAGTGTGACTCTGTAACTCTGTAACTCTGTGACTCTGTGACTCGGTGATTCTGTGACTCTGTGACATTGTGATTCTGTGACTCTGTGACTCTGTGATTCTGTGACTCTGACTCTGTGACTCTGTGACTCTGTGACTCTGTGACTCTGTGATTCTGTGACTCTGTGACTCTGTAACTCTGTGACTCTGTGACTCTGATTCTGTGACTCTGTGACTCTGTGACTCTGTGATTCTGTGACTGTGATTCTGTGACTCTGTGACTCTGTGACACTGTGATTCTGTGACTCTGTGACTATGTGATTCTGTGACTCTGACTCTGTGACTCTGTGACTCTGTGACACTGTGATTCTGTGACTCTGTCATTCTGTGACTCTGTGATTCTGTGACTCTGTGACTCTCTGATTCTGTGACTCTGTGATTCTGTGTTTCTGTGACTCTTTGATTCTGTGACTCTGTGACTCTATGATTCTGTGAATCTGTGAATCTGTGAATCTGTGACTCTGTGATTCTGTGACTCTGTTACTCTGTGACTCTGTGATTCTGTGACTCTGTGATTCTGTGATGCTGTGACTCTGTGACTCTGTGATTCGGTGACTCTGTGACTCTGTCATTCTGTGTTTCTGTGACTCCTTGATTCTGTGACTCTGTGACTCTGTGATTCTATGTTTCTGTTACTCTGTGATTCAGTGAATGTATGATTCTGTGACTCTGTAATTCTGTGATTCTGTGACTGTGTGACTCTGTTAATCTGACTCTGTCATTCTGTGACTCTCTTACTCTCTGACTCTGTGACTCTGTGACTCTGTGCTTCTGTGACTATGTGATTCTGTGACTCTGACTCTGTGACTCTGTGATTCTGTGACTCTGTAACTCTGTGATTCTTTGACTGTGTGACTCTGTAACTCAGTAACTCTGTGACTCTGTGACTCTCATTCTGTGACTCTGTGACTCTGTGATTCTCTGACTGTGATTCTGTGACTCTGTGACACTGTGATTCTGTGACTCTGACTCTGTGACTCTGTGACTCTGTGACACTGTGATTCTGTGACTCTGTCATTCTGTGACTCTGTGATTCTGTGACTCTGTGACTCTCTGATTCTGTGACTCTGTGATTCTGTGTTTCTGTGACTCTTTGATTCTGTGACTCTGTGACTCTGTGATTCTATGTTTCTGTTACTCTGTGATTCTGTGACTGTATGATTCTGTGACTCTGTGATTCTGTGACTCTGTGACTCTGTTAATCTGACTTTGTCATTCTGTGACTCTCTTACTCTCTGACTCTGTGACTCTGTGATTCTGTGACTCTGTGATTCTGTGATTCTGTGACTCTGTGACTCTGTGATTTTGTGACTCTGTGATTCTGTGACTCTGTGTCTCTTTGACTCTGACTCTGATTCTGTGAGTCTCTGACTCTGTGTCTCTCTGACTGTGTGATTCTGTGTTTCTGCAACTCTGTGACTCTGTGATTCTGTGACTCTGTGATTCTGTGACTCTGTGACACTGTGATTCTGTGACTCTGTAACTCTGTGATTCTGTGACTGTGTGACTCTGTAACTCTGTGATTCTGTGAATCTGTGAAGCTGTGACTCTGTGACACTGTGATTCTGTGACTCTGTAACTCTGTAACTGTGTGACTCTGATTCTGATTCTGTGACTCTGTGATTCTGTGATCTGTGACTCTGACTCTGTGATTCTTTTACTCTGTGACTCTGTGATTCTGTGACTCTGTGACTCTGTGATTCTGTGATGCTGTGACTCTGTGACTCTGTGATTCTGTGATGCGGTGACTCTGTGACTCTGTGATTCTGTGATGCTGTGACTCTGTGACTCTGTGACTCTGTGATTCGGTGACACTTTGATTCTGTGACTCTGTGACTGTATGATTCTGTGACTCTGTGATTCTGTGACACTTTGATTCTGTGACTCTGTGACTGTATGATTCTGTGACTCTGTGATTCTGTGATTCTGTGACTCTGTAACTCTGTTAATCTGACTCTGTCATTCTGTGTCTCTCTTACTCTCTGACTCTGTGATTCTGTGACTCTGTGAATCTGTGATTCTGTGACTCTGTGTCTCTGTGACTCTGACTGTGTGATTCTGTGAGTCTCTGACTCTGTGTCTCTCTGACTCTGTGACTCTGTGATTCTGTGTTTCTGCGACTCTGTGACTCTGTGATTGTGTGACTCTGACTCTGTGACTCTGTGACTCTGTGATTCTTTGACTCTGTGATCCTGTGACTCTGTGACACTGTGATTCTGTGACTGTGTGAATCTGTAACTCTGTAACTCTGTGACTCTGTGATTCTGTGACTTTGATTCTGTGACTCTGTGATTCTGTGACTCTGTGACTATGTGATTCTGTGACTCTGACTCTGTGACTCTGTGATTCTGTGACTCTGTGACTCTGTGACACTGTGATTCTGTGACTCTGTAACTCTGTAACTCTGTGACTCTGTGACTCTGATTCTGTGACTCTGTGACTCTGTGACTCTGTGATTCTGTGACTGTGATTCTGTGACTCTGTGACTCTGTGACACTGTGATTCTGTGACTCTGTGACTATGTGACTCTGTGACTCTGACTCTGTGACTCTGTGACACTGTGATTCTGTGACTCTGTCATTCTGTGACTCTGTGATTCTGTGACTCTGTGACTCTCTGATTCTGTGACTCTGTGATTCTGTGTTTCTGTGACTCTTTGATTCTGTGACTCTGTGACTCTATGATTCTGTGACTCTGTGACTCTGTGAATCTGTGACTCTGTGATTCTGTGACTCTGTTACTCTGTGACTCTGTGATTCTGTGACTCTGTGATTCTGTGATGCTGTGACTCTGTGACTCTGTGATTCGGTGACTCTGTGACTCTGTCATTCTGTGTTTCTGTGACTCCTTGATTCTGTGACTCTGTGACTCTGTGATTCTATGTTTCTGTTACTCTGTGATTCAGTGAATGTATGATTCTGTGACTCTGTAATTCTGTGATTCTGTGACTCTGTGACTCTGTTAATCTGACTCTGTCATTCTGTGACTCTCTTACTCTCTGACTCTGTGACTCTGTGACTCTGTGCTTCTGTGACTCTGTGACTCTGTGACTCTATGATTCTGTGACTCTGTAACTCTGTGATTCTTTGACTGTGTGACTCTGTAACTCTGTAACTCTGTGACTCTGTGACTCTCATTCTGTGACTCTGTGACTCTGTGATTCTGTGACTGTGATTCTGTGACTCTGAGACTATGTGATTCTGTGACTCTGACTCTGTGACTCTGTGATTCTGTGACTCTGTGACTCTGTGACACTGTGATTCTGTGACTCTGTAACTCTGTAACTCTGTGACTCTGTGACTCTGATTCTGTGACTCTGTGACTCTGTGACTCTGTGATTCTGTGACTGTGATTCTGTGACTCTGTGACTCTGTGACACTGTGATTCTGTGACTCTGTGACTATGTGACTCTGTGACTCTGACTCTGTGACTCTGTGACACTGTGATTCTGTGTTTCTGTGACTCTTTGCTTCTGTGACTCTGTGACTCTATGATTCTGTGACTCTGTGACTCTGTGAATCTGTGACTCTGTGATTCTGTGACTCTGTTACTCTGTGACTCTGTGATTCTGTGACTCTGTGATTCTGTGATGCTGTGACTCTGTGACTCTGTGATTCGGTGACTCTGTGACTCTGTCATTCTGTGTTTCTGTGACTCCTTGATTCTGTGACTCTGTGACTCTGTGATTCTATGTTTCTGTTACTCTGTGATTCAGTGAATGTATGATTCTGTGACTCTGTAATTCTGTGATTCTGTGACTCTGTGACTCTGTTAATCTGACTCTGTCATTCTGTGACTCTCTTACTCTCTGACTCTGTGACTCTGTGACTCTGTGCTTCTGTGACTCTGTGACTCTGTGACTCTATGATTCTGTGACTCTGTAACTCTGTGATTCTTTGACTGTGTGACTCTGTAACTCTGTGACTCTGTGACTCTCATTCTGTGACTCTGTGACTCTGTGATTCTGTGACTGTGATTCTGTGACTCTGAGACACTGTGATTCTGTGACTCTGACTCTGTGACTCTGTGACTCTGTGACACTGTGATTCTGTGACTCTGTCATTCTGTGACTCTGTGATTCTGTGACTCTGTGACTCTCTGATTCTGTGACTCTGTGATTCTGTGTTTCTGTGACTCTTTGATTCTGTGACTCTGTGACTCTGTGATTCTAGGTTTCTGTTACTCTGTGATTCTGTGACTGTATGATTCTGTGACTCTGTGATTCTGTTACTCTGTGACTCTGTTAATCTGACTCTGTCATTCTGTGACTCTCTTACTCTCTGACTCTGTGACTCTGTGATTCTGTGACTCTGTGACTCTGTGATTCTGTGACTATGTGACACTGTGATTCTGTGATTCTGTAACTCTGTGATTCTGTGACTGTGTGACTCTGTAACTCTGTAACTCTGTGACTCTGTGACTCTGATTCTGTGACTCTGTGAATCTGTGACTCGGTGATTCTGTGACTCTGTGACATTGTGATTCTGTGACTCTGTGACTATGTGATTCTGTGACTGTGATTCTGTGATTCTGTGACTCTGTGACACTGTGATTCTGTGACTCTGTGACTCTGTGACTCTGTGATTCTATGTTTCTGTTACTCTGTGATTCAGTGAATGTATGAATCTGTGACTCTGTGATTCTGTGACTCTGTGATTCTGTGACTCTGTGACACTGTGATTCTGTGACTCTGTAACTCTGTGATTCTGTGACTGTGTGACTCTGTAACTCTGTAACTCTGTGACTCTGTGACTCTGATTCTGTGACTCTGTGACTCTGTGACTCGGTGATTTTGTGACTCTGTGACATTGTGATTCTGTGACTCTGTGACTATGTGATTCTGTGACTCTGACTCTGTGACTCTGTGATTCTGTGATTCTGTAACTCTGTGATTCTTTGACTGTGTGACTCTGTAACTCTGTAACTCTGTGACTCTGTGACTCTGATTCTGTGACTCTGTGATTCGGTGACTCTGTGACTCTGTCATTCTGTGACTCTGTCATTCTGTGTTTCTGTGACTCTTTGATTCAGTGAATGTATGATTCTGTGACTCTGTGATTCTGTGATTCTGTGACTCTGTGACTCTGTTAATCTGACACTGTCATTCTGTGACTCTCTTACTCTCTGACTCTGTGACTCTGTGACTCTGTGATTCTGTAACTCTGTGATTCTGTGACAGTGTGACTCTGTAACTCTGTAACTCTGTGACTCTGTGACTCGGTGATTCTGTGACTCTGTGACATTGTGATTCTGTGACTCTGTGACTCTGTGATTCTGTGACTCTGTGACTCTGTGACTCTGTGACTCTGTGACACTGTGATTCTGTGACTCTGTAACTCTGTAACTCTGTGACTCTGTGACTCTGATTCTGTGACTCTGTGACTCTGTGACTCTGTGATTCTGTGACTGTGATTCTGTGACTCTGTGACTCTGTGACACTGTGATTCTGTGACTCTGTGACTATGTGATTCTGTGACTCTGACTCTGTGACTCTGTGACTCTGTGACACTGTGATTCTGTGACTCTGTCATTCTGTGACTCTGTGATTCTGTGACTCTGTGACTCTCTGATTCTGTGACTCTGTGATTCTGTGTTTCTGTGACTCTTTGATTCTGTGACTCTGTGACTCTATGATTCTGTGAATCTGTGAATCTGTGAATCTGTGACTCTGTGATTCTGTGACTCTGTTACTCTGTGACTCTGTGATTCTGTGACTCTGTGATTCTGTGATGCTGTGACTCTGTGACTCTGTGATTCGGTGACTCTGTGACTCTGTCATTCTGTGTTTCTGTGACTCCTTGATTCTGTGACTCTGTGACTCTGTGATTCTATGTTTCTGTTACTCTGTGATTCAGTGAATGTATGATTCTGTGACTCTGTAATTCTGTGATTCTGTGACTGTGTGACTCTGTTAATCTGACTCTGTCATTCTGTGACTCTCTTACTCTCTGACTCTGTGACTCTGTGACTCTGTGCTTCTGTGACTATGTGATTCTGTGACTCTGACTCTGTGACTCTGTGATTCTGTGACTCTGTAACTCTGTGATTCTTTGACTGTGTGACTCTGTAACTCAGTAACTCTGTGACTCTGTGACTCTCATTCTGTGACTCTGTGACTCTGTGATTCTCTGACTGTGATTCTGTGACTCTGTGACACTGTGATTCTGTGACTCTGACTCTGTGACTCTGTGACTCTGTGACACTGTGATTCTGTGAATCTGTCATTCTGTGACTCTGTGATTCTGTGACTCTGTGACTCTCTGATTCTGTGACTCTGTGATTCTGTGTTTCTGTGACTCTTTGATTCTGTGACTCTGTGACTCTGTGATTCTATGTTTCTGTTAATCTGTGATTCTGTGACTGTATGATTCTGTGACTCTGTGATTCTGTGACTCTGTGACTCTGTGACTCTGTTAATCTGACTCTGTCATTCTGTGACTCTCTTACTCTCTGACTCTGTGACTCTGTGATTCTGTGACTCTGTGATTCTGTGATTCTGTGACTCTGTGACTCTGTGACTCTGTGATTTTGTGACTCTGTGATTCTGTGACTCTGTGTCTCTGTGACTCTGACTCTGATTCTGTGAGTCTCTGACTCTGTGTCTCTCTGACTGTGTGATTCTGTGTTTCTGCAACTCTGCGACTATGTGATTGTGTGACTCTGACTCTGTGACTCTGTGATTCTGTGACTCTGTGATTCTGTGACTCTGTGACACTGTGATTCTGTGACTCTGTAACTCTGTGATTCTGTGACTGTGTGACTCTGTAACTCTGTGATTCTGTGAATCTGTGAAGCTGTGACTCTGTGACACTGTGATTCTGTGACTCTGTAACTCTGTAACTGTGTGACTCTGATTCTGATTCTGTGACTCTGTGATTCTGTGACTCTGTGACTCTGACTCTGTGATTCTGTTACTCTGTGACTCTGTGATTCTGTGACTCTGTGACTCTGTGATTCTGTGATGCTGTGACTCTGTGACTCTGTGATTCTGTGATGCGGTGACTCTGTGACTCTGTGATTCTGTGATGCTGTGACTCTGTGACTCTGTGACTCTGTGATTCGGTGACACTTTGATTCTGTGACTCTGTGACTGTATGATTCTGTGACTCTGTGATTCTGTGACACTTTGATTCTGTGACTCTGTGACTGTATGATTCTGTGACTCTGTGATTCTGTGATTCTGTGACTCTGTAACTCTGTTAATCTGACTCTGTCATTCTGTGTCTCTCTTACTCTCTGACTCTGTGATTCTGTGACTCTGTGAATCTGTGATTCTGTGACTCTGTGTCTCTGTGACTCTGACTGTGTGATTCTGTGAGTCTCTGACTCTGTGTCTCTCTGACTCTGTGACTCTGTGATTCTGTGTTTCTGCGACTCTGTGACTCTGTGATTGTGTGACTCTGACTCTGTGACTCTGTGACTCTGTGATTCTTTGACTCTGTGATCCTGTGACTCTGTGACACTGTGATTCTGTGACTGTGTGAATCTGTAACTCTGTAACTCTGTGACTCTGTGATTCTGTGACTTTGATTCTGTGACTCTGTGATTCTGTGACTCTGTGACTATGTGATTCTGTGACTCTGACTCTGTGACTCTGTGATTCTGTGACTCTGTGACTCTGTGACACTGTGATTCTGTGACTCTGTAACTCTGTAACTCTGTGACTCTGTGACTCTGATTCTGTGACTCTGTGACTCTGTGACTCTGTGATTCTGTGACTGTGATTCTGTGACTCTGTGACTCTGTGACACTGTGATTCTGTGACTCTGTGACTATGTGACTCTGTGACTCTGACTCTGTGACTCTGTGACACTGTGATTCTGTGACTCTGTCATTCTGTGACTCTGTGATTCTGTGACTCTGTGACTCTCTGATTCTGTGACTCTGTGATTCTGTGTTTCTGTGACTCTTTGATTCTGTGACTCTGTGACTCTATGATTCTGTGACTCTGTGACTCTGTGAATCTGTGACTCTGTGATTCTGTGACTCTGTTACTCTGTGACTCTGTGATTCTGTGACTCTGTGATTCTGTGATGCTGTGACTCTGTGACTCTGTGATTCGGTGACTCTGTGACTCTGTCATTCTGTGTTTCTGTGACTCCTTGATTCTGTGACTCTGTGACTCTGTGATTCTATGTTTCTGTTACTCTGTGATTCAGTGAATGTATGATTCTGTGACTCTGTAATTCTGTGATTCTGTGACTCTGTGACTCTGTTAATCTGACTCTGTCATTCTGTGACTCTCTTACTCTCTGACACTGTGACTCTGTGACTCTGTGCTTCTGTGACTCTGTGACTCTGTGACTCTATGATTCTGTGACTCTGTAACTCTGTGATTCTTTGACTGTGTGACTCTGTAACTCTGTAACTCTGTGACTCTGTGACTCTCATTCTGTGACTCTGTGACTCTGTGATTCTGTGACTGTGATTCTGTGACTCTGAGACTATGTGATTCTGTGACTCTGACTCTGTGACTCTGTGATTCTGTGACTCTGTGACTCTGTGACACTGTGATTCTGTGACTCTGTAACTCTGTAACTCTGTGACTCTGTGACTCTGATTCTGTGACTCTGTGACTCTGTGACTCTGTGATTCTGTGACTGTGATTCTGTGACTCTGTGACTCTGTGACACTGTGATTCTGTGACTCTGTGACTATGTGACTCTGTGACTCTGACTCTGTGACTCTGTGACACTGTGATTCTGTGTTTCTGTGACTCTTTGATTCTGTGACTCTGTGACTCTATGATTCTGTGACTCTGTGACTCTGTGAATCTGTGACTCTGTGATTCTGTGACTCTGTTACTCTGTGACTCTGTGATTCTGTGACTCTGTGATTCTGTGATGCTGTGACTCTGTGACTCTGTGATTCGGTGACTCTGTGACTCTGTCATTCTGTGTTTCTGTGACTCCTTGATTCTGTGACTCTGTGACTCTGTGATTCTATGTTTCTGTTACTCTGTGATTCAGTGAATGTATGATTCTGTGACTCTGTAATTCTGTGATTCTGTGACTCTGTGACTCTGTTAATCTGACTCTGTCATTCTGTGACTCTCTTACTCTCTGACTCTGTGACTCTGTGACTCTGTGCTTCTGTGACTCTGTGACTCTGTGACTCTATGATTCTGTGACTCTGTAACTCTGTGATTCTTTGACTGTGTGACTCTGTAACTCTGTAACTCTGTGACTCTGTGACTCTCATTCTGTGACTCTGTGACTCTGTGATTCTGTGACTGTGATTCTGTGACTCTGAGACACTGTGATTCTGTGACTCTGACTCTGTGACTCTGTGACTCTGTGACACTGTGATTCTGTGACTCTGTCATTCTGTGACTCTGTGATTCTGTGACTCTGTGACTCTCTGATTCTGTGACTCTGTGATTCTGTGTTTCTGTGACTCTTTGATTCTGTGACTCTGTGACTCTGTGATTCTAGGTTTCTGTTACTCTGTGATTCTGTGACTGTATGATTCTGTGACTCTGTGATTCTGTTACTCTGTGACTCTGTTAATCTGACTCTGTCATTCTGTGACTCTCTTACTCTCTGACTCTGTGACTCTGTGATTCTGTGACTCTGTGACTCTGTGATTCTGTGACTCTGTGACACTGTGATTCTGTGATTCTGTAACTCTGTGATTCTGTGACTGTGTGACTCTGTAACTCTGTAACTCTGTGACTCTGTGACTCTGATTCTGTGACTCTGTGAATCTGTGACTCGGTGATTCTGTGACTCTGTGACATTGTGATTCTGTGACTCTGTGACTATGTGATTCTGTGACTGTGATTCTGTGATTCTGTGACTCTGTGACACTGTGATTCTGTGACTCTGTGACTATGTGATTCTGTGACTCTGACTCTGTGACTCTGTGACTCTGTGACACTGTGATTCTGTGACTCTGTCATTCTGTGACTCTGTGATTCTGTGACTCTGTGACTCTCTGATTCTGTGACTCTGTGATTCTGTGTTTCTGTGACTCTTTGATTCGGTGACTCTGTGACTCTATGATTCTGTGACTCTGTGACTCTGTGAATCTGTGACTGTGATTCTGTGATTCTGTGACTCTGTGACGCTGTGATTCCGTTACTCTGTGTCTGTGACTCTGTGACTCTGTCACTCTGTGATTCTCTGACTCTGTGATTCTGTGACTCTGTGACTCTGCGACTCTGTGATTCTGTGACTCTGTGATTCTGTGATTCTGTGTTTCTGTGACTCTGTAACTCTGTGATTCTGTGACTGTGTGACTCTGTAACTCTGTGACTCTGTGACTCTGATTCTGTGACTCTGTGACATTGTGATTCTGTGACTCTGTGACTATGTGATTCTGTGACTCTGACTCTGTGACTCTGTGATTCTGTGACTCTGTGTCTCTGTGACTCTGACTGTGTGATTCTGTGAGTCTCTGACTCTGTGTCTCTCTGACTCTGTGACTCTGTGATTCTGTGTTTCTGCAACTCTGTGACTCTGTGATTGTGTGACTCTGACTCTGTGACTCTGTGATTCTGTGATTCTGTGACTCTGTGACACTGTGATTCTGTGACTCTGTAACTCTGTGATTCTGTGAGTGTGTGAATCTGTAACTCTGTAACTCTGTGACTCTTTGACTCTGTGACTTTGATTCTGTGACTCTGTGATTCTGTGACTCTGTGACACTGTGATTCTGTCACTCTGTAACTCTGTGACTTTGTAACTCTGTGACTCTGATTCTGATTCTGTGACTCTGTGATTCTGTGACTCTGTGACTCTGTGACTCTGTGATTCTGTGACTCTGTGACTCTGTGATTCTGTGACTCTGTGATTCTGTGATGCTGTGACTCTGTGACTCTGGTTCGGTGACCCTGTGACTCTGTCATTCTGTGACTCTGTGATTCTGTGACTCTGTGACTCGCTGATTCTCTGACTCTGTGATTCTGTGTTTCTGTGACTCTTTGATTCTGTGACTCTGTGATTCTGTGACTCTGTGATTCTATGTTTCTGTTACTCTGTGATTCAGTGCATGTATGATTCTGTGACTCTGTGACTCTGTGATTCTGTGACTCTGTGACTCTGTTAATCTGACTCTGTCATTCTGTGACTCTCTTACTCTCTGACTCTGTGACTCTGTGATTCTGTGACTCTGTGACTCTGTTAATCTGACTCTGTCATTCTGTGACTCTCTTACTCTGTGACTCGGTGATTCTGTGACTCTGTGACATTGTGATTCTGTGACTCTGTGACTATGTGATTCTGTGACTCTGACTCTGTGACTCTGTGATTCTGTGACTCTGTGACACTATGATTCTGTGACTCTGTGATTCTGTGATTCTGTGTTTCTGTGACTCTGTAACTCTGTGATTCTGTGACTGTGTGAATCTGTAACTCTGTGACTCTGTGACTCTGATTCTGTGACCCTGTGACTCTGTGACTCGATGATTCTGTGACTCTGTGACATTGTGATTCTGTGACTCTGTGACTATGTGATTCTGTGACTCTGACTCTGTGACTCTGTGATTCTGTGACTCTGTGACTCTGTGACACTATGATTTAGTGACACTGTAACTCTGTGATTCTTTGACTGTGTGACTCTAACTCTGTAACTCAGTGACTCTGTGACTCTCATTCTGTGAATCTGTGAGTCTGTGACTCTGTGATTCTGTGACTGTGATTCTGTGACTCTGTGACTCTGTGACACTGTGATTCTGTGACTCTGTGACTATGTGATTCTGTGACTCTGACTGTGTGACTCTGTGACTCTGTGACACTGTGATTCTGTGACTCTGTCATTCTGTGACTCTGTGATTCTGTGACTCTGTGACTCTCTGATTCTGTGACTCTGTGATTCTGTGTTTCTGTGACTCTTTGATTCTGTGACTCTGTGATTCTGTGACTCTGTGACACTGTGAATCTGTGACTCTGTGACTCTGTGATTCTGTTACTCTGTGTCTGTGACTCTGTGACTCTGTGATTCTCTGACTCTGTGATTCTGTGACTCTGTGACTCTGCGACTCTGTGATTCTGTGACTCTGTGATTCTGTGATTCTATGTTTCTGTGACTCTGTGATTCTGTGACTCTGTGATTCTGTGATTCTATGTTTCTGTGACTCTGTGAATCTGTGACTCTGTGACACTGTGATTCTGTTACCCTGTGTCTGTGACTCTGTGACTCTGTCACTCTGTGATTCTCTGACTCTGTGATTCTGCGACTCTGTGACTCTGCGACTCTGTGATTCTGTGACTCTGTGATTCTGTGATTCTATGTTTCTGTGACTCTGTGATTCTGTGACTCTGTGATTCTGTGATTCTGTGTTTCTGTGACTCTCTTAATCTCTGACTCTGTGACTCTGTGACTCTGTGATTCTGTGATGCTGTGACTCTGTGACATTGTGATTCTATGATTCTGTGATTCTGTGATTCTGTGACTCTGTGACTCTGTTAATCTGACTCTGTCATTCTGTGTCTCTCTTACTCTCTGACTCTGTGACTCTGGGACTCGGTGATTCTGTGACTCTGTGACATTGTGATTCTGTGACTCTGTGACTATGTGATTCTGTGACTCTGACTCTGTGACTCTGTGATTCTGTGATTCTGTGACTCTGTGACACTGTGATCTGTGACTCTGTAACTCTGTGATTCTTTGACTGCGTGACTCTGTAACTCTGTAACTCTGTGACTCTGTGACTCTGATTCTGTGACTCTGTCATTCTGTGACTCTGTGATTCTGTGACTGTGATTCTGTGACTCTGTGACACTGTGATTCTGTGACTCTGTGACGATGTGATTCTGTGACTCTGACTCTGTGAGTCTGTGACTCTGTGACACTGTGATTCTGTGACTCTGTCATTCTGTGACTCTGTGATTCTGTGACTCTGTGACTCTCTGATTCTGTGACTCTGTGATTCTGTGTTTCTGTGACTCTTTGATTCTGTGACTCTGTGACTCTGTGATTCTATGTTTCTGTTACTCTGTGATTCTGTGAGTGTATGATTCTGTGACTCTGTGATTCTGTGATTCTGTGACTCTGTGACTCTGTTAATCTGACTCTGTCATTCTGTGACTCTCTTACTCTCTGATTCTGTGACTCTGTGATTCTGTGACTCTTCGATTCTGTGATTCTGTGACTCTGTGACTCTGTGACTCTGTGATTTTGTGACTCTGTGACTCTGTGATTCTGTGACTCTGTGACTGTGAATCTGTGATTCTGTGACTCTGTGTCTCTGTGAATCTGACTCTGATTCTGTGAGTCTCTGACTCTGTCTCTCTGACTGTGTGATTCTGTGTTTCTGCGACTCTGTGACTATGTGATTGTGTGACTCTGACTCTGTGACTGTGATTCTGTGACTCTGTGATTCTGTGACTCTTTGACACTGTGATTCTGTGACTCTGTAACTCTGTGATTCTGTGACTGTGTGACTCTGTAACTCTGTGATTCTGTGACTCTGTGACTCTGTGATACTGTTACTCTGTGACTCTGTGATTCTGTGACTCTGTGACTCTGTGACTCTGTGACTCTGTGACTCTGTGATACTTTTACTCTGTGACTCTGTGATTCTATGTTTCTGTTACTCTGTGATTCTGTGACTCTGTGACACTGTGACTCTGTGAATCTATGTTTCTGTTACTCTGTGATTCTGTGACTCTGTGACTCTGTGACTCTGTGACTCTGTGATACTTTTACTCTGTGACTCTGTGATTCTATGTTTCTGTTACTCTGTGAATCTGTGACTCTGTGACACTGTGACTCTGTGATACTGTTACTCTGTGACTCTGTGATTCTGTGACTCTGTGACTCTCTGATTCTGTGACTCTGTGATTCTGTGTTTCTGTGACTCTTTGATTCTGTGACTCTGTGACTCTGTGATTCTATGTTTCTGTTACTCTGTGATTCTGTGACTGTATGATTCTGTGACTCTGTCATTCTGTGACTCTGTGACTCTGTTAATCTGACTCTGTCATTCTGTGACTCTCTTACTCTCTGACTCTGTGACTCTGTGATTCTGTGACTCTGTGATTCTGTGATTCTGTGACTGTGTTATTCTGTTATTCTGTGACTCTGTGATTGTATGTGTCTGTGACTCTGTGATTCTGTGACTCTGTGACTCTGTGATTCTGTGACTCTGTGTCTCTGTGACTCTCACTCTGTGATTCTGTGAGTCTCTGACTCTGTGACTCTGTGTTTCTGCGACTCTGTGACTATCTGATTGTGTGATTCTTACTCTGTGACTCTGTGACTCTGTGATTCTGTGACTCTGTGATTCGGTGACTCTGTGACTCTGTCATTCTGTGACTCTGTCATTCTGTGTTTCTGTGACTCTTTGATTCTGTGACTCTGTGACTCTGTGACTCTGTGATTCTATGTTTCTGTTACTCTGTGATTCAGTGAATGTATGATTCTGTGACTCTGTGATTCTGTGATTCTGTGACTCTGTGACTCTGTTAATCTGACACTGTCATTCTGTGACTCTCTTACTCTCTGACTCTGTGACTCTGTGACTCTGTGATTCTGTAACTCTATGATTCTGTGACTGTCTGACTCTGTAACTCTGTAACTCTGTGACTCTGTGACTCGGTGATTCTGTGACTCTGTGACATTGTGATTCTGTGACTCTGTGACTATGTGACTATGTGATTCTGTGACTCTGACTCTGTGACACTGTGATTCTGTGACTCTGTGACTCTGTGACACTGTGATCCTGTGACTCTGTAACTCTGTAACTCTGTGACTCTGTGACTCTGATTCTGTGACTCTGTGACTCTGTGACTCTGTGATTCTGTGACTCTGTGACTCTGTGACACTGTGATTCTGTGACTCTGTGACGATGTGATTCTGTGACTCTGACTCTGTGACTCTGTGACTCTGTGACACTGTGATTCTGTGACTCTGTCATTCTGTGACTCTGTCATTCTGTGACTCTGTGACTCTCTGATTCTGTGACTCTGTGATTCTGTGTTTCTGTGACTCTTTGATTCTGTGACTCTGTGACTCTATGATTCTGTGACTCTGTGACTCTGTGAATCTGTGACTCTGTGATTCTGTGACTCTGTTACTCTGTGACTCTGTGATTCTGTGACTCTGTGATTCTGTGATGCTGTGACTCTGTGACTCTGTGATTCGGTGACTCTGTGACTCTGTCATTCTGTGTTTCTGTGACTCCTTGATTCTGTGACTCTGTGATTCTATGTTTCTGTTACTCTGTGATTCAGTGAATGTATGATTCTGTGACTCTGTGACTCTGTGATTCTGTGACTCTGTGACTCTGTTATACTGACTCTGTCATTCTGTGACTCTCTTACTCTGTGACTCTGTGACTCTGTGATTCTGTGACTCTGTGACTCTGTTAATCTGACTCTGTCATTCTGTGACTCTCTTACTCTGTGACTCGGTGATTCTGTGACTCTGTGACATTGTGATTCTGTGACTCTGTGACTATGTGATTCTGTGACTCTGACTCTGTGACTCTGTGATTCTGTGACTATGTGACACTATGATTCTGTGACTCTGTGATTCTGTGATTCTGTGTTTCTGTGACTCTGTAACTCTGTGATTCTGTGACTGTGTGACTCTGTAACTCTGTGACTCTGTGACTCTGATTCTGTGACCTGTGACTCTGTGACTCTGTGATTCTGTGACTCTGTGACATTGTGATTCTGTGACTCTGTGACTATGTGATTCTGTGACTCTGTGACTCTGTGACTCTGTGATACTGTGACTCTGTGACTCTGTGATTCTGTGACTCTGTGACTCTGTGATTCTGTGACTCTGTCATTCTGTGTTTCTGTGACTCTGTGATTCTGTGACTCTGTGACTCTGTGACTCTGTGATTCTATGTTTCTGTGACTCTGTGATTCTGTGACTCTGTGACTCTGTGACTCTGTGATACTTTTACTCTGTGACTCTGTGATTCTATGTTTCTGTTACTCTGTGATTCTGTGACTCTGTGACACTGTGACTCTGTGAATCTATGTTTCTGTTACTCTGTGATTCTGTGACTCTGTGACTCTGTGACTCTGTGACTCTGTGATACTTTTACTCTGTGACTCTGTGATTCTATGTTTCTGTTACTCTGTGAATCTGTGACTCTGTGACACTGTGACTCTGTGATACTGTTACTCTGTGACTCTGTGATTCTGTGACTCTGTGACTCTCTGATTCTGTGACTCTGTGATTCTGTGTTTCTGTGACTCTTTGATTCTGTGACTCTGTGACTCTGTGATTCTATGTTTCTGTTACTCTGTGATTCTGTGACTGTATGATTCTGTGACTCTGTCATTCTGTGACTCTGTGACTCTGTTAATCTGACTCTGTCATTCTGTGACTCTCTTACTCTCTGACTCTGTGACTCTGTGATTCTGTGACTCTGTGATTCTGTGATTCTGTGACTGTGTTATTCTGTTATTCTGTGACTCTGTGATTGTATGTGTCTGTGACTCTGTGATTCTGTGACTCTGTGACTCTGTGATTCTGTGACTCTGTGTCTCTGTGACTCTCACTCTGTGATTCTGTGAGTCTCTGACTCTGTGACTCTGTGTTTCTGCGACTCTGTGACTATCTGATTGTGTGATTCTTACTCTGTGACTCTGTGACTCTGTGATTCTGTGACTCTGTGATTCGGTGACTCTGTGACTCTGTCATTCTGTGACTCTGTCATTCTGTGTTTCTGTGACTCTTTGATTCTGTGACTCTGTGACTCTGTGACTCTGTGATTCTATGTTTCTGTTACTCTGTGATTCAGTGAATGTATGATTCTGTGACTCTGTGATTCTGTGATTCTGTGACTCTGTGACTCTGTTAATCTGACACTGTCATTCTGTGACTCTCTTACTCTCTGACTCTGTGACTCTGTGACTCTGTGATTCTGTAACTCTATGATTCTGTGACTGTCTGACTCTGTAACTCTGTAACTCTGTGACTCTGTGACTCGGTGATTCTGTGACTCTGTGACATTGTGATTCTGTGACTCTGTGACTATGTGACTATGTGATTCTGTGACTCTGACTCTGTGACACTGTGATTCTGTGACTCTGTGACTCTGTGACACTGTGATCCTGTGACTCTGTAACTCTGTAACTCTGTGACTCTGTGACTCTGATTCTGTGACTCTGTGACTCTGTGACTCTGTGATTCTGTGACTCTGTGACTCTGTGACACTGTGATTCTGTGACTCTGTGACGATGTGATTCTGTGACTCTGACTCTGTGACTCTGTGACTCTGTGACACTGTGATTCTGTGACTCTGTCATTCTGTGACTCTGTCATTCTGTGACTCTGTGACTCTCTGATTCTGTGACTCTGTGATTCTGTGTTTCTGTGACTCTTTGATTCTGTGACTCTGTGACTCTATGATTCTGTGACTCTGTGACTCTGTGAATCTGTGACTCTGTGATTCTGTGACTCTGTTACTCTGTGACTCTGTGATTCTGTGACTCTGTGATTCTGTGATGCTGTGACTCTGTGACTCTGTGATTCGGTGACTCTGTGACTCTGTCATTCTGTGTTTCTGTGACTCCTTGATTCTGTGACTCTGTGATTCTATGTTTCTGTTACTCTGTGATTCAGTGAATGTATGATTCTGTGACTCTGTGACTCTGTGATTCTGTGACTCTGTGACTCTGTTATACTGACTCTGTCATTCTGTGACTCTCTTACTCTGTGACTCTGTGACTCTGTGATTCTGTGACTCTGTGACTCTGTTAATCTGACTCTGTCATTCTGTGACTCTCTTACTCTGTGACTCGGTGATTCTGTGACTCTGTGACATTGTGATTCTGTGACTCTGTGACTATGTGATTCTGTGACTCTGACTCTGTGACTCTGTGATTCTGTGACTATGTGACACTATGATTCTGTGACTCTGTGATTCTGTGATTCTGTGTTTCTGTGACTCTGTAACTCTGTGATTCTGTGACTGTGTGACTCTGTAACTCTGTGACTCTGTGACTCTGATTCTGTGACCCTGTGACTCTGTGACTCGGTGATTCTGTGACTCTGTGACATTGTGATTCTGTGACTCTGTGACTATGTGATTCTGTGACTCTGACTCTGTGACTCTGTGATTCTGTGACTCTGTGACTCTGTGACACTATGATTTAGTGACTCTGTAACTCTGTGATTCTTTGACTGTGTGACTCTGTAACTTTGTAACTCTGTGACTCTGTGACTCTCATTCTGTGAATCTGTGAGTCTGTGACTCTGTGATTCTGTGACTGTGATTCTGTGACTCTGTGACTCTGTGACACTGTGATTCTGTGACTCTGTGACTATGTGATTCAGTGACTCTGACTCTGTGACTCTGTGACTCTGTGACACTGTGATTCTGTGACTCTGTCATTCTGTGACTCTGTGATTCTGTGACTCTGTGACTCTCTGATTCTGTGACTCTGTGATTCTGTGTTTCTGTGACTCTTTGATTCTGTGACTCTGTGATTCTGTGACTCTGTGACACTGTGAATCTGTGACTCTGTGACTCTGTGATTCTGTTACTCTGTGTCTGTGACTCTGTGACTCTGTCACTCTGTGATTCTCTGACTCTGTGATTCTGTGACTCTGTGACTCTGCGACTCTGTGATTCTGTGACTCTGTGATTCTGTGATTATATGTTTCTGTGACTCTGTGATTCTGTGACTCTGTGATTCTGTGATTCTGTGTTTCTGTGACTCTCTTAATCTCTGACTCTGTGACTCTGTGACTCTGTGATTCTGTGATGCTGTGACTCTGTGACATTGTGATTCTATGATTCTGTGATTCTGTGATTCTGTGACTCTGTGACTCTGTTAATCTGACTCTGTCATTCTGTGTCTCTCTTACTCTCTGACTCTGTGACTCTGGGACTCGGTGATTCTGTGACTCTGTGACATTGTGATTCTGTGACTCTGTGACTATGTGATTCTGTGACTCTGACTCTGTGACTCTGTGATTCTGTGATTCTGTGACTCTGTGACACTGTGATCTGTGACTCTGTAACTCTGTGATTCTTTGACTGCGTGACTCTGTAACTCTGTAACTCTGTGACTCTGTGACTCTGATTCTGTGACTCTGTCACTCTGTGACTCTGTGATTCTGTGACTGTGATTCTGTGACTCTGTGACACTGTGATTCTGTGACTCTGTGACTATGTGATTCTGTGACTCTGACTCTGTGAGTCTGTGACTCTGTGACACTGTGATTCTGTGACTCTGTCATTCTGTGACTCTGTGATTCTGTGACTCTGTGACTCTCTGATTCTGTGACTCTGTGATTCTGTGTTTCTGTGACTCTTTGATTCTGTGACTCTGTGACTCTGTGATTCTATGTTTCTGTTACTCTGTGATTCTGTGAGTGTATGATTCTGTGACTCTGTGATTCTGTGATTCTGTGACTCTGTTAATCTGACTCTGTCATTCTGTGACTCTCTTACTCTCTGATTCTGTGACTCTGTGATTCTGTGACTCTTCGATTCTGTGATTCTGTGACTCTGTGACTCTGTGACTCTGTGATTTTGTGACTCTGTGACTCTGTGATTCTGTGACTCTGTGACTGTGAATCTGTGATTCTGTGACTCTGTGTCTCTGTGAATCTGACTCTGATTCTGTGAGTCTCTGACTCTGTGTCTCTCTGACTGTGTGATTCTGTGTTTCTGCGACTCTGTGACTATGTGATTGTGTGACTCTGACTCTGTGACTGTGATTCTGTGACTCTGTGATTCTGTGACTCTTTGACACTGTGATTCTGTGACTCTGTAACTCTGTGATTCTGTGACTGTGTGACTCTGTAACTCTGTGATTCTGTGACTCTGTGACTCTGTGACTCTGTGATACTGTTACTCTGTGACTCTGTGATTCTGTGACTCTGTGACTCTCTGATTCTGTGACTCTGTCATTCTGTGTTTCTGTGACTCTTTGATTCTGTGACTCTGTCATTCTATGTTTCTGTTACTCTGTGATTCTGTGACTCTGTGACACTGTGATTTAGTGACTCTGTAACTCTGTGATTCTTTGACTGTGTGACTCTGTAACTTTGTAACTCTGTGACTCTGTGACTCTGATTCTGTGACTCTGTGACTCTGTGACTCTGTGATTCTGTGACTCTGTGACTCTGTGACACTGTGATTCTGTGACTCTGTGACGATGTGATTCTGTGACTCTGACTCTGTGACTCTGTGACTCTGTGACACTGTGATTCTGTGACTCTGTCATTCTGTGACTCTGTCATTCTGTGACTCTGTGACTCTCTGATTCTGTGACTCTGTGATTCTGTGTTTCTGTGACTCTGTGATTCTGTGACTCTGTTACTCTGTGACTCTGTGATTCTGTGACTCTGTGATTCTGTGATGCTGTGACTCTGTGACTCTGTGATTCGGTGACTCTGTGACTCTGTCATTCTGTGTTTCTGTGACTCCTTGATTCTGTGACTCTGTGACTCTGTGATTCTATGTTTCTGTTACTCTGTGATTCAGTGAATGTATGATTCTGTGACTCTGTGACTCTGTGATTCTGTGACTCTGTGACTCTGTTATACTGACTCTGTCATTCTGTGACTCTCTTACTCTGTGACTCTGTGACTCTGTGATTCTGTGACTCTGTGACTCTGTTAATCTGACTCTGTCATTCTGTGACTCTCTTACTCTGTGACTCGGTGATTCTGTGACTCTGTGACATTGTGATTCTGTGACTCTGTGACTATGTGATTCTGTGACTCTGACTCTGTGACTCTGTGATTCTGTGACTCTGTGACACTATGATTCTGTGACTCTGTGATTCTGTGATTCTGTGTTTCTGTGACTCTGTAACTCTGTGATTCTGTGACTGTGTGACTCTGTAACTCTGTGACTCTGTGACTCTGATTCTGTGACCCTGTGACTCTGTGACTCGGTGATTCTGTGACTCTGTGACATTGTGATTCTGTGACTCTGTGACTGTGTGATTCTGTGATTCTGACTCTGTGACTCTGTGATTCTGTGACTCTGTGACTCTGTGACACTATGATTTAGTGACTCTGTAACTCTGTGATTCTTTGACTGTGTGACTCTGTAACTTTGTAACTCTGTGACTCTGTGACTCTCATTCTGTGAATCTGTGAGTCTGTGACTCTGTGATTCTGTGACTGTGATTCTGTGAACCTGTGACTCTGTGACACTGTGATTCTGTGACTCTGTGACTATGTGATTCAGTGACTCTGACTCTGTGACTCTGTGACTCTGTGACACTGTGATTCTGTGACTCTGTCATTCTGTGACTCTGTGATTCTGTGACCCTGTGACTCTCTGATTCTGTGACTCTGTGATTCTGTGTGTCTGTGACTCTTTGATTCTGTGACTCTGTGATTCTGTGACTCTGTGACACTGTGAATCTGTGACTCTGTGACTCTGTGATTCTGTTACTCTGTGTCTGTGACTCTGTGACTCTGTCACTCTGTGATTCTCTGACTCTGTGATTCTGTGACTCTGTGACTCTGCGACTCTGTGATTCTGTGACTCTGTGATTCTGTGATTCTATGTTTCTGTGACTCTGTGATTCTGTGACTCTGTGATTCTGTGATTCTGTGTTTCTGTGACTCTCTTAATCTCTGACTCTGTGACTCTGTGACTCTGTGATTCTGTGATGCTGTGACTCTGTGACATTGTGATTCTATGATTCTGTGATTCTGTGATTCTGTGACTCTGTGACTCTGTTAATCTGACTCTGTCATTCTGTGTCTCTCTTACTCTCTGACTCTGTGACTCTGGGACTCGGTGATTCTGTGACTCTGTGACATTGTGATTCTGTGACTCTGTGACTATGTGATTCTGTGACTCTGACTCTGTGACTCTGTGATTCTGTGATTCTGTGACTCTGTGACACTTTGATCTGTGACTCTGTAACTCTGTGATTCTTTGACTGCGTGACTCTGTAACTCTGTAACTCTGTGACTCTGTGACTCTGATTCTGTGACTCTGTCACTCTGTGACTCTGTGATTCTGTGACTGTGATTCTGTGACTCTGTGACACTGTGATTCTGTGACTCTGTGACTCTGTGATTCTGTGACTCTGTGACTATGTGATTCTGTGACTCTGACTCTGTTGTAAGGGATTCTGACCCTGCGTGTCTCGCAGCCTGTGAGATTCACGCGGCTCTGTGCAGCCTGTATGTCAGTGCGGGTCTAGGCCTTGTTGCCTGTTCTGGTCTCCAGCCAGTCTGGGAACACTAGACACACCTGTGAGTGGTTCGAATCACTCTCCCTTACGGTTCTAGACACTGGACTTAGATGCGAGAGCAGTAATGGAGATAAAACTCATGTAGACTTGGTTTGAATGGTACGAAATGGAAAATCTTTATTGCATGATACTTAAGATTATGAAATACATGTCATAAGCACAGATTAATGACAGTACAATCTTACAAACAGTTATATAGTCGATCTTAGGGAAACGAGGAACGAACGGCACAAAGTAAATAGGGGCACACATTACAAATATCCTTAATCCTTAAACCCTCCCCTATCAATATCTATCCTAAACTAGATTCGTAGGATTTCGAGACTCATGCTCACCACTCGTGATAACTCGGAGAAATTCCGAATAGCTGATCGGATGCTTTTCACCGCAGCACCCACGTGTCGGTCAGGAGATCTCCTGGTCCCACTTGTTTACTTGCTTCTGCTGCTCCGGCTAGCAGGCTGGAACGTCTGCTGTGATGAAGATCTATATTGGTTGGTTTAACAGGTACTCTTCGAGCACAGTTGTCGATATCGTCGATACGATATGGCTTTCACATTCCAGTTACTTTGGGCACAGTCCAGTTATCATCGATGCAATATGTTTCGTTATAAGTTCGAAGAAGTCTTCCTAGCGAGGAAAACGTGGATAATCGACCTACAGGCGCGGTCGGGATTTACTGACCGTGGCGATGGATATGGTCTTCCTCTCTTCTCATCTCATCTCATCTCATCTCTTCTCGGGCCTTTTGGTTCCGATACCGGTTACCAATATAGGTCTTCGTTACGCGACACGAGGTAGATCCGAACGGATCAGAAAGTTCCACAGTCTTTTCAGAAGAGGCAACAGGCAAGCAGAAGCCCAACTACGAGTACACAGGAGCAGCCACGAGGTTACGAATCGACCGGATAAGAGCACAGGAGCAGCCACGATAAGAGCAGCAAGAGCAGCAAGAGAGAGAATGGACGGTTTGGAGCCTGCAGTTATAGTGCAAAATCTTCCGTTTCCCGCCCAACTATAATGTCCATTCTTTTGTTTAGGGTTTGGCGCTCAAATGTCTTGTATGGGTGATCTCCGTTCTTAATGGGTTTCGGGGCTACTCGTAAATGTCTGAGTACCTGTTAATATTTCTCCCATTGTTAAATCGGTCGGTGTTCTCCCTGGAGGGGTTTGGGGCTTCCAAGTGTCCTGTATAACTACCTGCTAACGGCTCTCTCATCGTAGAGTCGTTGGGATTTTACATATTAATGTCTTTTGGATGGGCCCTTGATTACTCGGTACAATGGCTTTCCTTTGTACCTGGGAGACCGATTTCAGTATCTATGTGTATACTGCAAACCCATAATGTCTCGTGTATTATCTTCACTGTGCTGAATCTTAATCGATCTTGCACAAATGTTTATTGGAACGCCATCTTGTCTGCCTGTTGAAAAGTCTAGAATGTTCTGTCACGAGGTGCGGCGGCCATTTTACAGGCTGCTTGTGTCCACTTTAAACCTGCCAGCATTCTACTGAAATAAAAGCTGTTTGAACGAAACTTTGTGTTTTCTCCTTATTAATAAAATCGCGATATATTGCGAATTCTACACTGTGAGTCTGTGACTCTGTGACACTGTGATTCTGTGACTCTGTCATTCTGTGACTCTGTGATTCTGTGACTCTGTGACTCTCTGATTCTGTGACTCTGTGATTCTGTGTTTCTGTGACTCTTTGATTCTGTGACTCTGTGACTCTGTGATTCTATGTTTCTGTTACTCTGTGATTCTGTGAGTGTATGATTCTGTGACTCTGTGATTCTGTGACTCTGTCATTCTGTGACTCTCTTACTCTCTGATTCTGTGACTCTGTGATTCTGTGACTCTTCGATTCTGTGATTCTGTGACTCTGTGACTCTGTGACTCTGTGATTTTGTGACTCTGTGACTCTGTGATTCTGTGACTCTGTGACTGTGAATCTGTGATTCTGTGACTCTGTGTCTCTGTGAATCTGACTCTGATTCTGTGAGTCTCTGACTCTGTGTCTCTCTGACTGTGTGATTCTGTGTTTCTGCGACTCTGTGACTATGTGATTGTGTGACTCTGACTCTGTGACTCTGTGATTCTGTGACTCTGTGATTCTGTGACTCTGTGACACTGTGATTCTGTGACTCTGTAACTCTGTGATTCTGTGACTGTGTGACTCTGTAACTCTGTGATTCTGTGACTCTGTGACTCTGTGACTCTGTGATACTGTTACTCTGTGACTCTGTGATTCTGTGACTCTGTGACTCTCTGATTCTGTGACTCTGTGATTCTGTGTTTCTGTGACTCTTTGATTCTGTGACTCTGTGACTCTGTGACTCTGTGATTCTATGTTTCTGTTACTCTGTGATTCTGTGACTCTGTGACTCTGTGACTCTGTGATACTGTTACTCTGTGACTCTGTGATTCTATGTTTCTGTTACTCTGTGATTCTGTGACTCTGTGACTCTGTGACTCTGTGATACTGTTACTCTGTGACTCTGTGATTCTGTGACTCTGTGACTCTCTGATTCTGTGACTCTGTGATTCTGTGTTTCTGTGACTCTTTGATTCTGTGACTCTGTGACTCTGTGATTCTATGTTTCTGTTACTCTGTGATTCTGTGACTGTATGATTCTGTGACTCTGTCATTCTGTGACTCTGTGACTCTGTTAATCTGACTCTGTCATTCTGTGACTCTCTTACTCTCTGACTCTGTGACTCTGTGATTCTGTGACTCTGTGATTCTGTGACTGTGTTATTCTGTTATTCTGTGACTCTGTGATTGTATGTGTCTGTGACTCTGTGATTCGGTGACTCTGTGACTCTGTGATTCTGTGACTCTGTGACTCTGTGATTCTGTGACTCTGTGTCTCTGTGACTCTCACTCTGTGATTCTGTGAGTCTCTGACTCTGTGACTCTGTGTTTCTGCGACTCTGTGACTATCTGATTGTGTGATTCTTACTCTGTGACTCTGTGACTCTGTGATTCTGTGACTCTGTGATTCGGTGACTCTGTGACTCTGTCATTCTGTGACTCTGTCATTCTGTGTTTCTGTGACTCTTTGATTCTGTGACTCTGTGACTCTGTGACTCTGTGATTCTATGTTTCTGTTACTCTGTGATTCAGTGAATGTATGATTCTGTGACTCTGTGATTCTGTGATTCTGTGACTCTGTGACTCTGTTAATCTGACACTGTCATTCTGTGACTCTCTTACTCTCTGACTCTGTGACTCTGTGACTCTGTGATTCTGTAACTCTATGATTCTGTGACTGTCTGACTCTGTAACTCTGTAACTCTGTGACTCTGTGACTCGGTGATTCTGTGACTCTGTGACATTGTGATTCTGTGACTCTGTGACTATGTGACTATGTGATTCTGTGACTCTGACTCTGTGACACTGTGATTCTGTGACTCTGTGACTCTGTGACACTGTGATTCTGTGACTCTGTAACTCTGTAACTCTGTGACTCTGATTCTGTGACTCTGTGACTCTGTGACTCTGTGATTCTGTGACTCTGTGACTCTGTGACACTGTGATTCTGTGACTCTGTGACTATGTGATTCTGTGACTCTGACTCTGTGACTCTGTGACTCTGTGACACTGTGATTCTGTGACTCTGTCATTCTGTGACTCTGTCATTCTGTGACTCTGTGACTCTCTGATTCTGTGACTCTGTGATTCTGTGTTTCTGTGACTCTTTGATTCTGTGACTCTGTGACTCTATGATTCTGTGACTCTGTGACTGTGAATCTGTGACTCTGTGATTCTGTGACTCTGTTACTCTGTGACTCTGTGATTCTGTGACTCTGTGATTCTGTGATGCTGTGACTCTGTGACTCTGTGATTCGGTGACTCTGTGACTCTGTCATTCTGTGTTTCTGTGACTCCTTGATTCTGTGACTCTGTGACTCTGTGATTCTATGTTTCTGTTACTCTGTGATTCAGTGAATGTATGATTCTGTGACTCTGTAATTCTGTGATTCTGTGACTCTGTGAGTCTGTTAATCTGACTCTGTCATTCTGTGACTCTCTTACTCTCTGACTCTGTGACTCTGTGACTCTGTGCTTCTGTGACTATGTGATTCTGTGACTCTGACTCTGTGACTCTGTGATTCTGTGACTCTGTGACTCTGTGACTCTGTGATTCTGTGACTCTGTAACTCTGTGATTCTTTGACTGTGTGACTCTGTAACTCTGTATCTCTGTGACTCTGTGACTCTCATTCTGTGACTCTGTGACTCTGTGACTCTGTGATTCTGTGACTGTGATTCTGTGACTCTGTGACACTGTGATTCTGTGACTCTGACTCTGTGACTCTGTGACTCTGTGACACTGTGATTCTGTGACTGTCATTCTGTGACTCTGTGATTCTGTGACTCTGTGACTCTCTGATTCTGTGACTCTGTGATTCTGTGTTTCTGTGACTCTTTGATTCTGTGACTCTGTGACTCTGTGATTCTATGTTTCTGTTACTCTGTGATTCTGCGACTGTATGATTCTGTGACTCTGTGATTCTTTGACTCTGTGACTCTGTGAATCTGTTAATCTGACGCTGTCATTCTGTGACTCTCTTACTCTCTGAGTCTGTGACTCTGTGATTCTGTGACTCTGTGATTCTGTGACTCTGTGACTCTGTGACTCTGTGACTCTGTGATTTTGTGACTCTGTGATTTTGTGACTCTGTGTCTCTGTGACTCTGACTCTGATTCTATGAGTCTCTGACTCTGTGTCTCTCTGACTGTGTGATTCTGTGTTTCTGCAACTCTGTGACTATGTGATTGTGTGACTCTGACTCTGTGACTCTGTGATTCTGTGACTCTGTGATTCTGTGACTCTGTGACACTGTGATTCTGTGACTCTGTAACTCTGTGATTCTGTGACTGTGTGACTCTGTAACTCTGTGATTCTGTGACTCTGTAACTCTGTAACTGTGTGACTCTGATTCTGATTCTGTGACTCTGTGATTCTGTGACTCTGTGACTCTGTGACTCTGTGATTCTGTTACTCTTTGACTCTGTGATTCTGTGACTCTGTGACTCTGTGATTCTGTGATGCTGTGACTCTGTGACTCTGTAATTCTGTGATGCTGTGACTCTGTGACTCTGTGACTCTGTGATTCGGTGACACTTTGATTCTGTGACTCTGTGACTGTATGATTCTGTGACTCTGTGATTCTGTGACACTTTGATTCTGTGACTCTGTGACTGTATGATTCTGTGACTCTGTGATTCTATGATTCTGTGACTCTGTAACTCTGTTAATCTGACTGTCATTCTGTGTCTCTCTTACTCTCTGACTCTGTGATTCTGTGACTCTGTGAATCTGTGATTCTGTGATTCTGTGTCTCTGTGACTCTGACTGTGTGATTCTGTGAGTCTCTGACTCTGTGTCTCTCTGACTCTGTGACTCTGTGATTCTGTGTTTCTGCGACTCTGTGACTCTATGATTGTGTGACTCTGACTCTGTGACTCTGTGACTCTGTGATTCTTTGACTCTGTGATTCTGTGACTCTGTGACACTGTGTTTCTGTGACTGTGTGAATCTGTAACTCTGTAACTCTGTGACTCTATGATTCTGTGACTTTGATTCTGTGACTCTGTGATTCTGTGACTCTGTGACACTGTGAGTCTGTGACTCTATGATTGTGTGACTCTGACTCTGTGACTCTGTGACTCTCTGATTCTGTGACTCTGTGATTCTGTGTTTCTGTGACTCTTTGATTCTGTGACTCTGTGACTCTGTGATTCTATGTTTCTGTTACTCTGTGATTCTGTGACTGTATGATTCTGTGACTCTGTGATTCTTTGACTCTGTGACTCTGTGACTCTTTTAATCTGACTCTGTCATTCTGTGACTCTCTTACTCTCTGAGTCTGTGACTCTGTGATTCTGTGACTGTGATTCTGTGATTCTGTGACTCTGTGACTCTGTGACTCTGTGATTTTGTGACTCTGTGATTCTGTGACTCTGTGTCTCTGTGACTCTGACTCTGATTCTATGAGTCTCTGACTCTGTGTCTCTCTGACTGTGTGATTCTGTGTTTCTGCAACTCTGTGACTATGTGATTGTGTGACTCTGACTCTGTGACTCTGTGATTCTGTGACTCTGTGATTCTGTGACTCTGTGACACTGTGATTCTGTGACTCTGTAACTCTGTGATTCTGTGACTGTGTGACTCTGTAACTCTGTGATTCTGTGAATCTGTGAAGCTGTGACTCTGTGACACTGTGATTCTGTGACTCTGTAACTCTGTTACTGTGTGACTCTGATTCTGATTCTGTGACTCTGTGATTCTGTGACTCTGTGACTCTGTGACTCTGTGATTCTGTTACTCTTTGACTCTGTGATTCTGTGACTCTGTGACTCTGTGATTCTGTGATGCTGTGACTCTGTGACTCTGTGATTCTGTGATGCTGTGACTCTGTGACTCTGTGACTCTGTGATTCGGTGACACTTTGATTCTGTGACTCTGTGACTGTATGATTCTGTGACTCTGTGATTCTGTGACACTTTGATTCTGTGACTCTGTGACTGTATGATTCTGTGACTCTGTGATTCTATGATTCTGGGACTCTGTAACTCTGTTAATCTGACTGTCATTCTGTGTCTCTCTTACTCTCTGACTCTGTGATTCTGTGACTCTGTGAATCTGTGATTCTGTGACTCTGTGTCTCTGTGACTCTGACTGTGTGATTCTGTGAGTCTCTGACTCTGTGTCTCTCTGACTCTGTGACTCTGTGATTCTGTGTTTCTGCGACTCTGTGACTCTATGATTGTGTGACTCTGACTCTGTGACTCTGTGACTCTGTGATTCTTTGACTCTGTGATTCTGTGACTCTGTGACACTGTGATTCTGTGACTGTGTGAATCTGTAACTCTGTAACTCTGTGACTCTGTGATTCTGTGACTTTGATTCTGTGACTCTGTGATTCTGTGACTCTGTGACACTGTGAGTCTGTGACTCTGTAACTCTGTGACTCTGTAACTCTGTGACTCTGATTCTGATTCTGTGACTCTGTGATTCTGTGACTCTGTGACTCTGTGGCTCTGTGATTCTGTGACTCTGTGACTCTGTGATTCTGTGACTCTGTGATTCTGTGATGCTGTGACTCTGTGACTCTGTGATTCGGTGACTCTCTGACTCTGTCATTCTGTGACTCTGTGATTCTGTGACTCTGTGACTCGCTGATTCTCTGTCTCTGTGATTCTGTGTTTCTGTGACTCTTTGATTCTGTGACTCTGTTACTCTGTGTCTCTGTGATTCTGTGACTCTGTGATTCTGTGATGCTGTGACTCTGTGACTCTGTGATTCGGTGACTCTGTGACTCTGTCATTCTGTGACTCTGTCATTCTGTGTTTCTGTGACTCTTTGATTCTGTGACTCTGTGACTCTGTGACTCTGTGATTCTATGTTTCTCTTACTCTGTGATTCAGTGAATGTATGATTCTGTGACTCTGTGATTCTGTGACTCTGTGATTCTGTGACTCTTTGACACTGTGATTCTGTGACTCTGTAACTCTGTGATTCTGTGACTGTGTGACTCTGTAACTCTGTAACTCTGTGACTCTGTGACTCTGATTCTGTGACTCTGTGACTCTGTGACTCGGTGATTCTGTGACTCTGTGACATTGTGATTCTGTGAGTCTGTGACTATGTGATTCTGTGACTCTGACTCTGTGACTCTGTGATTCTGTGATTCTGTGACTCTGTGACTGTGTGATTCTGTGACTCTGTAACTCTGTGATTTTGTGACTCTGTGACTATGTGATTCTGTGACTCTGACTCTGTGACTCTGTGATTCTGTGACTCTGTGCCTCTGTGACTCTGTGATTCTGTGACTGTGATTCTGTGACTCTGTGACACTGTGATTCTGTGACTCTGACTCTGTGACTCTGTGACTCTTGTGTCACTGTGATTCTGTGACTCTGTCATTCTGTGACTCTGTGATTCTGTGACTCTGTGACTCTCTGATTCTGTGACTCTGTGATTCTGTGTTTCTGTGACTCTTTGATTCTGTGACTCTGTGACTCTGTGATTCTATGTTTCTGTTACTCTGTGATTCTGTGACTGTATGATTCTGTGACTCTGTGATTCTGTGATTCTGTGACTCTGTGACTCTGTTAATCTGACTCTGTCATTCTGTGACTCTCTTACTCTCTGATTCTGTGACTCTGTGATTCTGTGACGGTGTGATTCTGTGATTCTGAGACTCTGTGACTCTGTGACTCTGTGATTTTGTGACTCTGTGACTCTGTGATTCTGTGACTCTGTGACTGTGAATCTGTGATTCTGTGACTCTGTGTCTCTGTGACTCTGACTCTGATTCTGTGAGTCTCTGACTCTGTGTCTCTCTGACTGTGTGATTCTGTGTTTCTGCGACTCTGTGACTATGTGATTGTGTGACTCTGACTCTGTGACTCTGTGATTCTGTGACTCTGTGATTCTGTGACTGTATGATTCTGTGACTCTGTCATTCTGTGACTCTGTGACTCTGTTAATCTGACTCTGTCATTCTGTGACTCTCTTACTCTCTGACTCTGTGACTCTGTGATTCTGTGACTCTGTGATTCTGTGATTCTGTGACTCTGTGACTCTGTGATTCTGTGACTCTGTGTCTCTGTGACTCTGTAACTCTGTGACTCTGATTCTGATTCTGTGACTCTGTGATTCTGTGACTCTGTGACTCTGTGGCTCTGTGATTCTGTGACTCTGTGACTCTGTGATTCTGTGACTGTGATTCTGTGATGCTGTGACTCTGTGACTCTGTGATTCAGTGACTCTCTGACTCTGTCATTCTGTGACTCTGTGATTCTGTGACTCGCTGATTCTCTGACTCTGTGATTCTGTGACTCTGTTACTCTGTGACTCTGTGATTCTGTGATTCTGTGACTCTGTGACTCTGTTAATCTGACTCTGTCATTCTGTGACTCTCTTACTCTGTGACTCTGTGACTCTGTGACTCGGTGAATCTGTGACTCTGTGACTATGTGATTCTGTGACTCTGACTCTGTGACACTATGATTCTGTGACTCTGTGATTCTGTGATTCTGTGTTTCTGTGACTCTGTGACTCTGTGATTTTGTGACTCTGTGATTCTGTGACTCTGTGTCTCTGTGACTCTGACTCTGATTCTGTGAGTCTCTGACTCTGTGTCTCTCTGACTGTGTGATTCTGTGTTTCTGCAACTCTGTGACTATGTGATTGTGTGACTCTGACTCTGTGACTCTGTGATTCTGTGACTCTGTGATTCTGTGACTCTGTGACACTGTGATTCTGTGACTCTGTAACTCTGTGATTCTGTGACTGTGTGACTCTGTAACTCTGTGATTCTGTGAATCTGTGAAGCTGTGACTCTGTGACACTGTGATTCTGTGACTCTAACTCTGTAACTGTGTGACTCTGATTCTGATTCTGTGACTCTGTGATTCTGTGACTCTGTGACTCTGTGACTCTGTGATTCTGTTACTCTTTGACTCTGTGATTCTGTGACTCTGACTCTGTCATTCTGTGATGCTGTGACTCTGTGACTCTGTGATTCTGTGATGCTGTGACTCTGTGACTCTGTGACTCTGTGATTCGGTGACACTTTGATTCTGTGACTCTGTGACTGTATGATTCTGTGACTCTGTGATTCTGTGACACTTTGATTCTGTGACTCTGTGACTGTATGATTCTGTGACTCTGTGATTCTATGATTCTGTGACTCTGTAACTCTGTTAATCTGACTGTCATTCTGTGTCTCTCTTACTCTCTGACTCTGTGATTCTGTGACTATGTGAATCTGTGATTCTGTGACTCTGTGTCTCTGTGACTCTGACTGTGTGATTCTGTGAGTCTCTGACTCTGTGTCTCTCTGACTCTGTGACTCTGTGATTCTGTGTTTCTGCGACTCTGTGACTCTATGATTGTGTGACTCTGACTCTGTGACTCTGTGACTCTGTGATTCTTTGACTCTGTGATTCTGTGACTCTGTGACACTGTGTTTCTGTGACTGTGTGAATCTGTAACTCTGTAACTCTGTGACTCTATGATTCTGTGACTTTGATTCTGTGACTCTGTGATTCTGTGACTCTGTGACACTGTGAGTCTGTGACTCTAACTCTGTGACTCTGTAACTCTGTGACTCTGATTCTGATTCTGTGACTCTGTGATTCTGTGACTCTGTGACTCTGTGGCTCTGTGATTCTGTAACTCTGTGACTCTGTGATTCTGTGACTCTGTGATTCTGTGATGCTGTGACTCTGTGACTCTGTGATTCGGTGACTCTCTGACTCTGTCATTCTGTGACTCTGTGATTCTGTGACTCTGTGACTCGCTGATTCTCTGTCTCTGTGATTCTGTGTTTCTGTGACTCTTTGATTCTGTGACTCTGTTACTCTGTGTCTCTGTGATTCTGTGACTCTGTGATTCTGTGATGCTGTGACTCTGTGACTCTGTGATTCGGTGACTCTGTGACTCTGTCATTCTGTGACTCTGTCATTCTGTGTTTCTGTGACTCTTTGATTCTGTGACTCTGTGACTCTGTGACTCTGTGATTCTATGTTTCTGTTACTCTGTGATTCAGTGAATGTATGATTCTGTGACTCTGTGATTCTGTGACTCTGTGATTCTGTGACTCTTTGACACTGTGATTCTGTGACTCTGTAACTCTGTGATTCTGTGACTGTGTGACTCTGTAACTCTGTAACTCTGTGACTCTGTGACTCTGATTCTGTGACTCTGTGACTCTGTGACTCGGTGATTCTGTGACTCTGTGACATTGTGATTCTGTGACTCTGTGACTATGTGATTCTGTGACTCTGACTCTGTGACTCTGTGATTCTGTGATTCTGTGACTCTGTGACTCTGTGATTCTGTGACTCTGTAACTCTGTGATTTTGTGACTCTGTGACTATGTGATTCTGTGACTCTGACTCTGTGACTCTGTGATTCTGTGACTCTGTGTCTCTGTGACTCTGTGATTCTGTGACTGTGATTCTGTGACTCTGTGACACTGTGATTCTGTGACTCTGACTCTGTGACTCTGTGACTCTTGTGTCACTGTGATTCTGTGACTCTCTCATTCTGTGACTCTGTGATTCTGTGACTCTGTGACTCTCTGATTCTGTGACTCTGTGATTCTGTGTTTCTGTGACTCTTTGATTCTGTGACTCTGTGACTCTGTGATTCTATGTTTCTGTTACTCTGTGATTCTGTGACTGTATGATTCTGTGACTCTTTGATTCTGTGATTCTGTGACTCTGTGACTCTGTTAATCTGACTCTGTCATTCTGTGACTCTCTTACTCTCTGATTCTGTGACTCTGTGATTCTGTGACGGTGTGATTCTGTGATTCTGAGACTCTGTGACTCTGTGACTCTGTGATTTTGTGACTCTGTGACTCTGTGATTCTGTGACTCTGTGACTGTGAATCTGTGATTCTGTGACTCTGTGTCTCTGTGACTCTGACTCTGATTCTGTGAGTCTCTGACTCTGTGTCTCTCTGACTGTGTGATTCTGTGTTTCTGCGACTCTGTGACTATGTGATTGTGTGACTCTGACTCTGTGACTCTGTGATTCTGTGACTCTGTGATTCTGTGACTGTATGATTCTGTGACTCTGTCATTCTGTGACTCTCTGACTCTGTTAATCTGACTCTGTCATTCTGTGACTCTCTTACTCTCTGACTCTGTGACTCTGTGATTCTGTGACTCTGTGATTCTGTGATTCTGTGACTCTGTGACTCTGTGATTCTGTGACTCTGTGTCTCTGTGACTCTGTAACTCTGTGACTCTGATTCTGATTCTGTGACTCTGTGATTCTGTGACTCTGTGACTCTGTGGCTCTGTGATTCTGTGACTCTGTGACTCTGTGATTCTGTGACTCTGTGATTCTGTGATGCTGTGACTCTGTGACTCTGTGATTCAGTGACTCTCTGACTCTGTGATTCTGTGACTCTGTGACTCGCTGATTCTCTGACTCTGTGATTCTGTGTTTCTGTGACTCTTTGATTCTGTGACTCTGTTACTCTGTGACTCTGTGATTCTGTGATTCTGTGACTCTGTGACTCTGTTAATCTGACTCTGTCATTCTGTGACTCTCTTACTCTGTGACTCTGTGACTCTGTGACTCGGTGATTCTGTGACTCTGTGACTATGTGATTCTGTGACTCTGACTCTGTGACTCTGATTCTGTGACTCTGTGACACTATGATTCTGTGACTCTGTGATTCTGTGATTCTGTGTTTCTGTGACTCTGTAACTCTGTGATTCTGTGACTGTGTGACTCTGTAACTCTGTAACTCTGTAACTCTGTGACTCTGTGACTCTGATTCTGTGACCCTGTGACTCTGTGACTCGGTGATTCTGTGACTCTGTGACATTGTGATTCTGTGACTCTGTGACTATGTGATTCTGTGACTCTGACTCTGTGACTCTGTGATTCTGTGACTCTGTGACTCTGTGACACTATGATTAATGACTCTGTAACTCTGTGATTCTTTGACTGTGTGACTCTGTAACTCTGTAACTCTGTGACTCTGTGACTCTCATTCTGTGAATCTGTGAGTCTGTGACTCTGTGATTCTGTGACTGTGATTCTGTGACTCTGTGACTCTGTGATTCTGTGACTCTGTGACTATGTGATTCTGTGACTCTGACTCTGTGACTCTGTGACTCTGTGACACTGTGATTCTGTGACTCTGTCATTCTGTGACTCTGTGATTCTGTGACTCTGTGACTCTCTGATTCTGTGACTCTGTGATTCTGTGTTTCTGTGACTCTTTGATTCTGTGACTCTGTGACTCTGTGAATCTGTGACTCTGTGATTCTGTGACTCTGTTACTCTGTGACTCTGTGATTCTGTGACTCTGTGATTCTGTGATGCTGTGACTCTGTGACTCTGTGGTTCGCTGACTCTGTGACTCTGTCATTCTGTGTTTCTGTGACTCCTTGATTCTGTGACTCTGTGACTCTGTGATTCTATGTTTCTGTTACTCTGTGATTCAGTGAATGTATGATTCTGTGACTCTGTAATTCTGTGATTCTGTGACTCTGTGACTCTGTTAATCTGACTCTGTCATTCTGTGACTCTCTTACTCTCTGACTCTGTGACTCTGTGACTCTGTGCTTCTGTGACTATGTGATTCTGTGACTCTGACTCTGTGACTCTGTGATTCTGTGACTCTGTGACTCTGTGACTCTGTGATTCTGTGACTCTGTAACTCTGTGATTCTTTGACTGTGTGACTCTGTAACTCTGTAACTCTGTGACTCTGTGACTCTCATTCTGTGACTCTGTGACTCTGTGATTCTGTGACTGTGATTCTGTGACTCTGTGACACTGTGATTCTGTGACTCTGACTCTGTGACTCTGTGACTCTGTGACACTGTGATTCTGTGACTCTGTCATTCTGTGACTCTGTGATTCTGTGACTCTGTGACTCTCTGATTCTGTGACTCTGTGATTCTGTGTTTCTGTGACTCTTTGATTCTGTGACTCTGTGACTCTGTGATTCTATGTTTCTGTTACTCTGTGATTCTGTGACTGTATGATTCTGTGACTCTGTGATTCTGTGACTCTGTGACTCTGTTAATCTGACTCTGTCATTCTGTGACTCTCTTACTCTCTGACTCTGTGACTCTGTGATTCTGTGACTCTGTGACTCTCTGGTTCTGTGACTCTGTGACACTGTGATTCTGTGATTCTGTAACTCTGTGATTCTGTGACTGTGTGACTCTGTAACTCTGTAACTCTGTGACTCTGTGACTCTGATTCTGTGACTCTGTGACTCTGTGACTCAGTGATTCTGTGACTCTGTGACATTGAGATTCTGTGACTCTGTGACTATGTGATTCTGTGACTGTGATTCTGTGACTCTGTGACTCTGTGACACTGTGATTCTGTGACTCTGTGACTATGTGATTCTGTGACTCTGACTCTGTGACTCTGTGACTCTGTGACACTGTGATTCTGTGACTCTGTCATTCTGTGACTCTGTGATTCTGTGACGCTGTGACTCTCTGATTCTGTGACTCTGTGATTCTGTGTTTCTGTGACTCTTTGATTCGGTGACTCTTTGACTCTATGATTCTGTGACTCTGTGACTCTGTGAATCTGTGACTGTGATTCTGTGATTCTGTGACTCCGTGACGCTGTGATTCCGTTACTCTGTGTCTGTGACTCTGTGACTCTGTCACTCTGTGATTCTCTGACTCTGTGATTCTGTGAATCTGTGACTCTGCGACTCTGTGATTCTGTGACTCTGTGATTCTGTGATTCTGTGTTTCTGTGACTCTGTAACTCTGTGATTCTGTGACTGTGTGACTCTGTAACTCTGTAACTCTGTGACTCTGTGACTCTGATTCTGTGACCCTGTGACTCTGTGACTCGGTGATTCTGTGACTCTGTGACATTGTGATTCTGTGACTCTGTGACTATGTGATTCTGTGACTCTGACTCTGTGACTCTGTGATTCTGTGACTCTGTCTCTGTGACTCTGACTGTGTGATTCTGTGAGTCTCTGACTCTGTGTCTCTCTGACTCTGTGACTCTGTGATTCTGTGTTTCTGCGACTCTGTGACCCTGTGATTGTGTGACTCTGACTCTGTGACTCTGTGATTCTGTGATTCTGTGATTCCGTGACTCTGTGACACTGTGATTCTGTGACTCTGTAACTCTGTGATTCTGTGACTGTGTGAATCTGTAACTCTGTAACTCTGTGACTCTGTGACTCTGTGACTTTGATTCTGTGACTCTGTGATTCTGTGACTCTGTGACACTGTGATTCTGTGACTCTGTAACTCTGTGACTCTGTAACTCTGTGACTCTGATTCTGATTCTGTGACTCTGTGATTCTGTGACTCTGTGACTCTGTGACTCTGTGATTCTGTGACTCTGTGACTCTGTGATTCTGTGACTCTGTGATTCTGTGATGCTGTGACTCTGTGACTCTGGTTCGGTGACTCTGTGACTCTGTCATTCTGTGACTCTGTGATTCTGTGACTCTGTGACTCGCTGATTCTCTGACTCTGTGATTCTGTGTTTCTGTGACTCTTTGATTCTGTGACTCTGTGACTCTGTGACTCTGTGATTCTATGTTTCTGTTACTGTGTGAATCAGTGAATGTATGATTCTGTGAATCTGTGACTCTGTGATTCTGTGACTCTGTGACTCTGTTAATCTGACTCTGTCATTCTGTGACTCTCTTACTCTCTGACTCTGTGACTCTGTGATTCTGTGACTCTGTGACTCTGTTAATCTGACTCTGTCATTCTGTGACTCTCTTACTCTCTGACTCTGTGACTCTGTGACTCGGTGATTCTGTGACTCTGTGACATTGTGATTCTGTGACTCTGTGACTATGTGATTCTGTGACTCTGACTCTGTGACTCTGTGATTCTGTGACTCTGTGACACTATGATTCTGTGACTCTGTGATTCTGTGATTCTGTGTTTCTGTGACTCTGTAACTCTGTGATTCTGTGACTGTGTGACTCTGTAACTCTGTAACTCTGTGACTCGGTGACTCTGATTCTGTGACCCTGTGACTCTGTGACTCTGTGACTCAGTGATTCTGTGACTCTGTGACATTGTGATTCTGTGACTCTGTGACTATGTGATTCTGTGACTCTGACTCTGTGACTCTGTGATTCTGTGACTCTGTGACTCTGTGACTCTATGATTTAGTGACTCCGTAACTCTGTGATTCTTTGACTGTGTGACTCTGTAACTTTGTAACTCTGTGACTCTGTGACTCTCATTCTGTGAATCTGTGAGTCTGTGACTCTGTGATTCTGTGACTGTGATTCTGTGACTCTGTGACTCCGTGACGCTGTGATTCCGTTACTCTGTGTCTGTGACTCTGTGACTCTGTCACTCTGTGATTCTCTGACTCTGTGATTCTGTGAATCTGTGACTCTGCGACTCTGTGATTCTGTGACTCTGTGATTCTGTGATTCTGTGTTTCTGTGACTCTGTAACTCTGTGATTCTGTGACTGTGTGACTCTGTAACTCTGTAACTCTGTGACTCTGTGACTCTGATTCTGTGACCCTGTGACTCTGTGACTCGGTGATTCTGTGACTCTGTGACATTGTGATTCTGTGACTCTGTGACTATGTGATTCTGTGACTCTGACTCTGTGACTCTGTGATTCTGTGACTCTGTCTCTGTGACTCTGACTGTGTGATTCTGTGAGTCTCTGACTCTGTGTCTCTCTGACTCTGTGACTCTGTGATTCTGTGTTTCTGCGACTCTGTGACCCTGTGATTGTGTGACTCTGACTCTGTGACTCTGTGATTCTGTGATTCTGTGATTCCGTGACTCTGTGACACTGTGATTCTGTGACTCTGTAACTCTGTGATTCTGTGACTGTGTGAATCTGTAACTCTGTAACTCTGTGACTCTGTGACTCTGTGACTTTGATTCTGTGACTCTGTGATTCTGTGACTCTGTGACACTGTGATTCTGTGACTCTGTAACTCTGTGACTCTGTAACTCTGTGACTCTGATTCTGATTCTGTGACTCTGTGATTCTGTGACTCTGTGACTCTGTGACTCTGTGATTCTGTGACTCTGTGACTCTGTGATTCTGTGACTCTGTGATTCTGTGATGCTGTGACTCTGTGACTCTGGTTCGGTGACTCTGTGACTCTGTCATTCTGTGACTCTGTGATTCTGTGACTCTGTGACTCGCTGATTCTCTGACTCTGTGATTCTGGGTTTCTGTGACTCTTTGATTCTGTGACTCTGTGACTCTGTGATTCTATGTTTCTGTTACTGTGTGAATCAGTGAATGTATGATTCTGTGAATCTGTGACTCTGTGATTCTGTGACTCTGTGACTCTGTTAATCTGACTCTGTCATTCTGTGACTCTCTTACTCTCTGACTCTGTGACTCTGTGATTCTGTGACTCTGTGACTCTGTTAATCTGACTCTGTCATTCTGTGACTCTCTTACTCTGTGACTCTGTGACTCTGTGACTCGGTGATTCTGTGACTCTGTGACATTGTGATTCTGTGACTCTGTGACTATGTGATTCTGTGACTCTGACTCTGTGACTCTGTGATTCTGTGACTCTGTGACACTATGATTCTGTGACTCTGTGATTCTGTGATTCTGTGTTTCTGTGACTCTGTAACTCTGTGATTCTGTGACTGTGTGACTCTGTAACTCTGTAACTCTGTGACTCGGTGACTCTGATTCTGTGACCCTGTGACTCTGTGACTCAGTGATTCTGTGACTCTGTGACATTGTGATTCTGTGACTCTGTGACTATGTGATTCTGTGACTCTGACTCTGTGACTCTGTGATTCTGTGACTCTGTGACTCTGTGACTCTATGATTTAGTGACTCCGTAACTCTGTGATTCTTTGACTGTGTGACTCTGTAACTTTGTAACTCTGTGACTCTGTGACTCTCATTCTGTGAATCTGTGAGTCTGTGACTCTGTGATTCTGTGACTGTGATTCTGTGACTCTGTGACTCTGTGACACTGTGATTCTGTGACTCTGTGACTATGTGATTCTGTGACTCTGACTCTGTGACTCTGTGACTCTGTGACACTGTGATTCTGTGACTCTGTGATTCTGTGACTCTGTGATTCTGTGACTCTGTGACTCTCTGATTCTGTGACTCTGTCATTCTGTGTTTCTGTGACTCTTTGATTCTGTGACTCTGTGACTCTATGATTCTGTGACTCTGTGACACTGTGAATCTGTGACTCTGTGACACTGTGATTCTGTTACTCTGTGTCTGTGACTCTGTGACTCTGTCACTCTGTGATTCTCTGACTCTGTGATTCTGTGACTCTGTGACTCTGCGACTCTGTGATTCTGTGACTCTGTGATTCTGTGATTCTATGTTTCTGTGACTCTGTGATTCTGTGACTCTGTGATTCAGTGATTCTGTGTTTCTGTGACTCTCTTAATCTCTGACTCTGTGACTCTGTGACTCTGTGATTCTGTGATGCTGTGACTCTGTGACATTGTGATTCTATGATTCTGTGATTCTGTGATTCTGTGACTCTGTTAATCTGACTCTGTCATTCTGTGTCTCTCTTACTCTCTGACTCTGTGACTCTGGGACTCGGTGATTCTGTGACTCTGTGACATTGTGATTCTGTGACTCTGTGACTATGTGATTCTGTGACTCTGACTCTGTGACTCTGTGATTCTGTGATTCTGTGACTCTGTGACACTGTGATTCTGTGACTCTGTAACTCTGTGATTCTTTGACTGTGTGACTCTGTAACTCTGTAACTCTGTGACTCTGTGACTCTGATTCTGTGACTCTGTCACTCTGTGACTCTGTGATTCTGTGACTGTGATTCTGTGACTCTGTGACACTGTGATTCTGTGACTCTGTGACTATGTGATTCTGTGACTCTGACTCTGTGAGTCTGTGACTCTGTGACACTGTGATTCTGTGACTGTCATTCTGTGACTCTGTGATTCTGTGACTCTGTGACTCTCTGATTCTGTGACTCTGTGATTCTGTGTTTCTGTGACTCTTTGATTCTGTGACTCTGTGACTCTGTGATTCTATGTTTCTGTTGCTCTGTGATTCTGTGAGTGTATGATTCTGTGACTCTGTGATTCTGTGATTCTGTGACTCTGTGACTCTGTTAATCTGACTGTCATTCTGTGACTCTCTTACTCTGTGACTCTGTGACTCTTTGATTCTGTGTCTCTTTGATTCTGTGATTCTGTGACTCTGTGACTCTGTGACTCTGTGATTTTGTGACTCTGTGACTCTGTGATTCTGTGACTCTGTGACTGTGAATCTGTGATTCTGTGACTCTGTGTCTCTGTGACTCTGACTGTGTGATTCTGTGAGTCTCTGACTCTGTGTCTCTCTGACTCTGTGACTCTGTGATTCTGTGTTTCTGCGACTCTGTGACTATGTGATTGTGTGACTCTGACTCTGTGACTGTGATTCTGTGACTCTGTGATTCTGTGACTCTGTGACACTGTGATTCTGTGACTCTGTAACTCTGTGATTCTGTGACTGTGTGACTCTGTAACTCTGTGATTCTGTGACTCTGTCACTCTGTGACTCTGTGATACTGTTACTCTGTGACTCTGTGATTCTGTGACTCTGTGACTCTCTGATTCTGTGACTCTGTCATTCTGTGTTTCTGTGATGTAAGGGATTCTGACCCTGCATGTCTCGCAGCCTGTGAGATTCACGCGGCTCTGTGCAGCCTGTATGTCAGTGCGGGTCTAGGCCTTGTTGCCTGTTCTGGTCTCCAGCCAGTCTGGGAACACTAGACACACCTGTGAGTGGTTCGAATCACTCGCCCTTACGGTTCTAGACACTGGACTTAGATGCGAGAGCAGTAATGGAGATGAAACTCATGTAGACTCGGTTGAATGGTACGAAATGGAAAATCTTTATTGAATGATACTTAAGATTATGAAATACATGTCATAAGCACAGATTAATGACAGTACAATCTTAC
>JASTWF010001269.1:0-95906 GCA_030390025.1 Squalus acanthias | reverse complement strand
GTGTGTGTGTGTGGTGTGTGTGTGGTGTGTGTGTGTGGGTGTGTGTGTGTGGGGTGTGTGTGTCCAACAGTTTGCTCTCTTTCCCTCAGCCCAGTGCACTCTTCAATCCACTTAGATCACATAAAACATGGGGTAAGTTTTAATCTAACTCTGGGGAAGCCAGAAGCAGGGGGCACAATGTTAAAATTGGAGCGTTTAGTTTGCTGGGACAACTGAACAAACAACTACCCCGCCCCCCCACCCAACCCCATCCGACCCCCTACCAAAGAAAGAACTGAAAAACGAGTGACTAAAAGTGATGAGTAACAGGCGCTAACACAAAGACTGTGAAAATTATCCCATCCCTTCAGAATAAGACCTCGGAATCGCCGCGATCTTAAACTATTTATTGACATTTCCCTCAGCTTTGTTTCCGTGCCAAGGGGTGGTTCACTCTTGCAAACCAATTTAAACAAAATTCTTACAACATGCTGTAACCAGATAAAGATACCAGAGACATATTTACAAGAATCAATCAGTCTTGTGCGATCCCTGCCAGCGAATGTTTTCGAAAGACTCTTATTTAACTTGGAATGAGGTGCCTGAGACTCTGTGTTATTTTGGGCCAGTTTAAACATAAAACTGTCCATTGCGCCACTTGCAGAAGACGATTGACCAACCCCCCCTCTGATCGCCCCACTCCCCCATCCACCCCCTCCCCCCCAACCCCCGCTCGCGGGACAGACCTGCGTCTCGACGTCGGTGAGTCTGCGAGTCTGTTCGGCCGACTGACTCAACAGATTGGTGCCGATCTCCAGCATGGTCGCTGTGTGGTTTTGAACGGCATTCTGCTGCATCTGAACCATCTCCAGCTTCATGTTCTCCTGAATGTAGTTTTCCAGCTGCAACAAAGTCATTTGAAAACCATTAAAAATCCGAACGAGCCAGCATTGACCTTCTTCCTGAAATAAATCCAGCGGCCATTATTCGGCCAAGGGCATCAAACCGCGACAATTTGCATTTCTATCGTGCCTTTTCACCAGCTCGGGTCGCCCCCCAAAGTGTGGCGTAGTCACCGTTGTGATGTAGGAAACGCGGCAGCCAATTTGCGCACAGCAAGCTCCCACAAACAGCAATGTGATAAATCACCGGAGTATCTGTTTTTCAGCGATGGTGGCTGAGGGATAAATATTGGCCAGGACACCAGAGAGAACTCTCTGCTCTTCTTCGAATTAGTGCCACGTCATCTTTTACACCCACCCGAGGGGGGAAGACGGGGCCTCGGTTTAACGTCTCATTGAAAGACGGCTCCTCTGACAGTGCCGCACTCCCTCGGTACTGCACTGGGAGCGTCAGCCTAGATTTTTGTGCTCAAGTCTCTGGAGTGGGACTTGAACCCACAACTCCCTGACTCAAGAGGCGAGAGAGAGAGAGTGCTGCCCACTGTGCCACCTAATGGAATGCTTATAGACAAGATAAGAGTAAACTCCTCTCACCACAGAATGGGCAGCGTCACTGATTTAAAAATGGTGGCTTGCCCCTGGTAACCACCCAACGTTTTGTTCAAAAGTGCTTCATTGGCTGTGAAATGCTCAGGGATGTCCTGAAGTCACGAAAGGTGCTCTTTAAATGCAAGTTCTTCCTTACAGGTAGCAGGAAAGAGGTTCAGTTACACAAAGAGTGTTATTTCACTTAGAATTAATTGAAATGTTGTATAGAAATCCACATGTTAATAAAAGAACCTTGAGAAAACATTGGCTGAATCGATCCTGTCTATTAACCGTAGTGCATCGCTGCGCTAAAGCTACCAATCAGAAACAACCAACCCATACGAAACCAATTTCTCGGAACGCTTTCCATTCCCAATCAGGAACCAGCGACTGCCACGCAATCAACCAGTCAGATCACTGATTTCTTTCAGTCGCCTCGATCATGCTGGTCCCTCAACTGGTCCCCCAATATACAGCGGGACAAAAACAAGAACATTTCTAATATGACAAGCCTGCCAGCTGTTTATAGAATAGCTTTGAGAGCATCTGTTACATCAGGCTTTACATAAAATATCCACAAATCACAACTAAACAATACACAAAAAGAGAAGAGGATCCCAGTTATTTTTTTCTTGCCCTTTCTGACCTTGGGATTACTGGAGAGGTTACAATAGGACCCAATCTGGAGGAACTTCCATCAACAGTTAACCTATTCAGACCATTTTGTCCATGCCAGTGGTACCTGCATAGTGGTCTAAGCAAGTGAGGTCAGCAACTAAACATTGCAACTGCTCTCCAGACACCAGATTACCCCTGAACAATGGGAGATCAGTTACTAATTGACAAACTATGGCTAACCTTACCCATCAAGTTGTCATTGCCTTGTTGGAGGCAACTCCCATAATGTTTGCCCCAAAAGGCCTACTCTCTCTCTCTCAGGAGCCTTGGGCTGGAGTTGTTCTCCTTCCTTGGAGCTCACTCTTTTCTCTCGAGTCGAACTGATATTTCTAGAGCCTCGACACGTGTGTGTAATCTCAGTGCCTAGCAACGTGACTGCTTGCCCCATCCCAGCTGACATCTGCTTCCGGCCTTCTCCCCGGTTCCACTCCCACCTCTCTGTGAAGCCTCAGCTCCTCATCATGCTCCCGTGTCATTAGATTGTCCTCAAAATATAGTGGCTTCCTCTAAGCCCCGGCTCCCAATGAATTCCTCTCCCTGCTGCGTACCAAAAAGAACGAAAGAGCTGGCATTTATATAGCGCCTTTCATCACCTCAGGACGTCCCAAAGTGCTTTACAGCCAATGAAGTGTAGTCACAGTTGTAATGTAGTAAAGTGCCAACACTGAATGGGCTCCTTTCTCCAATGAGTAGAGGCTCCTACTCCCCGTTGAGGACCTGCTTTCCATGTCCTCCCTCCCCCTACAGAGCACCAGCTCTGGCTGCCTCCTCTTCTCCCGTTGACCGTATTCCAGCAGCACCCCCCTCTTCCACTCAGTGTGAAGTCCTTCTTGGCCCTGCCCCCACTCAGTGCCGACCCTTTGTAACGCTGCACTTAAAGCAGTAATTACAATGGGCCGCAGTTGAGACCCGTGGAAATTTTTTTTTTTGTATAATTGAGCAACAAGGCAAATCAAGATACGGTTCAATAAAGTCAAGGCAGAACAAAATAGAAAACCAAACAAGGGGAAAGATAGAAGCACAACATAAAATATCAGGAAAGAATAAATTACATTTACAACAAAGTCCTAATTTTTTCCACATTCTGCACCACGAGCAATGCCATGGAAGGTCAGTGCGTATTTGTCAAATATTCTAGCGACACCAAGTGGCAAAGCAAGAATCCTGCAATAATCTCTATTTAATTGCATTGACACCTTTGATTCTTTTCTACGGAGTCTAGTAAAAATGAACAATTGGACAGAAGGCTATTAATTGTACTGATTCCAATTAAAATGGTATTCATTTCCAAGCCACCATTTTCAGTGTCCCTTTTTGAATTAAATCACTATAAAGAGTAGAGTTTCACCACCAGTACCATTAAAAATGGAGTAATCGTGAGTGGGCGGGCCAATGGTGTAGACATTCTCTTTGTTGCCCAACCCCAAGTATCTCACCTCCTTCTCTTCTGGAGGCACTGAATTTGGCAGGGGCGTGTTCCCATGGGAACTGATCACTCGCCCGAGTGGACATTCTTCACGTGCGGGTCTAGGGGGCGAGTTTTGACCAGCCATTGGATGACATGGAGTGACAGAGTTGAATCTGATCCAGGTTCTCACCCGGCACCCAAATATAGACATTTTCCAACAGGGGTCACCAGATGGCGGTCAAGCGGAAAACACCTGGCTGATAGATCAGCCGTTGGATCCAATCGCGGCAACCATGTTGCCCCAACTCCCACAGCTGAGATCAGTTGACTCCGTATGAAACAAGAATCAAACACTTCGGGCTGGATTTTGAATGACCCGTGGAGTCGGGTTTGGAGGCGTGTGGGGGGTTAAATTTGCGGGGTCGGGGGTCCCGACCCCATCCCGACTCCATCCCGCCTCCACGCAATTTTGACAAAATCAGTCGCGGGGTTCCCGGCTCCGTCCCGCCTCCAAGAGGCGGGCGAGGCCATTAAAGCCCTTAACAAGCTCTAAATTGGCTCTGTAATGCCATTTTGAAACGTTTTAGCTAGTTTAACCCTTTTCCGACGTGAAGTATGCCTGATGTGAAACACGCCAGTGAAATCTGGCAGGAGCACAAGTGGATAGCTGACTATCAGCTGCAGGTCCACTATTACAACGGAGATGTGATGAAGGTAGTAGTAGTATTAGGTCTGAAAGTCGCCTCTGATGCTGCTGCATTGAATGTCTTCAGAGACTGCCTGGCCTTTGCTGTGAGAGGACTTGGATGCAAAAAAAATTCTCTCTCCCTCTCTTACACTCTCTCTCTCACACTCTCTCTCTCACACACACTCTCTCTCTCTCTCTCTCTTCCCCCCACCACCACATCCAGGTCCACTCACAGCAAAAGCCACGCAGGTCTACTCACCAACAGCCAGGCAGTCTCTGAGACCAGACAGTCAGCAATGATGACATCATCAGAGGCGACTTTCAGACTGAAACCACTAATTGGTTCATGGGTTCCCACATGCTGGAACTCAATTGCCCAATTAAGTGAAAATTGCATCATTCATCCACATTAATCTGGAGTCGGTGGGGGAACACGAAATGCGGATGACACGACCCCAACCCGACCCCAAGACAAAATCCAGCCCTTCTTGTCTGGCTGACTTCATAGTCTGTATGTTCACAGAAGGAGGCCATTCGGCCCATCCTACCTGTGCCGGCTCTTTGAAAGAGCTCTCCAATTAGTCCCACTCCCCCTGCTCTTTCCCCCATAGCCCTGCAAATTTTTCCCCTTCAAGTATTTATCCCATTCCCTTGTGAAAGTTATTATTGAATCTGCTTCCACCAACCTTTCAGGCAGATCACAACAGCTCACTGCGTAATTTTGTTTCTCATGTCGCATCTGGTTCTTTTGCCAAATACCTTAAATCTGTGCCCTCTGGTTACCGACCCACCTGCCAGTGGAAACAGTTTCTCCTTATTTACTTTATCAAAACCCTTCATAATCGCTATTAAATCTCCCCTTAACCTTCTCTGCTCCAAGGAGAACAATCCCAGTTTCTCTAGTCTTAGGCACACATTGCCTTAAGCAATGGGCCACAAGAGGAGTTTAAAATCTCTGGGGGTCCTCCCCCCCACCCCCGGGTTTGAATCCAGCCCAGACTAATGGGATGATCAGTCTCCTGCTTCTCATGGTTATGAGGGTCCTACGTGAAATGAGTTTGGTCAGTCTCAAACTGGTCACCTGTGGTTGTGACCCTATAGCACGATTCTGCACAAATCCCACTTAGTGAAATCAAAAGGTTTGTTGATTTGTGAAATGCAACATTCACATGCTCTGTCTGAAGTTAGAGTTACGCCATTGTTGGGGCAAAGAGTTCTCAATTGCAATCCCTGGGACTTGTTATCCGATTCCCAGTTATTGGGCAAGTCAAGGGACACTTCAGATCGTAGGGGACACAATGTCCACTTACAGGAGTGGCTGGTGATGCTGAACCCGAAGGAATATCTCACCTTAAATTCCCCAAACTGTGACAGGCAGTGCTAAAATAGTGCACACGAGCACTTTAGGATAAAGTCACTGATCCCACACTCCCAGTGAGGAGCTTGGCTTGAAGGAGATAAGACTACAACAAAGTGTAACACTGTTTCTCCAACACACTGGCAGTGCGGGCTCAGGAAATTTACTCAAGGAAGGAGATGAGGAGAACTTTGGCAGAGGTTGGAGGCTGTAACGTTTTCGCACATCAACATTTTGACAAAGTGACTGCAGTTACCCGTTAAAAACAGAAGCACAACAAACTTTTCTTCGGCAGCACCTCCTAAACCCGCGACCTCCATTACCTAGAAGGAAAAGGGCAGCAGGCGCATGGGAACACCATGACCTCAAAGTTGCCCTCCAAGTCACACACCATCCCAACTTGGGAATATATCGCTGTTCCTTCATCGTCGCTGGGTCAAAATCCTGGAACTCCCTCCCTAACAGCACTGTGGGAGTACCTTCACCATATGGACTGCAGCGGTTCAAGGAGGTGGCTCACCACCACCTTCCCAAGGGCAATTGTGGATGGGCGATAAATGCTGGCCTTGCCAGCGACGTACCTGAGGAGATATTCCACACTTACACCCAGGTGCGCTGGAACATCTGTGCGCTGCAGTTATCAAAAAATGGAGTGGGTCGGAGTGCATTCCTTAAAGGGACCTGCCTGTTTTCCCTTCCACTTAGAATTGCCTGGGCTTAGACTCAGGATGAACCTCCCTTTCAATCTTTTTTAACTATGACTTAGATTCTCCCATGTAGAGAACATCAGGATCTTCTTTCCATAGGAAATTGTCCAGGATAAACAAAGCCAAGATTCTTTTAGCAAAGAAACAATGGGCTCCAAGTGAAGTCCCATCACAGTGGGAAGTTGGACCAGAAAATATGTTAATTGCTTCAATAAGTTCTCAAAGAGCTGAAAAGTTGTCCAGTTAGGTGTGAATGATTACATAGGATCTATACTCATACAAGTACCACCTACAAGGCACAAGTCAGGAGTGTGATAGAATACTCTCTACTTGCCTCGATGGGTGAAGCTGCATTAACACTCAAGAAGCTCAATTCCATCCAGGACAAAGCAGCTCGCTTGATTGGCAGCCCATCCACCACCTCAAACATCTACTCCCTCCACCACTGGCATACTGTGGCTGCAGCGTGTCCTATCCACAAGATGCGCTGCAGCAACTCACCAAGGCTTCTTCGACAGCACCTCCCAAACCCGCTACCTCTTCCATCTAGAAGGACAAGGGCAGCAGGTGTATGGGAACACCACCACCTCCAAGTTCCCCTCCAAGTCATACACCATCCCGACATGGAAATATATCGTCATTCCTTCATCATCGCTGGGTCAAAATCCTGGAACTCCCTACCTAACAACACTTTATACCTTCACCACACGGACTGCAGCGGTTCAAGTAGGCGGCTCACCACCACCTTCTCAAGGGCAATTAGAGATGGGCAATAAATGCCGGGCTTGCCCATATCCCCAGAAGGAATATAAAAAAAGTCAAAGGTACTAAAGAATGATCAATGACATGTAGAAGGCAATGTTCATACATAAGTGGAGTCAATCGGAGATTCGAGATATTATTTTATGGATTTGATAGTCTAAAAGAAAAAACTGTTTCACATTTCTATACTGAAGTGCAATTTCTATAGATCCTAACATATCCGTGAAAATGTTACCGTTTAACACTCCCGGAGCAGAGCATTGCAAGACAGGAGTCCATATCGGGAATTGGCCAAGAAAAGAACTTGTACAGTCCCACAAACCAGGCCCTCTGCTCCTGAAATCCCGATCTGTGCTCCCGTCTATCCTGGGAGTGCTGAACCATAAAATTCACCCGATATCATGTCCCTGTGACAAATTAAAATCGGATACTAACTTCTGTTGGAAGGACATTGGGGCCGGATCGTTCATGGGAAGGGGGGCAAGGGGTTGGGGCGTAAAGCCGGTGGAACACTGTGTCCCATAATTCCAATTGGAGTCAGTCTGGGGATGTTCCTAGAACTCCATCCAGTGCACCCTCCTTAGGATTCTGAACTGTACATTAAGAAAGGTCCAAGCCTCTTAAATGAGGAAAGACGATCAATACTAGAGGGGATCGATTGTTCACATAACCCCGGGCTTTGTTTCGCTTGCAGGGCAGAAAACCTTTCTCCAACTTCAATCTTCGGCCCGTCAAGGGCCTCTGATTTTCCCCTCTTGCTGCTCCTGGTTTTCCGAGTTAAGTGCCTCTGTTATTCCGCCACATGAGCGGTGCACTCGCCCCTGATTATTAAAACAACCCCGCCCTTGGGATTTGGGACAGGGCTCAACGTCTGAAGTTTTCAGCAGCTGGATGTCCCACTCCACTGCACTTCACGCAGCGAGAGAGGCACCTAAGAGTTTCAGGCCCACAGACTGTACATGGAAAATGAATGTATATGGCAGCCTTGTTGTGGTTATCTGGGGAGCCTGAAGAACCCCAGTGCTGTTCAGAATGATACCGGGGCTAAAAGGATTAAATTAAGGGTGGCTAAGATTAGGTTTGTATTCCCTTGAGTATGGAAGATTAAGGGGTGATCTAATTGAAAGTGTTTAAGATGATTAAAGCATTTGATAGGGTAGATAAAGAGAAACTATTTCCTCTGGTGGGGGAGTCCACAACAAGGGAGCATAACCTTAAAATTAGATAGCAAAATACTGCGGATGCTGGAAATCTGAAATAACAACAGAAAATGCTGGAAAAACTCAGCAGGCCAGGCAGCATCCGTGGAGAGAGAAACAGAGTTAACGTTTCAGTTCTGACGAAAGGTCTTCGACCTGGAACGTTAACTCTGTTTCTCTCTCCATGGATGCTGCCTGGCCTGCTGAGTTTTTCCAGCGTTTTCTGTTGTTATTACCTTAAAATTAGAGCTAGGCCGTTCAGGGGCGATGTCAGGAAGCACTTCCTCACACAAAGGGTAGTGGAAATCTGGAACTCTCTCCCCCAAAAAGCTGTTGAAGCTGGGGGTCAATCGAAAAATGCTAAAACTGAGATTGATAGATTTTTGTTGGGGATACATATTAGCCATGATCTAATTGAATGGCGGAACAGGCTCGACGGGCTGAATGGCCTACTCTTGTTCCTATGTCCAGCATTTTCATCGCGAGGTGCTTATACACAGTGATACAGTTCTGCTCTCCAACGGGGGTTACAACACAGATGGGATGTCCAGAGGTCATGAAAGGCGCTATATAAGAACATAAGAAATAGGAGCAGGACTAGGCCATACAGCCCCTCGAGCCTGCTCTGCCATTCAATAAGCTCATGGCCGATCTTCTACCTCAACTCCACTTTCCTGCCCTATCCCCATATCCCTTGAATCCCTTAATGTCCAAAAATCTAATGATCTCAGTCTTGAATATATTCAACAACTGAATATCAACAACTGGGGTAGAGAATTCCAAACCTTCTGAGTGAAGAAATTTCTCCTCATCTCAGTCCTAAATGGCCGACCCCTTATCCTGATATAAATACGAGTCCCTTCTTTAAGGGACTAGAGTTAACAACAGTCACTTATCCAATTAGGTCCTGTTGGAAATGTTCATGTGTGATATCAGCTGAGGGCAGGATTGGGTTAGGTGGTGATGACACCAAAGCACTGTCATGACTGCCGATCCTGGCCATACTCACACGTGAACAATAGCCAGTTTGGTGAGACCGTTTGCCAATGGAACCGTACCCCAGCTGAGAGTACATTTTACACCTCTCCCCATTTTTATTCCCGTGGGCTGCCGACTCGCTATCGCCCGTTTTTTGCACAATCGCACAAAGTCAAGATTTACCCCAATGAATCCTGGAAGGAAACGCGAAAGTTGGTGAGGTTATATATCAAAAAAAAAACAATTAGCAAACAGGAGGAAGCTGAAACTGTTTTTATTGCCTGACTCACAGGACCCATGGGGGGTGGGGTGGTGGGGGGGCTTGGCTGCCTGTTTATTATTTCTCAAATAAACATTCCACACTGAAAAGTAATGTCATCACTCTCTCTCAATCATTTTTTTTCCCCAAAAAATAAATGCTTTCTTTAGCTCCTTTGCTTCCATTTGGAAATCGCAGCTTACAGCGAATGTTTTCAGGACTCCCTCTCGCGCACATATTCACACCTTTCAAAAAGAAGCAGTCCTGTTTTTTCTCAGGAAGGATTCAGGTGTGTGTTTGAAAGGCGCACGTTATATCTGCACTGTGGGGCTGGGCAGCTGTCCTCTCGAAGCCCAGGTTTCAGAGAAAAAGGTGAAAAATGTACAGGTCTGAGAGTGAAACCCAGCTTATTAACTTAAATTTCAGAGAAACTTCAACGTACAAACACGTCCCAACAGCATTAAAGAAAGAACATGCATTTATATCGCGCCTTTCACAGCCCCAAGACGTCCCCAAGCGCTTCACAGCCAATGAAGTAATTTTTGAAGTGTAGTCATTGTTGTAATGTAGAATGCGGCAGCCATAGAATGAGGCAGCACAGAAGGAGGCCATTCGGCCCATCGTGCCTGTGCCGGCTCTTTCAAAGAGCTCTCCAATTAGTCCCACTCCTCCTGCTCTTTCCCCACATCCCTACAAATTTCTCCCTTTCAAGTATTTATCCAATTCTCTTTTGAAAGTTATTATTGAATCTGCTTCCACCGCCCTTTCAGGCAGCGCGTTCCAGATCATAACAACTCGCTGCGTAAAATAAATTCTCCTCATCTGACCCCTGGTTATTTTGCCAATCACCTTAAATCTGTGATGAATTAATAGCGCAGATACAAATTAATAGGTTTGATCTAATAGCCATTACGGACACGTGGTTGCAATGTGGCTAAGGTTGGGAACTAAATATTCCAGGATACTTAACTTTTCGAAGTGATAGGCAAAATGGAAAAGGAGGAGGGGTAGCCCTGATAATAAAGGATGGGATAAAGACAGTAGAGAGAAAGGATCTTAGCTCCGAAAATCAAGAAGTAGAATCAGTTTGGGTGGAGCTAAGAAACAGCAAGGGGCAGAAAATATTGGTGGGAGTTTTTATAGGCTCCCAAACAGTAGTTGTAATATAGGGCAGAGTATAAATCAGGAAAGTAGAGGCGCATGTAACAAGGGTAATACAGTAATCATGGGGGACTTTAATCTACATATAGACTGGGCAAACCAAATTTGAAGTAATAGTGTGGAGGACGAATTCATGGAATATATGCAAGATAGTTTTCTAGATCAGTATGTTAAGAACCAACTAGGGAACAGGCTATTTTAGATCAAGTATTGTGCAATGAGAAAGGGTTAATTAATAACCTTGTAGTAAAGGGGCCTTTAGGGAAGAGTGACCATAATATGATAGAATTTTATATTGAGTTTGAAAGTGATTTAGTTAAATCTGAAACTAGGACCTTAAATCTAAACAAAGCAAACTACGTAGGTATGAGGGGGCGCGTTGGCTAAGGTAGATTAGGAAACTACATTAAAAGGTATGATGGTAGAGAAGCAATGGCTAGCATTTAAAGAATTAATACATAATTTACAACAAATATACATTCCTTTATGGCACAAAAACCCCACAGGAAAAGTGGTCCAACCGTGGCTAACAAGAGAAGTATTAGATCAAAGGAAGAGGCTTATAATGTTGCCAAAAAGAGTAGTAAGCTTGAGGATTGGGAGGATTTTAGAATTCAGCAAAGGAGGACCAAGAAATTGATAAAGAAAGGGAAAATACAATATGAGATTAACTAATGAGAGACATAAAAACAGACTGTAAAAGCTTCTATAGATATGTAAAAAGGAAAAGATGAGCAAAAGTAAATTTGGGTCCCTTACAGGCTGAGACAGGAGAAATTATAATGGGGAATAAGGAAATGGCAGAGAAATTAAACAAATACTTAAGTGTCTGTCTTCACGGAAGAAGACGCAAAAAGCTTCCCGGAAATAGTGAAGAACCAAGGGTCTAGTGAGAATGAGGAACTGAAAGAAATAGTACTGGAGAAATTAATGGGACTGAAAGCTGATAAATCCCCTGGACCTGATGGCCGACAACCAAGGGTTTTGAAAGAGGTGGCTATAGAGATAGTGGATGCATTGGTTGTCATTTTCCAAAATTACATAGATTCTAGAACGGTTCCCACGGATTGGAAGGAAGCAAATGTAACCCCACTATTTAAGAAAGGAGGGAGAGAGAAAACTGGGAAACTACAGACCAGTTAGCCTGACATCAGTAGCAGGGAAATTGCTAGAATTTATTATTAAGGACGTGGTAACAGGGCACTTAAAAAATAATAATAGGATTGGGCAGAGTCAACACGGATTTATGAAAGGGAAATTGTGTTTGACGAATCTGTTAGAGTTTTTGAGGTTGTAACTAGCAGAATAGATAAGGGGGAACCAGTGGATGTGGTGTATTTGGATTTTCAGAAGGCATTCGATAAGGTGCCACACAAGAGGTTATTAAACAAAATTAGTGCTCATGGGATTGGGGGTAATATACTAGCATGGATTGAGGATTGGTTAATGGACAGAAAACAGAGAGTAGGAATAAACGGGTCATTTTCGGGTTGGCAGGCTGTAACTAGTGGGATACCGCAAGGATCAGTGCTTGGGCCTCAGCTATTCACAATCTATATCAATGATTTGGATGAGGGGACCAAATGCAATATATCCAAGTTTGCTGATGATACAAAGCTGGGTGGGAATGTAAGTTGTGAGGAGGATGCAAAGAGGCTTCAAGGGGATATAGACAAGCTAAGTGAGTGGGCAAGAAAATGGCAAATGGAATATAATGTGGAGAAATGTGAAGTTATCCACTTTGGTAGGAAAAATAGAAAAGCAGAGTATTTTTTAAATGGTGAGAGATTGGGAAATGTTGGTGTTCAGAGGGACAGAAAGTTAACATGCAGGTACAGCAAGCAATTAGGAAAGCAAATGGTATGTTGGCCTTTATTACAAGAGGATTTGAGTATAAGAGTAAAGATGTCTTACTGCAATTATATAGGGCCCTGGTGAGACCACACCTGGAGTATTATGTACAGTTCTGGTCTCCTTACCTAAGGAAGGATATACTTGCCATAGAGGGAGTGCAACGAAGGTTCACCAGACTGGTTCCTGGGATGGGGGGATTGTCCTAGGAGGAGAGATTGAGTAGACTAGGCTTATATTCTCTGGAGTTTAGAAGTATGAGAGGTGATCTCATTGAAACATACAAAATTCTTACAGGGCCTGACAGGGTAGATGCAGGGAGGATGTTTCCCCTGGCTGGGGAGTCTAGAACCAGGGGTCACAGTCTCAGAATAAGGGGTCGGCCATTTAGGACTGAGATGAGGAGAAATTTCTTCACTCAGAGGGTGGTGAATCTTTGGGATTCTCTACCACAGAGGGCTGTGGAGGCTCAGTCGTTGAGTATATTCAAGTCAGAGATCGATAGATTTTTGGATATTAAGGGAATCAAGGGATATGGGGATAGTGCAGGAAAGTGGAGATGAGGCTGAAGATCAGCCATGATCTTATTGAATGGCGGAGCAGGCTCGAGGGGCCGAATAGCCGACTCCTGCTTCTACTTCTTATGTTCTCATGTTCTCGACCCTCCTGCCAGTGTAATTAGTTTCTCCTTATTTACTCTATCAAAACCCTTCATGATTTTAGACACCTCTATTAAATCTCCCCTTAACCTTCTCTGCTCTAAGGAGAACAATCCCAGCTTCTCCAGTCTCTCCACATCACTGAAGTGCCTCAGCCCTGGTGTAAAATTCGCAATTATTGCGATTCGAAATAACAAGATAAAAGCAGATTCGTTTCATCAGTTTTATTTAAACAAAATGCTGTCCTGATTAAACAGAAATGAGAAGTCGCACAACACCAGGTTATAGTCCAACAGATTTATTTAATTTTACAAGCTTTCGGAGCTGTCGCTCCTTCGTCAGGTAAGTTAGCAATGAGAGAATCTCCCAGAATTCACAATTTAAACCCAGACAAAATCTATTACACAGAAGCCTGTAAAATGGCCGCCGAGCATCGTGGCAGAAGCTTCCAGAATACAGTGGGCAGACAAGATGGCGTTCGAATAAACATTTCAGTATAAGATTGGTTAATACGCAGCAAACACTGATAAAGACAGGATGCAACCTGTCTGCATTCGACACAATAGCAAGAGATAAGTGCTGGAATCGTTTTCCATGTACAAGTAAGGACCATTGTACTGGGCAATCGAAGGCCCATCCAGACACAGCAATACACATATCAGTATTCGAGGAGGCCCCAAAAACCAGTCAGGGAGACTCCTAGCCGGTTCGACAATGGGGAAAACATTAACGGATAGTTGGCCAGTTTAAGGTGCTACCGAAACCCATTAAAGGAAAGAATCGCCCCATGCTGGGAGTTTTGTGCACCAGCATTTCACAAAGGACAAACATTAAGATTTGAGCGGGAGATAAGGGAACACAGCACTATAACTATAGTGAACAAATGTCCATCAAGGGCTTATTCTCTGGATTCGACTCATATCTCTGCTGACTCTTGACTCGGGCTGGACTCTTGACTGATTGATCTCGCTGATGACTGCTGAACTTTTATTCTCCTATTCTGATCCTCGGGTATCGCTCTGCTGGACGAGCAGCCTTCTGTTTTTCTCTGGACTCTGTTGACTACGAGACGAGACGAGACGAGAAGAAGAGGAGAAGAATCCACGTACCGCCACGGTCAGTAAACCCCGACCGCGCCCGAAAATACAAGAAAGAACTGCAGCGAAACGAGCCGAGTGCCTTACTTTAAAATTCTCCGAAGTATCACGAGTGGTGAGCATGTTTCCTCGATCCTACAACTCTAGATTAGCGTAGGTATTAATAGGGGAGGGTGGTTTTATTAAGGATAAATATAATGTGTTCCCCTTTTTACAATGTGCCGTGCATTCCTCGTTTCCCTAAACCTAGTTTTATAAATGTATGTAAGCTTGTACTGTCATTAATCTGTGCTTATGACATGTATTTCGTAATTCTGAACAATATGCAATAAAGATTTCCATTTCGTACTATTCAACCGGGTCTATTTGAGTTTTTCTCTGCATTACTGCTCTCGCACCTAAGTCCAGTGTTAGAACCGTAAGGGCGAGTGGGTCGAACCACTCACAGGTGTTTAGTGCTACAAGGCTGGCTGGAGACCAGAGCAAGCAATAAGGCCTAACCTCGCACAAGCACCTACGAACCGTAACCCCTTACACTGGTATTATTCTAGTAAAGCTCCTCTGCACCCTCTCAAAGGCCTTGACATCCTTGCTAAAGTGGAGTGCCCAGAATTGGACACAATAGCTCTATCAAAGAGCTGGTGCAGGCATAATGGACCAAATGGCCTCCTTCTGTGCTATAAGATTCTCTGATATATTTCAGGCACTACTCTGCGTTCCGCTAATATTGGTAAACCACACATGAACATCGCCAGGGTGGTGTATTTTCACACGGACCCTCTCAGTTCAACAACTGTCGATCATAGAAACTTACAGCACAGAAGGAGGCCATTCGGCCCATTGTGCCTGTGCCGGCTCTTTGAAAGAGCAGTTGTGCTCAGTCCCACACCCCCACTTTTTGTCCGTAACCCTGTAAGTTCCTCATCCTCAAGTACCTGTCCAACTCCCTTTTAATATTATTGATGGAATCAGCTTCACCACCTTTTCAGGTCGAGCGTTCCAGATCCCGACAACTCTCGGAGTGAAAAAAATCTCTCATCTGATCTCCCCTCTAGATCTTTTGCCAATGATTTTAAATCTATGACCCCTGGTTATTGACCCACTTGCCGGAGGGATTAGTTTTTCTCTCTCTACTCTATCAAAACCTCTCATCATCTTGAAAGCCTCTATTCAGTCACCTCTTAACCTTCTCTGTTCTCAGCAGTTTCAGTTCATACATCAGGAAGCTTTTATGCTTCGTCGTGTGTTGAGCTTTGGATTGGCTACATTCAAAAGGATGTCGAGCCCATGGAGATTGTCGTAAGAATGAGCCTTACGCGTGGTGAACTTAAAGTAAGCTTTAATCAACTAAAAAGGTGCTACATATAAAAGAGGTCTTACTCTATGCCTCTCCAGGATCCAACTGATCAGCCCAGTATTTATCCTGGACTAATCACAGGAAGTGATGTAATAAAGTTCGAGTCACAGGAAGCTGTATTGTGTTACCACATTCTCCCCCCCCAAAAGATTAGGAGGCCGGGATGAAGTTCGAGTCACAGGAAGCTGTATTGTGTTACCACATTCTCCCTCCATTTCGTAGCCGCTGGACGAGGGAGAGCCGCACCCGTTTGGGTTCTCGTAGCGGTAGAGGGCCCCTAGCCCGTTTACCCGCCGCGGGCCGTGGACCAGAGTCCGAGTGATCCAGCCCAGGACGATCCTGACTGTGTACTGGTGCCCGAACGGGTGTCGGGCAGGGCTGTGGCAGATCCGTTTCCGAGCGTATGGTACGGGGTGTATCGTGGCTGCGCGTGCGAGCCCCGACGGGCTCATAGTCAGTCTGCCCCAGGTCGGCACGCTGGAGTGAGGTACCAGCCGGCGTCAGATCCAGATCGTGATGAGAGGCACCTGGCGAGCCCAGAGATGTACCTGGTACAATATCATCCCCTGGTGTCCCTCTATGTTTCGGCGGGCAGGGAGCCAGATCCCGCAATGACACGGTAGATTCCCGACCGTCAGGGTACCGAATATAGGCGTAGGTAGGGTTGACGTCAGTGAGCTCAACCTCATCTACCAGGGGGTCATTCTTAGACGCCCGAACATATCTTCGGAGTAGCACTGGTCCCGGTGCAGTCAGCCACGACGGGAGAGATATCCCATAGGATGAGCGACGCTGAAATCGGAAGAACCGTTCATGAGGCGTCGTATTTGTGGCGGTCGAAAGGAGGGACCGTGTGGAGTGTAATGCGTCTGGAAGTACTGCTTCCCATTGCTGGTTGGGTAGGCCCCGAGATCTCAAAGCCAGACGTACCGCATTCCAGATGATAGCGTTAAAACGCTCGACTTGCCCATTCCCGACCGGATGATAAGGCGTCGTTCTGCTGGCAGCAATACCCCGTTCCGAGAGATAGGCCTTGAGTTCTCCTGACATAAAAGAAGGGCCCCGATCCGAATGAACATAAGATGCCATGCCACAGAAAGCAAATACCTGCTCAAGGCAGCTGATAACCGTGGTCGTCAGCATATTGGGGCAGGGAAAGGCAAATGGAAAACGGGAATACTCATCGACCATGGTCAATAGATAAGTGTTGCGAGTTGAAGAGGGCAACGGCCCCTTAAAATCGATGCTAAGCCGTTGCATTGGCTGGGTCGCATGTATGAGTATACCACCCGAGGGGCGGAAAAACTGAGGTTTCAATTCCGCACGGACTCTGCAGTCCGAGCACATCTTCTTTACATCCCCGGTAGAGAATGGGAGATTTCGGGACCACACGAAGTGTAGCATGCGAGTAACGCCCGGATGACACAACCCATCATGGATGTCTACGAGCGTAGAGGGTGCCATGGCGGAGCAGAATGCTCGTGTGAGGGTATCCGGAGCCACATTCTCCTTGCCAGGTCGATAGTGGATGGTGTAACCAAAAGAGGCCAATTCCAGCCTGCCAAAGCTGGATTTTATTATTTTTAATTTTGGTCCGTTTTCGATTATCGAGCATGAAGGCGACCGATCGCTGGTCCGTGATTAAGGTAAAGTGCTGGCGAGCTAGGAGATGAGTCCACTTCCGTACTGCCTCTATGATGGCTGTAGCTTCTTTCTCGACTGGAGGATAATGTAGCTCAGCCCCTTGAAAAGTCCTGGACAAAAATGCCACCGGACGACCTTCCTGATTCAGAGTGGCCGAGATCGCCACCTCCGAGGCATCACACTCAACAACAAAAGGAAGACTCTCATCGATGGAGTGAAGAGCCGCTTTCTCCAACTGTTTTTTCAGGACGTTAAAGGCTGCAACAGCCGCTGTGTCTAGTGGGAATGTGCTGGCCTTCAGTAGAGGTTGGATTCAGTCCGAGAAGTTAGGAATCCATTTAGCATAGTATGCAAACAGGCCGAGGGCCCGGCGCAAGGAGGCCGGATTCTTAGGTGGCGGGAGTTCTTGGAGTGGGCGAAGCCTTTCAGGGTCAGGTTTAATGATGCCATTGCCCACACAATAGCCAAGGATGTTGATGGTTGGTTGTGACTCAATGGATTTAGCCGCATTTAATGTCAAATTACGGTGCTGGAGTGCATCCCAAAATCGTTGGAGATTGGCGTCATGTTCCCGCTGATTGCGACCTGCGACAGTAATATTGTCCAGATAAGGAAACGTATCCTTTAAGTCTTCCTGTTTGACCAGGTCATCCATTGCTCGCTGGAAGACAGCCACTCCATTAGTGACCCCAAAGGGGAGGCGACGAAATTGATACAGCCGTCCATTGGCTTCAAAGGCCGTATACTGCTTGTCTGAGACCTTCAAGGGTACCTGATGATAGGCACTTTTCAGATCATATGTTGAGAACACCGTGTACTCAGCCAGTTTATTAACCATATCATCGATGCGCGGCAATGGGTATGCATCCAAGTCCGTATATTGATTGATGGTCTGTGAATAGTCAATGCACAGCCGTTTCTTGCGAGGTTGTAGAGGGTTCTTAACAATAACGACCTGGGCGCGCCATGGCGACGAACAAGGCTCGATGATATCCTCTGCTAAAAGCCGAGAAATCTCAGCCGCAATAAAAGACTGGTCTTCCTGACTGAAACGTCGTGACTTTGTTATAATCGGTTTGCATCGAGGAGGGATACTGGTAAACAGTGAGGGCTCATCCAGTGAAGCTGCTGACAATGCACAGAACGGTAATCGAGGTCGTATATTAGAAATAGTGAGTTCAGGTTTGGATCCGCCGAACTCAATGGTGAGCTTCTTATGCTGCTTTTGAAAATCTAGCCCTAAGATAAGATCACTACATAAGTCCTTGAGCACCGAAAGCCGGGTGGAGGGATACCTGTGACCATTAAGTGTTATTTCAACCATACAAAAGCCAGAAATTCTGGTATTAAGTGATGACTGAGCCATCGCAATTGCCTGGTCCGATGGGAAAACATGTAGCTTTAACTCTGCAACAATCTGTTCCCTAATGAAACTATCAGTGCTACCTGAGTCAATTAAGGCATCTAAAGTATGTCCATTAATTGATGCTTTTGTAGCTGCATGGAATAGGTTCTGAGGACAAGCAGCTGTAATTGGTGTCATTGCACAAAGAGTGGCTGAAACTCTAGGTGTGTTTCTTCGAGAGAAAACCCGAGAGGAAGCACGATAGATTTTAGCCGGAACATCTTGATAGGCCCTTACCGGGGCAGTTCGGTAGGACTTAGCTTGATAAGCCCTCGTAGAGGCTCTTGATAGGCAAACCTTTGCAAAATGACCCTTTTTGTTGCAATGACTGCAAAACGCATTGCAAGCAGGGCAGAATTTCCGAGGGTGAAACTCATCACCACAAAAGAAGCATTTCTTAGATTGCCAAGAGGCTGCCACAGTGGGGTCATCATCCTCTTCATCAGTGAAGTCATCAGATTGATCGTCAGGGATAAAGTCCTCCCTAATAGAGTTCACCTGTGGCCTCTTAAATTGCCTGACTGTAGTTAAGGCAGCAGACCGAGGTCTGGGCACTGTATAAAGGTCTGCATTTCTTTTTGCCAGATCTAGAGAGCAAGCCATGTCATAAGCTCTCTGAAGCTCAAGTGTCTTACTTTCCAGTAGACGCTGGCGTATAAATGGGGAGGCAAGCCCGCAGATGAAAGCATCACGGATCATTTCTTCACGGTACAGCTCAGCTGAGGCCGCCTGAAAGTTACAGTCCATACTAAGTCTGCGAAGCTCTTGGAGGAATTTATCAATGGATTCCTCCGGCCCTTGTTGGGCTGTAGCTAGTAGATGTCTGGCATAGACCTCATTCGGTGTCTTAGTATATAGTCTTTTAAGCGTCCGAATTGCCTCCTTGTAACTGCCCCATTCCTCGACATACTGAAATACATTCGGGGTGACACAGTTGATGAGTATCCGCAATTTTGAGTCATCATCAGCCTTGCAATATTCGAGAAAATTGTCAAACGTGCGATACCAGTGTTTCCACACCTTACCGGCTGCTGGGGTGTTTGGGTCCAAGTCAAGACGCGATGGTTTAAGGATGTTTTCCATGATGGGTGATTCCCTGGATCCTTAGTTCCGAGTTCGTCCAAAAAGTTTGAGTGCGAAGTTTTTCAAAGTTGATTAAATTGTCGTAAGAATGAGCCTTACGCGTGGTGAACTTAAAGTAAGCTTTAATCAACTAAAAAGGTGCTACATACAAAAGAGGTCTTACTCTATGCCTCTCCAGGATCCAACTGATCAGCCCAGTATTTATCCTGGACTAATCACAGGAAGTGATGTAATAAAGTTCGAGTCACAGGAAGCTGTATTGTGTTACCACAGAGATGATGCAGGCAAGATTTATTATGATGATACCATGGATGAGGAGAGATGAGAGAAACTGGGACTTCATAGAATCATAGAAAGTTACAGCACGGAAGGAGGCCATTTCGGCCCATTGTGTCCGCGCCGGCCAACAAAGAGCTATCCAGCTTAATCCCACTTCCCAGCTCTTGGTCCGTAGCCCTGCAGGTTGGAGCATCCCAAGTGCACATCCAAGTACTTTTTAAATGTGGTTAGGGTTCCTGTCTCTACCACCCTTTCAGGCAGTGAGTTCCAGACCCCCACAACCCTCTGGGTGAAGAAATTTCCCCTCAAATCCCCTCTAAACCTTCCCCCAGTTACTTTAAATCTGTGCCCCCTGGTTTTTGACCCTTCTGCTAAGGGAAATACGTCCTTTCTATCCATTTTATCTATGCCCCTCATAATTTTATACACCTCAATAAGGTCTCCCCTCAGCCTCCTCTGTTCCAAGGAAAACAGACCCAACCTATCCAGTCTTTCCTCATAGCTAAGATTCTCTACTCCCGGCAACATCCTTGTAAATCTCCTCTGTACCCTCTCTAGTGCAATCACATCTTTCCTGTAATGTGGTGACCAGAACTGCACGCAGTACTCTAGCTGAGGCCTAACTAGTGTTTTATACAGTTGAAGCATAGAAACATAGAAACTAGGAGCAGGAGTAGGCCATTCGGCCCGTCGAGCCTGCTCCACCATTCAATACAATCATGGCTGATCATCCAAATCCAGTACCCTGTCCCTGCTTTCTCACACAGAATCCCCATCGAGCCTGCACCGACACATATCCCCCCCTATCCCCGTAACCCCACGTATTTAATTCCCCTAACATATCCCTTCCTATCCTATCCCCGTAACCCCACATATTTAATCCCCCCATCTCTTGTATTCTATGCCACGGCTAATAAAGGCAAGCATTCCGTATGCCTTCTTAATCACCTTATCTACCTGGCCTGCTACCTTCAGGGATCTGTGGACATGCATTCCAAGGTTCCTTTGTTCCTCTACACTACTCAGTGTCCTAAAATTTTATGTGTATTCCCTTTCCTTGTTAGCCCTCCCCAAATGCATTACCTCACACTTCTCCAGATTGAATTCCATTTGCCACTGTTCTGCCCACCTGACCAATTTATTGATATCTTCCTGCAGTCTACAGCTTCCTTCTTCAGTATCAACCACACAACTGATTTTAGTATCATCTGCAAACTTCTTAATCATACCCCCTATATTCAAGTCTAGATCGTTGATATATACCACAAAAAGCAAGGGACCTAGTACTGAGCCCTGCGGAACTCCACTGGAAACAGCCTTCCAGTCACAAAAACTCCCATCAACCATTACCCTCTGCTTCCTGTCTCCGAGCCAATTTTGAATCCAACTTGACACTTCGCCCTGGATCCCCATGGGCTTTTAACTTCGTGACCAGTCTGCCATGTGGAACCTTATCAAAAGCCTTGCTAAAGTCCATATACACTACATCAAACGTACTACCACTATTCAAAAAGGGGGGTAGGGAAAAAGCAGGTAATTACAGACCTGTAAGCCTTACATCAGTTGTGGGCAAAATGCTGGAGTCCATCATTAAGGATGAAATAGCGGAGCACTTAGCAAATGGGGACAGGATAGGACAGAGTCAACATGGATTTACAAAGGGTAAATCGTGCTTGACTAATCTATTGGAATTTTTTGAGGGAATAACTGGTAAAATAGATGGGGAGAGCCAGTAGATGTGGTGTACCTGGACTTCCAAAAGGCCTTCGATAAGGTCCCACATAAAAGATTAGCAGGGAAAATTGAAGCTCATGGGATAAAGGGGAAAGTATTGACGTGGATAGAGAACTGGCTGTCAGATAGAAAACAGAGAGTTGGAATAAACGGCTCATTTTCTGAATGGCTGGCAGTAACAAGTGGGGTACCACAGGGATCTGTCCTGGGTCCCCAGCTGTTCACAATTTACATTAATGACCTGGATCAGGGAGTCGGATGCAGCATTTCCAAATTTGCAGACGACACTAAACTAGGAGGAGGGGTGGGCTCAGAGGAGGAGACCAGGAAGCTCCAGAGCGATTTGGACAGACTGGGTGATTGGGCGGATAAATGGCAGATGCACTATAATGTGGACAAGTGCGAAGTTATCCACCTTGGGTGCAGGAACGGGAGGGCAAATTATTATTTAAATGGCAATAAATTGGGAGAGGGGGAAGTACAGAGAGACCTGGGTGTTCTTGTACACCAGTCACTGAAGGCGAGCATGCAGGTGCAACAGGCGATCAAGAAGGCAAACGGTATGCTGGCCTTCATAGCAAAAGGGTTGGAATACAGGAACAGGGATACCTTGCTGCAGCTGTACAGGGCACTGGTGAGACCACAGCTCGAGTACTGTGTACAGTTTTGGTCGCCTCATCTGAGGAAAGATGTTCTTGCCATGGAGGGGGTGCAGCGGCGATTCACCAGGCTGATACCAGGAATGGCGGGATTGACCTATGAGGAGAGACTATGTAGTTTAGGGATGTACACACTGGAGTTTAGAAGATTGAGAGGGGACCTCATATGATGGTCAGGGCCTCTGCTATTTCCTCTTTTGCTTCGCTTAACAGCCTGGGATACATTTCATCCGGGCCTGGGGATTTATCCACTTTTAAAGCTGCTAAACCCCTTAATACTTCCTCTCTCACTATGTTTATTTCATCTAATATTTCACACTCCTCTCCCCTGATAGCAATGTCTGCTTCGCCCCTCTCCTTTGTAAAAACAGACGCAAAATATTCATTAAGAACCCTACCGACGTCTCCCGCCTCCACACACAGATTACCCTCATGATCTCTGATAGGCCCTACCCTTTCTTTAGTTATCCTCTTACTCTTAATATATTTATAAAACATCTTTGGGTTTTCCTTGATTTTACTTGCCAAGAATTTTTCATGCTCTCTCTTTGCTTTCCTAATATCCTTTTTAATTGTACCCCTGCACTTTCTGTACTCCTCTAAAGATTCTGCAGTATTTAGCCCTCGGTATCTGTCATACGCCTCCCTTTTTTTCTTTATCCTACCCTGTATGTCTCTAGACATCCAGGGGGCTCTAGATTTGTTAGTCCCACCTTTTTTCTTTAAGGGCACATATTTGGTCTGAACCCTCCGAATCTCCTCCTTGAATGCCTCCCACTGCTCTGACACTGATTTACCTTCAAGTAGCTGTTTCCAGTCCACTATGGCTAAATCCCCTCTGAGCTTAGCAAAATTTGCTTTTCCCCAATTTAGAATTTTTATTCCTGGTCTATCCTTGTCCTTTTCCATAACTACCTTAAATCTAACAGAATTATGGTCACTAGCACCAAAATGCTCCCCCACTGATACGCCTTCTACCTGCCCAGCTTCATTCCCTAAAACTAAGTCCAGAACCGCTCCCTCCCTTGTTGGGCTTGCTACATACTGGCTAAAAAAGTTCTCCTGGATGCATTTTAGGAATTCCGCACCTTCTATACCCTTCACACTAATTTTATCCCAGTTAATATTGGGGTAGTTGAAATCCCCTACTATTACTGACTTATTTCATTGGAACAATAGGTTAAAAGGAGATCTGATAGAGGGGTTCAAAATTTTGAGGGAATTTTTCTTAAAGGTAAACAGGAGAAAGACTCTTCAAACGGTCCTTCGGCCAGTAACAAGAAGACATAAATTAAAGATAAAAACAGAAAATGCTGGAAATAGTCATAGTCATAGAGTCATAATGGCACAGAAGGAGGCCATTCAGCCCATTGAGTCCATGCTGGCTCTCTGTAGCGCAATCCAGTCAGTCCCATTCCCCTGCTCTCTCCCCATAGCCCTGCAAGTTTATTTCCCTCAAGTGCCTATCCAGTCTCCCCTTGAAAACATTGAGTGTCTCCGCTTCCACCACTTCTGTCGGCAGCGAGTTCCAGGTCCTCACCACTCGCTGCGTAAAAAAGCTTTTCCTCACGTCCCCCCTGTATCTCTTGCCCAAAACCTTAAATCTGTGTCCCCTAGTCCTTGTACCATCAACTAGTGAGAACAGCCTTTCCCCGTCTAGCCTATCCAAACCCATCATAATCTTGTACACCTCTATCAAATCACCCCTCAACCTCCTTTGCTCTAATGAAAACAAATCCAGCTTCTCCAGCCTGTCCTTGTAGCTAAGATCCCCCATCCCCGGAATCATTCTGGTAAATCTCCTCTGCACCCTCTCAAGTGCTTTCACATCCTTCCTAAAGTGTGGTGACCAGAACTGGACGCAATACTCCAGTTGTGGCCTAACCAGCGCTTTATAAAGATTCAGCATAACTTCTCTACTTTTGTACTCAATACCTCTATTTATGAAGCCCAAGATCCCATATGCTTTGCTATCCACTCTCTCAATATGTCCTGCCACCTTCAGGGACCTATGCACATTAACTCCCAGGTCCCTCTGTCCCTGCACACTCTTTAAAACTGTGTCATTAAGTGTAGTCAGCAGGTCTGGCAGCAGAGAAAAAGAGTTAACGTTTCAGGCCAATGACCTTGAATCAGAGCTGGAAAAGGTTAGAGATGTAACAGGTTTTAAGCAAGTACAGAGGCAGGGAAAGGGGAGAGGGGAGGAAAGAACAAAAGTGAAGGTATGTGATAGGGTGGAAGGCAGGAGTGATTAAATGACAAAAGGGATGATGGTGCAAGGCAAAAGGGGATGGTAATGGGACATGTAAAGAAATAAAAGATGGGCCGAGAGGAGCTGTAAATGGCAATAGCAGAATAAGAACATAAGAACATAAGAATTAGGAACAAGAGTAGGCCATACGGCCCCTCGATCCTGCTCCGTCATTCAATAAGATCATGGCTGATCTTCAACCTCAACTCCACTTTCCCGCCTGATCTCCATATCCCTTGATTCCCCTAGAGTCCAAAAATCTATCGATCTCAGCCTTGAATATACTCAATGATTCAGCATCCACAGCCCTTTGGGTAGAGAATTCCAAAGATTCACAACCCTCTGAGTGAAGAAATTTCTCCTCATCTCAGTCTTAAATGGCCGACCCCTTATCCTGAGACTATGACCCCCCTAGTTCTAGACTCTCCAGCCAGGGGAAACAACTCTCAGCATCTACCCTGTCAATCCCCTTCAGAATCTTGTATGTTTCAATGAGATCACCTCTCATTCTTCTAAACTCCTGAGAGTATAGACCCAATCTACTCAATCTCTCCTCAAAAGACAACCCTCTCAACTAGTGAACCTTCATTGCACCGCCTCTAAGGCAAGTATGTCCTTCCTCAGATAAGGAAACCAAAATGGTGCACAGTACTCCAGGTGTGGTCTCACCAAGGCCCTGTATAATTGTCGTAAGACTTCTTTACTCTTGTACTCCAAGCACCTTGTAATGAAGTCCAATATGCCATTTGCCTTCCTAATTGCTTGCTGTACCTGCATGCTATCTTTCTGTGTTTCCTGTACGAGGACACCTAAATCTCTCTGAACACCAACATTTAATAGTTTCTCACCATTTAAAAAATACTCTGTTTTTCTGTTCTTCCTACCAAATTTAATAACCTCACATTTCCCCACATTATACTCCATCTGCCACCTTATTGTCCACTCACTTAACCTGTCTATATCACTTTGCAGGCTCTTTGTGTCCTCCTCACAGCTTACTGTCCCACCTAGCTTTGTATCATCAGCAAACTTGGATACATTGCGCTCGGTCCCTTCATCTAAGTCACTAATATAGATTGTAAATATCTGAGGCCCCAACACTGATCCTTGCGGCACTCCACTAGTTACAGCCTGCCAACCGGGAAATGACCCATTTATCCCTACTCCCTGTTTTCTCCCTGTCCGTTAACCAATCCTGTATCCATGCTAATATATTACCCCCAACTCCATGAGCCCTTATCTTGCGTAGCAACCTTTTATGTGGCACCTTATTGAATGCCTTTTGGAAATCTAAATATACTACATCCACTGGTTCCACTTTCTCTACCCTGCTAGTTACATCCTCAAAAAACTCTAATAAATTTGTTAAACACGATTTCCCTTTCATAAAACCATGTTGACTGTGCCTAATCATATTATGATTTTCTAAGTGCTCTGTTATCACTTCCTTGATAATGGATTCCAGCATTTTCCCGATGACTGATGTCAGGCTAACTGGCCTGTAGTTCCCCTTTTTCTCTCTCCCTCCTTTTTTGAACAGCAGGGTTACATTTTCTACCTTCAAATCCACTGGGACCATTCTAGAATCTAAGGAATCTGGGAAGATCATAACCAATGCATCCACTATCTCTGCAGCCACCTCTTTTAGAACCCTAGGATGTAGACCATCAGGTCCAGGGGATTTGTCGGCTTTTAGTCCCATTAGTTTCTCGAATACTTTTTCTCTACTGATATTAATTACTTTAAGTTCCTCACTCTTATTAGCCCCTTGGTTCCCCACTATTTTAGTATGTTTTTTATGTCTTCTACTGTGAAGACAGATACAAAATATTTATTTAAAGTCTCTGCCATTTCCTTATTCCCAATTATAATTTCACCTGTCTCAGCCTCTAAGGAACCAACGCTTACTTTTGCTACTCTCTTCCTTTTTACATACATTGCAGAAGCTCTTGCAATCTGTTTTTATATTTCTTGCTAGTTTACTCTCATTCTATTTTCTCCCTTTTTATCAATTTTTTTGTCATCCTTTGCTGGTTTCTAAAACTCTCCCAATCATCAGGCTTACTACTATTCTTCGCAACATTATAAGCCTCTTCTTTTAATCTAATACTATCCTTAACTTGATTTGGTTAGCCACAGATGGACCACTTTACCCGTGGAGTTTTTTTGTCAATGGAATATATATTTGTTGAGAATTTTGGAATATGTCCTTAAATGTCTGCCACTGCTTAGCTACCTCATACCTTTTAATCTAATTCCCCAATCTACCTTAGCCAACTCGCCCCTCATACCAATGTAATTGGCTTTATTTAAGTTTAAGACTCTCGTTTCAGATTTCAGTATTTCACTCTCAAACTCAATGTAAAATTCTATCATATTATGATCACTCTTCCCCAGAGGATCCTTTACTGTGAGATTACTAATGAACCCTGTCTCATTACACAATACAAGATCTAAAATAGCCCTGTTCCCTGGTTAGTTCCATGATGTATTGTTCTAGGAAACTGTCTCGAATGCATTCTACGAACTCGTCCTCCAGACCACCTTTGCCAATTTGATTTGTCCAGTCTATATGAAGATTATTGTACTATCTTTGTTACAAGCTCCTATTATTTGTTGATTAATACTCTGCCCAATGGTATAGCTACTGTTTGGGGGCCTATAAACTACTCCCACCAATGATTTCTACCCCTTGTTATTTCTTATCTCCACCCATACTGATTCTACTTCTTGATCTTCCGAACCAAGATCCTTTCTCACTACTGTCCTTATGTCATCCTTTATTATCAGGGCTACCCACCGCCCCCCCACCTTTTTCCATTCTGCTTGTTTTTTCAAAATGTCAAGTACCCTGGAATATTTAGTTCCCAACCTTGGTCACCTTGCAACCACCTCTCTGTACTGGCTGTTAGATTAAAGCCATTTATCTCTATTTGTGCCAATAATTCGTCTATCCCATTATGAATGCTTCGTGCATTCAAATAAAGAGCCTTTAATTTTAATTTTTTACCATTATTCTCTGCTTTCACCTTATTTGCTGATGCACTATTAATGTTAAACTCTCTGTCCCTTCCTGTCACACTCTGCTTATTTTTACCCAAATCGCTACACTGCTCCATTGCCTTGACTTTTCTCTTTAGATTTTTAAATTTCCCCTCACCTGACCCCTCACCCCACTTTTTAGTTTAAAGCCCTATCTACAGCTCTAGTTATTTGATTCGCCAGGATACTGGTGCCAGCCCGGTGGTGACCGTCCCAATGGAACAGCTCCCTCTATCCCCAGTAGTGGTGCCAGTGCCCCATGAATCGAAGCCCCTTCCTCCCACACCACTCTTTGAGCCATACATTTAACTCTCTGATCTGCTTGTCCCTATGCCAATTTGTGCGTGGCTCAGGTAACAATCCAGAGATTATTACCTTTGAGGTTCTGCTTTTTAATTTGGATCCAAGCACCTCAAACTCTCTCAGCAGAACCTCATTCCTAGTTCTACCTATATCGTTGGTTCCTACGTGAACCATGACAAACGGATCCTCCCCTTCCCACTCCAAGTTCTTCTCCAGCCGTGAGGAGACATCCTTAACCCTGGCAACACAACCTCGGAACTCTCGGTCGTGGCTGCAGAGAACAGTATCTATCCTCCTGAATATACTTTCCCGACCACAACTACATTCCCTTTCACTCCCCCCACTTGAACGGCCACCTGCAACAAAGTGCCATGGTCAGTTTGCTCATCCACCCTGCAGACTTTCCCCTCATCCACACAGGCACCAAGAACCTCATACCAGTTGGACAAGGGTAAAGGACGAGGCTCGTCCAGCACTGCACCTGGGGTCCCCTTACCTGCCTGAGTTGCAGTCACACACTCCTGTCCCTGACCACGAACCAGACCTGTACCACTACCTAACCTAACGGGGGTGACTGTTTGAACTGACTCTCTCCACTCTCTGTCCTGTCACAGTTTGAACTGACTCTCTCCACTCTCTGTCCTGTCACAGTTTGAACTGACTCTCTCCACTCTCTGTCCTGTCACAGTTTGAACTGACTCTCTCCACTCTCTGTCCTGTCACAGTTTGAACTGACTCTCTCCACTCTCTGTCCTGTCACAGTTTGAACTGACTCTCTCCACTCTCTGTCCTGTCACAGTTTGAACTGACTCTCTCCACTCTCTGTCCTGTCACAGTTTGAACTGACTCTCTCCACTCTCTGTCCTGTCACAGTTTGAACTGACTCTCTCCACTCTCTGTCCTGTCACAGTTTGAACTGACTCTCTCCACTCTCTGTCCTGTCACAGTTTGAACTGACTCTCTCCACTCTGTCCTGTCACAGTTTGAACTGACTCTCTCCACTCTCTGTCCTCTGACAGTTTGAACTGACTCTCTCCACTCTCTGTCCTGTCACAGTTTGAACTGACTCTCTCCACTCTCTGTCCTGTCACAGTTTGAACTGACTCTCTCCACTCTCTGTCCTGACAGTTTGAACTGACTCTCTCCACTCTCTGTCCTGACAGTTTGAACTGACTCTCTCCACTCTCTGTCCTGACAGTTTGAACTGACTCTCTCCACTCTCTGTCCTGACAGTTTGAACTGACTCTCTCCACTCTCTGTCCTGACAGTTTGAACTGACTCTCTCCACTCTCTGTCCTGACAGTTTGAACTGACTCTCTCCACTCTCTGTCCTGTCACAGTTTCAACTGACTCTCTCCACTCTCTCTCCTGTCACAGTTTGAACTGACTCTCTCCACTCTCTGTCCTGACAGTTTGAACTGACTCTCTCCACTCTCTGTCCTGTCACAGTTTGAACTGACTCTCTTCACTCTCTGTCCTGTCACAGTTTGAACTGACTCTCTCCACTCTCTGACCTCTCAGTTTGAACTGACTCTCTCCACTCTCTGTCCTGTCACAGTTTGAACTGACTCTCTCCACTCTCTGTCCACTGAAAGTTTGAACTGACACTCTCCACTCTCTGTCCTGTCACAGTTTGAACTGACTCTCTCCACTCTCTGTCCTGTCACAGTTTGAACTAACTCTCTCCACTCTCTGTCCTCTCAGTTTGAACTGACTCTCTCCACTCTCTGTCCTGTCACAGTTTGAACTGACTCTCTCCACTCTCTGTCCTGTCACAGTTTGAACTGACTCTCTCCACTCTCTGTCCTCTGACAGTTTGAACTGACTCTCTCCGCTCTCTGTCCTGTCACAGTTTGAACTGACTCTCTCCACTCTCTGTCCTGTCACAGTTTGAACTGACTCTCTCCACTCTCTGTCCTGTCACAGTTTGAACTGACTCTCTCCACTCTCTGTCCACTGACAGTTTGAACTGACTCTCTCCACTCTCTGTCCTGTCACAGTTTGAACTGACTCTCTCCACTCTCTGTCCTGTCACAGTTTGAACTGACTCTCTCCACTCTCTGTCCACTGACAGTTTGAACTGACTCTCTCCACTCTCTCTCCTGTCACAGTTTGAACTGACTCTCTCCACTCTCTGTCCTGTCACAGTTTGAACTGACTCTCTCCACTCTCTGTCCTGTCACAGTTTGAACTGACTCTCTCCACACTCTGTCCTGTCACAGTTTGAACTGACTCTCTCCACTCTCTGTCCTCTGACAGTTTGAACTGACTCTCTCCACTCTCTGTCCTGTCACAGTTTGAACTGACTCTCTCCACACTCTGTCCTGTCACAGTTTGAACTGACTCTCTCCACTCTCTGTCCTGTCACAGTTTGAACTGACTCTCTCCACTCTCTGTCCACTGACAGTTTGAACTGACTCTCTCCACTCTCTGTCCTGTCACAGTTTGAACTGACTCTCTCCACTCTCTGTCCACTGACAGTTTGAACTGACTCTCTCCACTCTCTGTCCTGTCACAGTTTGAACTGACTCTCTCCGCTCTCTGTCCACTGACAGTTTGAACTGACTCTCTCCACTCTCTGTCCTGTCACAGTTTGAACTGACTCTCTCCGCTCTCTGTCCACTGACAGTTTGAACTGACTCTCTCCACTCTCTGTCCTGTCACAGTTTGAACTGACTCTCTCCACTCTCTGTCCACTGACAGTTTGAACTGACTCTCTCCACTCTCTGTCCTGTCACAGTTTGAACTGACTCTCTCCACTCTCTGTCCTGTCACAGTTTGAACTGACTCTCTCCACTCTCTGTCCACTGACAGTTTGAACTGACTCTCTCCACTCTCTGTCCTGTCACAGTTTGAACTGACTCTCTCCACTCTCTGTCCTGTCACAGTGTGAACTGACTCTCTCCACTCTCTGTCCTGTCACAGTTTGAACTGACTCTCTCCACTCTCTGTCCTGTCACAGTTTGAACTGACTCTCTCCACTCTCTGTCCACTGACAGTTTGAACTGACTCTCTCCACTCTCTGTCCTGTCACAGTTTGAACTGACTCTCTCCACTCTGTCCTGTCACAGTTTGAACTGACTCTCTCCACTCTCTGTCCTGTCACAGTTTGAACTGACTCTCTCCACTCTCTGTCCTGTCACAGTTTGAACTGACTCTCTCCACTCTCTGTCCTGTCACAGTTTGAACTGACTCTCTCCACTCTCTGTCCTTTCACAGTTTGAACTGACTCTCTCCACTCTGTCCACTGACAGTTTGAACTGACTCTCTCCACTCTCTGTCCTGTCACAGTTTGAACTGACTCTCTCCACTCTCTGTCCTGTCACAGTTTGAACTGACTCTCTCCACTCTCTGTCCTGTCACAGTTTGAACTGACTCTCTCCACTCTCTGTCCTGTCACAGTTTGAACTGACTCTCTCCGCTCTCTGTCCAGTCACAGTTTGAACTGACTCTCTTCACTCTCTGTCCTCTGACAGTTTGAACTGACTCTCTCCACTCTCTGTCCTGTCACAGTTTGAACTGACTCTCTCCACTCTCTGTCCTGTCACAGTTTGAACTGACTCTCTCCACTCTCTGTCCTGTCACAGTTTGAACTGACTCTCTCCACTCTCTGTCCTGTCACAGTTTGAACTGACTCTCTCCACTCTCTGTCCTCTGACAGTTTGAACTGACTCTCTCCACTCTCTGTCCTGTCACAGTTTGAACTGACTCTCTCCACTCTCTGTCCACTGACAGTTTGAACTGACTCTCTCCACTCTCTGTCCTGTCACAGTTTGAACTGACTCTCTCCACTCTCTGTCCTGTCACAGTTTGAACTGACTCTCTCCGCTCTCTGTCCACTGACAGTTTGAACTGACTCTCTCCACTCTCTGTCCTGTCACAGTTTGAACTGACTCTCTCCACTCTCTGTCCTGTCACAGTTTGAACTGACTCTCTCCACTCTCTGTCCACTGACAGTTTGAACTGACTCTCTCCACTCTCTGTCCTGTCACAGTTTGAACTGACTCTCTCCACTCTGTCCTGTCACAGTTTGAACTGACTCTCTCCACTCTCTGTCCACTGACAGTTTGAACTGACTCTCTCCACTCTCTGTCCTGTCACAGTTTGAACTGACTCTCTCCACTCTCTGTCCACTGACAGTTTGAACTGACTCTCTCCACTCTCTGTCCTGTCACAGTTTGAACTGACTCTCTCCACTCTGTCCTGTCACAGTTTGAACTGACTCTCTCCACTCTCTGTCCTGTCACAGTTTGAACTGACTCTCTCCACTCTCTGTCCTGTCACAGTTTGAACTGACTCTCTCCACTCTCTGTCCTTTCACAGTTTGAACTGACTCTCTCCACTCTGTCCACTGACAGTTTGAACTGACTCTCTCCACTCTCTGTCCTGTCACAGTTTGAACTGACTCTCTCCACTCTCTGTCCTGTCACAGTTTGAACTGACTCTCTCCACTCTCTGTCCTGTCACAGTTTGAACTGACTCTCTCCACTCTCTGTCCTGTCACAGTTTGAACTGACTCTCTCCACTCTCTGTCCTGTCACAGTTTGAACTGACTCTCTCCACTCTCTGTCCTCTGACAGTTTGAACTGACTCTCTCCACTCTCTGTCCTGTCACAGTTTGAACTGACTCTCTCCACTCTCTGTCCACTGACAGTTTGAACTGACTCTCTCCACTCTCTGTCCTGTCACAGTTTGAACTGACTCTCTCCACTCTCTGTCCTGTCACAGTTTGAACTGACTCTCTCCACTCTCTGTCCTGTCACAGTTTGAACTGACTCTCTCCACTCTGTCCTGTCAGTTTGAACTGACTCTCTCCACTCTCTGTCCTGTCACAGTTTGAACTGACTCTCTCCACTCTCTGTCCACTGACAGTTTGAACTGACTCTCTCCACTCTCTGTCCACTGACAGTTTGAACTGACTCTCTCCACTCTCTGTCCACTGACAGTTTGAACTGACTCTCTCCACTCTCTGTCCACTGACAGTTTGAACTGACTCTCTCCACTCTCAGTCCTGTCACAGTTTGAACTGACTCTCTCCACTCTCTGTCCTGTCACAGTTTGAACTGACTCTCTCCACTCTGTCCTGTCACAGTTTGAACTGACTCTCTCCACTCTCTGTCCACTGACAGTTTGAACTGACTCTCTCCACTCTCTGTCCACTGACAGTTTGAACTGACTCTCTCCACTCTCTGTCCACTGACAGTTTGAACTGACTCTCTCCACTCTCTGTCCACTGACAGTTTGAACTGACTCTCTCCACTCTCTGTCCTGTCACAGTTTGAACTGACTCTCTCCACTCTGTCCTGTCACAGTTTGAACTGACTCTCTCCACTCTCTGTCCTGTCACAGTTTGAACTGACTCTCTCCACTCTCTGTCCACTGACAGTTTGAACTGACTCTCTCCACTCTCTGTCCAGTCACAGTTTGAACTGACTCTCTCCACTCTCTGTCCTGTCACAGTTTGAACTGACTCTCTCCACTCTCTGTCCTGTCACAGTTTGAACTGACTCTCTCCACTCTCTGTCCTGTCACAGTTTGAACTGACTCTCTCCACTCTCTGTCCTGTCACAGTTTGAACTGACTCTCTCCACTCTCTGACCTGTCACAGTTTGAACTGACTCTCTCCACTCTCTGTCCTGTCACAGTTTGAACTGACTCTCTCCACTCTCTGTCCTGTCACAGTTTGAACTGACTCTCTCCACTCTCTGTCCTCTGACAGTTTGAACTGACTCTCTCCACTCTCTGTCCTGTCACCGTTTGAACTGACTCTCTCCACTCTCTGTCCTGTCACAGTTTGAACTGACTCTCTCCACTCTCTGTCCTGACACAGTTTGAACTGACTCTCTCCACTCTCTGTCCTGTCACAGTTTGAACTGACTCTCTCCACTCTCTGTCCTGTCACAGTTTGAACTGACTCTCTCCACTCTCTGTCCTGTCACAGTTTGAACTGACTCTCTCCACTCTCTGTCCTCTGACAGTTTGAACTGACTCTCTCCACTCTCTGTCCTGTCACCGTTTGAACTGACTCTCTCCACTCTCTGTCCTGTCACAGTTTGAACTGACTCTCTCCACTCTCTGTCCTGACACAGTTTGAACTGACTCTCTCCACTCTCTGTCCTGTCACAGTTTGAACTGACTCTCTCCACTCTCTGTCCTGTCACAGTTTGAACTGACTCTCTCCACTCTCTGTCCTGTCACAGTTTGAACTGACTCTCTCCACTCTCTGTCCTGTCACAGTTTGAACTGACTCTCTCCACTCTCTGTCCTGTCACAGTTTGAACTGACTCTCTCCACTCTCTGTCCACTGACAGTTTGAACTGACTCTCTCCACTCTCTGTCCTGTCACAGTTTGAACTGACTCTCTCCACTCTCTGTCCTGTCACAGTTTGAACTGACTCTCTCCACTCTCTGTCCTGTCACAGTTTGAACTGACTCTCTCCACTCTCTGTCCTGTCACAGTTTGAACTGACTCTCTCCACTCTCTGTCCTGTCACAGTTTGAACTGACTCTCTCCACTCTCTGTCCTGTCACAGTTTGAACTGACTCTCTCCACTCTCTGTCCTGTCACAGTTTGAACTGACTCTCTCCACTCTCTGTCCTGTCACAGTTTGAACTGACTCTCTCCACTCTCTGTCCTGTCACAGTTTGAACTGACTCTCTCCACTCTCTGTCCTGTCACAGTTTGAACTGACTCTCTCCACTCTCTGTCCTGTCACAGTTTGAACTGACTCTCTCCACTCTCTGTCCTGTCACAGTTTGAACTGACTCTCTCCACTCTCTGTCCTGTCACAGTTTGAACTGACTCTCTCCACTCTCTGTCCTCTGACAGTGTGAACTGACTCTCTCCACTCTCTGTCCTGTCACAGTTTGAACTGACTCTCTCCACTCTCTGTCCTGTCACAGTTTGAACTGACTCTCTCCACTCTCTGTCCACTGACAGTTTGAACTGACTCTCTCCACTCTCTGTCCTGTCACAGTTTGAACTGACTCTCTCCACTCTCTGTCCTCTGACAGTTTGAACGGACTCTCTTCACTCTCTGTCCACTGACAGTTTGAACTGACTCTCTCCACTCTCTGTCCTGTCACAGTTTGAACTGACTCTCTCCACTCTCTGTCCTGTCACAGTTTGAACTGACTCTCTCCACTCTCTGTCCACTGACAGTGTGAACTGACTCTCTCCACTCTCTGTCCTGTCACAGTTTGAACTGACTCTCTCCACTCTCTGTCCACAAACAGTTTGAACTGACTCTCTCCACTCTCTGTCCTGTCACAGTTGAACTGACTCTCTCCACTCTCTGTCCTGTCACAGTTTGAACTGACTCTCTCCACTCTCTGTCCACAAACAGTTTGAACTGACTCTCTCCACTCTCTGTCCTCTGACAGTTTGAACTGACTCTCTCCACTCTCTGTCCTGTCACAGTTTGAACTGACTCTCTCCACTCTCTGTCCTGTCACAGTTTGAACTGACTCTCTTCACTCTCTGTCCTGTCACAGTTTGAACTGACTCTCTCCACTCTCTGTCCACAAACAGTTTGAACTGACTCTCTCCACTCTCTGTCCTGTCACAGTTTGAACTGACTCTCTCCACTCTCTGTCCTGTGACAGTTTGAACTGACTCTCTCCACTCTCTGTCCTGTCACAGTTTGAACTGACTCTCTCCACTCTCTGTCCTGTCACAGTTTGAACTGACTCTCTCCACTCTCTGTCCACAAACAGTTTGAACTGACTCTCTCCACTCTCTGTCCTGTCACAGTTTGAACTGACTCTCTCCACTCTCTGTCCTGTGACAGTTTGAACTGACTCTCTCCACTCTCTGTCCTGTCACAGTTTGAACTGACTCTCTCCACTCTCTGTCCTGTGACAGTTTGAACTGACTCTCTCCACTCTCTGTCCTGTCACAGTTTGAACTGACTCTCTCCACTCTCTGTCCTGTCACAGTTTGAACTGACTCTCTCCACTCTCTGTCCTGTCACAGTTTGAACTGACTCTCTCCACTCTCTGTCCTGTCACAGTTTGAACTGACTCTCTCCACTCTCTGTCCACTGACAGTTTGAACTGACTCTCTCCACTCTCTGACCTGTCACAGTTTGAACTGACTCTCTCCACTCTCTGTCCTGTCACAGTTTGAACTGACTCTCTCCACTCTCTGTCCACTGACAGTTTGAACTGACTCTCTCCACTCTCTGACCTGTCACAGTTTGAACTGACTCTCTCCACTCTCTGTCCTGTCACAGTTTGAACTGACTCTCTCCACTCTCTGTCCACTGACAGTTTGAACTGATTCTCTCCACTCTCTGTCCTGTCACAGTTTGAACTGACTCTCTCCACTCTCTGTCCTGTCACAGTTTGAACTGACTCTCTCCACTCTCTGTCCACTGACAGTTTGAACTGACTCTCTCCACTCTCTGTCCACTGACAGTTTGAACTGACTCTCTCCACTCTCTGTCCACTGACAGTTTGAACTGACTCTCTCCACTCTCTGTCCTGTCACAGTTTGAACTGACTCTCTCCACTCTCTGTCCACTGACAGTTTGAACTGACTCTCTCCACTCTCTGACCTGTCACAGTTTGAACTGACTCTCTCCACTCTCTGTCCTGTCACAGTTTGAACGGACTCTCTCCACTCTCTGTCCACTAACAGTTTGAACTGACTCTCTCCACTCTCTGTCCACTGACAGTTTGAACTGACTCTCTCCACACTCTGTCCTGTCACAGTTTGAACTGACTCTCTCCACTCTCTGTCCTGTCACAGTTTGAACTGACTCTCTCCACTCTCTGTACTGTCACAGTTTGAACTGACTCTCTCCACTCTCTGTCCTGTCACAGTTTGAACTGACTCTCTCCACTCTCTGTCCACTGACAGTTTGAACTGACTCTCTCCACTCTCTGTCCTGTCACAGTTTGAACTGACTCTCTGTCCTGTCACAGTTTGAACTGACTCTCTCCACTCTCTGTCCTGTCACAGTTTGAACTGACTCTCTCCACTCTCTGTCCTGTCACAGTTTGAACTGACTCTCTCCACACTCTGTCCTGTCACAGTTTGAACTGACTCTCTCCACTCTCTGTCCACTGACAGTTTGAACTGACTCTCTCCACTCTCTGTCCTGTCACAGTTTGAACTGACTCTCTGTCCTGTCACAGTTTGAACTGACTCTCTCCACTCTCTGTCCTGTCACAGTTTGAACTGACTCTCTCCACTCTCTGTCCTGTCACAGTTTGAACTGACTCTCTCCACACTCTGTCCTGTCACAGTTTGAACTGACTCTCTCCACTCTCTGTCCTGTCACAGTTTGAACTGACTCTCTCCACTCTCTGTCCTGTCACAGTTTGAACTGACTCTCTCCACTCTCTGTCCACTGACAGTTTGAACTGACTCTCTCCACTCTCTGTCCACTGACAGTTTGAACTGACTCTCTCCACTCTCTGTCCTGTCACAGTTTGAACTGACTCTCTCCACTCTCTGTCCTGTCACAGTTTGAACTGAGTCTCTCCACTCTCTGCCCACAGACAGTTTGAACTGACTCTCTCCAGTCTCTGTCCTATCACAGTTTGAACTGACTCTCTCCACTCTCTGTCCTGTCACAGTTTGAACTGACTCTCTCCACTCTCTGTCCTGTCACAGTTTGAACTGACTCTCTCCACTCTCGGTCCTGTCACAGTTTGAACTGACTCTCTCCACTCTCTGTCCTGTCACAGTTTGAACTGACTCTCTCCACTCTCTGTCCTGTCACAGTTTGAACTGACTCTCTCCACTCTCTGTCCACTGACAGTTTGAACTGACTCTCTCCACTCTCTGTCCTGTCACAGTTTGAACTGACTCTCTCCACTCTCTGTCCTGTCACAGTTTGAACTGACTCTCTCCACTCTCTGTCCTGTCACAGTTTGAACTGACTCTCTCCACTCTCTGTCCTGTCACAGTTTGAACTGACTCTCTCCACTCTCTGTCCACTGACAGTTTGAACTGACTCTCTCCACTCTCTGTCCTGTCACAGTTTGAACTGACTCTCTCCACTCTCTGTCCTGTCACAGTTTGAACTGACTCTCTCCACTCTCTGTCCTGTCACAGTTTGAACTGACTCTCTCCACTCTCTGTCCTGTCACAGTTTGAACTGACTCTCTCCACTCTCTGTCCTGTCACAGTTTGAACTGACTCTCTCCACTCTCTGTCCTGTCACAGTTTGAACTGACTCTCTCCACTCTCTGTCCTGTCACAGTTTGAACTGACTCTCTCCACTCTCTGTCCTGTCACAGTTTGAACTGACTCTCTCCACTCTCTGTCCTGTCACAGTTTGAACTGACTCTCTCCAGTCTCTGTCCTGTCACAGTTTGAACTGACTCTCTCCACTCTCTGTCCTGTCACAGTTTGAACTGACTCTCTCCACTCTCTGTCCTCTGACAGTTTGAACTGACTCTCTCCACTCTCTGTCCTGTCACAGTTTGAACTGACTCTCTCCACTCTCTGTCCTGTCACAGTTTGAACTGACTCTCTCCACTCTCTGTCCACTGACAGTTTGAACTGACTCTCTCCACTCTCTGTCCACTGACAGTTTGAACTGACTCTCTCCACTCTCTGTCCTGTCACAGTTTGAACTGACTCTCTCCACTCTCTGTCCTGTCACAGTTTGAACTGACTCTCTCCACTCTCTGTCCTGTCACAGTTTGAACTGACTCTCTCCACTCTCTGTCCTGTCACAGTTTGAACTGACTCTCTTCACTCTCTGTCCACTGACAGTTTGAACTGACTCTCTCCACTCTCTGTCCACTGACAGTGTGAACTGACTCTCTCCACTCTCTGTCCTGTCACAGTTTGAACTGACTCTCTCCACTCTCTGTCCTGTCACAGTGTGAACTGACTCTCTCCACTCTCTGTCCACTGACAGTTTGAACTGACTCTCTCCACTCTCTGTCCACAAACAGTTTGAACTGACTCTCTCCACTCTCTGTCCACAAACAGTTTGAACTGACTCTCTCCACTCTCTGTCCACTGACAGTTTGAACTGACTCTCTTCACTCTCTGTCCTGTCACAGTTTGAACTGACTCTCTCCACTCTCTGTCCTCTGACAGTTTGAACTGACTCTCTTCACTCTCTGTCCTGTCACAGTTTGAACTGACTCTCTCCACTCTCTGTCCACAAACAGTTTGAACTGACTCTCTCCACTCTCTGTCCACTGACAGTGTGAACTGACTCTCTCCACTCTCTGTCCTGTCACAGTTTGAACTGACTCTCTCCACTCTCTGTCCTGTCACAGTTTGAACTGACTCTCTCCACTCTCTGTCCACAAACAGTTTGAACTGACTCTCTCCACTCTCTGTCCTTTCACAGTTTGAACTGACTCTCTCCACTCTCTGTCCTGTCACAGTTTGAACTGACTCTCTCCACTCTCTGTCCTGTCACAGTTTGAACTGACTCTCTCCACTCTCTGTCCTCAACAGTTTGAACTGACTCTCTCCACTCTCTGTCCTCTGACAGTTTGAACTGACTCTCTCACTCTCTGTCCTGTCACAGTTTGAACTGACTCTCTCCACTCTCTGTCCTGTCACAGTTTGAACTGACTCTCTCCACTCTCTGTCCTGTCACAGTTTGAACTGACTCTCTCCACTCTCTGTCCTGTCACAGTTTGAACTGACTCTCTCCACTCTCTGTCCTGTCACAGTTTGAACTGACTCTCTCCACTCTCTGTCCTGTCACAGTTTGAACTGACTCTCTCCACTCTCTGTCCTGTCACAGTTTGAACTGACTCTCTCCACTCTCTGTCCTGACAGAGTTTGAACTGACTCTCTCCACTCTCTGTCCACTGACAGTTTGAACTGACTCTCTCCACTCTCTGTCCTGTCACAGTTTGAACTGACTCTCTCCACTCTCTGTCCTGTCACAGTTTGAACTGACTCTCTCCACTCTCTGTCCACTGACAGTTTGAACTGACTCTCTCCACTCTCTGTCCTGTCACAGTTTGAACTGACTCTCTCCACTCTCTGTCCTGTCACAGTTTGAACGGACTCTCTCCACTCTCTGTCCACTAACAGTTTGAACTGACTCTCTCCACTCTCTGTCCTCTGACAGTTTGAACTGACTCTCTCCACTCTCTGTCCTGTCACAGTTTGAACTGACTCTCTCCACACTCTGTCCTGTCACAGTTTGAACTGACTCTCTCCACTCTCTGTCCTGTCACAGTTTGAACTGACTCTCTCCACTCTCTGTCCACTGACAGTTTGAACTGACTCTCTCCACTCTCTGTCCTGTCACAGTTTGAACTGACTCTCTCCACTCTCTGTCCTCTGACAGTTAGAACTGACTCTCTCCACTCTCTGTCCTGTCACAGTTTGAACTGACTCTCTCCACTCTCTGTCCTCTGACAGTTAGAACTGACTCTCTCCACTCTCTGTCCTGTCACAGTTTGAACTGACTCTCTCCACTCTCTGTCCTGTCACAGTTTGAACTGACTCTCTCCACTCTCTGTCCTGTCACAGTTTGAACTGACTCTCTCCACTCTCTGTCCTGTCACAGTTTGAACTGACTCTCTCCACTCTCTGTCCTGTCACAGTTTGAACTGACTCTCTCCACTCTCTGTCCTCTGACAGTTTGAACTGACTCTCTCCACTCTCTGTCCACAGACAGTTTGAACTGACTCTCTCCACTCTCTGTCCACAGACAGTTTGAACTGACTCTCTCCACTCTCTGTCCTCTGACAGTTAGAACTGACTCTCTCCACTCTCTGTCCTGTCACAGTTTGAACTGACTCTCTCCACTCTCTGTCCTCTGACAGTTAGAACTGACTCTCTCCACTCTCTGTCCTGTCACAGTTTGAACTGACTCTCTCCACTCTCTGTCCTGTCACAGTTTGAACTGACTCTCTCCACTCTCTGTCCTGTCACAGTTTGAACTGACTCTCTCCACTCTCTGTCCTCTGACAGTTTGAACTGACTCTCTCCACTCTCTGTCCTGTCACAGTTTGAACTGACTCTCTCCACTCTCTGTCCTGTCAGTTTGAACTGACTCTCTCCACTCTCTGTCCTGCCACAGTTTGAACTGACTCTCTCCACTCTCTGTCCTGTCACAGTTTGAACTGACTCTCTCCACTCTCTGTCCTCTGACAGTTTGAACTGACTCTCTCCACTCTCTGTCCTGTCACAGTTTGAACTGACTCTCTCCACTCTCTGTCCTGTCACAGTTTGAACTGACTCTCTCCACTCTCTGTCCTGTCACAGTTTGAACTGACTCTCTCCACTCTCTGTCCTGTCACAGTTTGAACTGACTCTCTCCACTCTCTGTCCTGTCACAGTTTGAACTGACTCTCTCCACTCTCTGTCCTCTGACAGTTTGAACTGACTCTCTCCACTCTCTGTCCTGTCACAGTTTGAACTGACTCTCTCCACTCTCTGTCCTGCCACAGTTTGAACTGACTCTCTCCACTCTCTGTCCACTGACAGTTTGAACTGACTCTCTCCACTCTCTGTCCACTGACAGTTTGAACTGACTCTCTCCACTCTCTGTCCACTGACAGTTTGAACTGACTCTCTCCACTCTCTGTCCTGTCACAGTTTGAACTGACTCTCTCCACTCTCTGTCCTGTCACAGTTTGAACTGACTCTCTCCACTCTCTGTCCTGTCACAGTTTGAACTGACTCTCTCCACTCTCTGTCCTGTCACAGTTTGAACTGACTCTCTCCACTCTCTGTCCTGTCACAGTTTGAACTGACTCTCTCCACTCTCTGTCCTGTCACAGTTTGAACTGACTCTCTCCACTCTCTGTCCTGTCACAGTTTGAACTGACTCTCTCCACTCTCTGTCCTGTCACAGTTTGAACTGACTCTCTCCACTCTCTGTCCTGTCACAGTTTGAACTGACTCTCTCCACTCTCTGTCCTGTCACAGTTTGAACTGACTCTCTCCACTCTCTGTCCTGTCACAGTTTGAACTGACTCTCTCCACTCTCTGTCCTGTCACAGTTTGAACTGACTCTCTCCACTCTCTGTCCTGTCACAGTTTGAACTGACTCTCTCCACTCTCTGTCCACTGACAGTTTGAACTGACTCTCTCCACTCTCTGTCCTGTCACAGTTTGAACTGACTCTCTCCACTCTCTGTCCACTGACAGTTTGAACTGACTCTCTCCACTCTCTGTCCTGTCACAGTTTGAACTGACTCTCTCCACTCTCTGTCCTGTCACAGTTTGAACTGACTCTCTCCACTCTCTGTCCACTGACAGTTTGAACTGACTCTCTCCACTCTCTGTCCTGTCACAGTTTGAACTGACTCTCTCCACTCTCTGTCCACTGACAGTTTGAACTGACTCTCTCCACTCTCTGTCCTGTCACAGTTTGAACTGACTCTCTCCACTCTCTGTCCTGTCACAGTTTGAACTGACTCTCTCCACTCTCTGTCCTGTCACAGTTTGAACTGACTCTCTCCACTCTCTGTCCACTAACAGTTTGAACTGACTCTCTCCACTCTCTGTCCTCTGACAGTTTGAACTGACTCTCTCCACTCTCTGTCCTGTCACAGTTTGAACTGACTCTCTCCACTCTCTGTCCTGTCACAGTTTGAACTGACTCTCTCCACTCTCTGTCCTGTCACAGTTTGAACTGACTCTCTCCACTCTCTGTCCTGTCACAGTTTGAACTGACTCTCTCCACTCTCTGTCCTGTCACAGTTTGAACTGACTCTCTCCACTCTCTGTCCACTGACAGTTTGAACTGACTCTCTCCACTCTCTGTCCTGTCACAGTTTGAACTGACTCTCTGTCCTGTCACAGTTTGAACTGACTCTCTCCACTCTCTGTCCTGTCACAGTTTGAACTGACTCTCTCCACTCTCTGTCCTGTCACAGTTTGAACTGACTCTCTCCACTCTCTGTCCTGTCACTGTTTGAACTGACTCTCTCCACTCTCTGTCCTGTCACAGTTTGAACTGACTCTCTCCACTCTCTGTCCTGTCACAGTTTGAACTGACTCTCTCCACTCTCTGTCCTGTCACAGTTTGAACTGACTCTCTCCACTCTCTGTCCACTGACAGTTTGAACTGACTCTCTCCACTCTCTCTCCTGTCACAGTTTGAACTGACTCTCTCCACTCTCTGTCCTGTCACAGTTTGAACTGACTCTCTCCACTCTCTGTCCTCTGACAGTTAGAACTGACTCTCTCCACTCTCTGTCCTCTGACAGTTAGAACTGACTCTCTCCACTCTCTGTCCTGTCACAGTTTGAACTGACTCTCTCCACTCTCTGTCCTCTGACAGTTTGAACTGACTCTCTCCACTCTCTGTCCTGTCACAGTTTGAACTGACTCTCTCCACTCTCTGTCCACTGACAGTTTGAACTGACTCTCTCCACTCTCTGTCCTCTGACAGTTAGAACTGACTCTCTCCACTCTCTGTCCTGTCACAGTTTGAACTGACTCTCTCCACTCTCTGTCCTGTCACAGTTTGAACTGACTCTCTCCACTCTCTGTCCTGTCACAGTTTGAACTGACTCTCTCCACTCTCTGTCCTGTCACAGTTTGAACTGACTCTCTCCACTCTCTGTCCTGTCACAGTTTGAACTGACTCTCTCCACTCTCTGTCCACTGACAGTTTGAACTGACTCTCTCCACTCTCTGTCCTGTCACAGTTTGAACTGACTCTCTCCACTCTCTGTCCACAGACAGTTTGAACTGACTCTCTCCACTCTCTGTCCACAGACAGTTTGAACTGACTCTCTCCACTCTCTGTCCTGTCACAGTTTGAACTGACTCTCTCCACTCTCTGTCCTGTCACAGTTTGAACTGACTCTCTCCACTCTCTGTCCTCTGACAGTTTGAACTGACTCTCTCCACTCTCTGTCCCTGTCACAGTTTGAACTGACTCTCTCCACTCTCTGTCCTGTCAGTTTGAACTGACTCTCTCCACTCTCTGTCCTGCCACAGTTTGAACTGACTCTCTCCACTCTCTGTCCTGTCACAGTTTGAACTGACTCTCTCCACTCTCTGTCCTCTGACAGTTTGAACTGACTCTCTCCACTCTCTGTCCTGTCACAGTTTGAACTGACTCTCTCCACTCTCTGTCCTGTCACAGTTTGAACTGACTCTCTCCACTCTCTGTCCTGTCACAGTTTGAACTGACTCTCTCCACTCTCTGTCCTGTCACAGTTTGAACTGACTCTCTCCACTCTCTGTCCTCTGACAGTTTGAACTGACTCTCTCCACTCTCTGTCCTGTCACAGTTTGAACTGACTCTCTCCACTCTCTGTCCTGTCACAGTTTGAACTGACTCTCTCCACTCTCTGTCCTGTCACAGTTTGAACTGACTCTCTCCACTCTCTGTCCTGTCACAGTTTGAACTGACTCTCTCCACTCTCTGTCCTGTCACAGTTTGAACTGACTCTCTCCACTCTCTGTCCTGTCACAGTTTGAACTGACTCTCTCCACTCTCTGTCCTCTGACAGTTTGAACTGACTCTCTCCACTCTCTGTCCTGTCACAGTTTGAACTGACTCTCTCCACTCTCTGTCCTGTCAGTTTGAACTGACTCTCTCCACTCTCTGTCCTGCCACAGTTTGAACTGACTCTCTCCACTCTCTGTCCACTGACAGTTTGAACTGACTCTCTCCACTCTCTGTCCTGTCACAGTTTGAACTGACTCTCTCCACTCTCTGTCCTGTCACAGTTTGAACTGACTCTCTCCACTCTCTGTCCTGTCACAGTTTGAACTGACTCTCTCCACTCTCTGTCCTTTCACAGTTTGAACTGACTCTCTCCACTCTCTGTCCTGTCACAGTTTGAACTGACTCTCTCCACTCTCTGTCCTGTCACAGTTTGAACTGACTCTCTCCACTCTCTGTCCTGTCACAGTTTGAACTGACTCTCTCCACTCTCTGTCCTGTCACAGTTTGAACTGACTCTCTCCACTCTCTGTCCACTGACAGTTTGAACTGACTCTCTCCACTCTCTGTCCTGTCACAGTTTGAACTGACTCTCTCCACTCTCTGTCCTGCCACAGTTTGAACTGACTCTCTCCACTCTCTGTCCACTGACAGTTTGAACTGACTCTCTCCACTCTCTGTCCTGCCACAGTTTGAACTGACTCTCTCCACTCTCTGTCCTGTCACAGTTTGAACTGACTCTCTCCACTCTCTGTCCACAGACAGTTTGAACTGACTCTCTCCACTCTCTGTCCACAGACAGTTTGAACTGACTCTCTCCACTCTCTGTCCTCTGACAGTTAGAACTGACTCTCTCCACTCTCTGTCCTGTCACAGTTTGAACTGACTCTCTCCACTCTCTGTCCTGTCACAGTTTGAACTGACTCTCTCCACTCTCTGTCCTGTCACAGTTTGAACTGACTCTCTCCACTCTCTGTCCTGTCACAGTTTGAACTGACTCTCTCCACTCTCTGTCCTGTCAGTTTGAACTGACTCTCTCCACTCTCTGTCCTGTCACAGTTTGAACTGACTCTCTCCACTCTCTGTCCTGTCACAGTTTGAACTGACTCTCTCCACTCTCTGTCCTGTCACAGTTTGAACTGACTCTCTCCACTCTCTGTCCTGTCACAGTTTGAACTGACTCTCTCCACTCTCTGTCCTGTCAGTTTGAACTGACTCTCTCCACTCTCTGTCCTGCCACAGTTTGAACTGACTCTCTCCACTCTCTGTCCTGACAGTTTGAACTGACTCTCTCCACTCTCTGTCCTGTCACAGTTTGAACTGACTCTCTCCACTCTCTGTCCTGTCACAGTTTGAACTGACTCTCTCCACTCTCTGTCCTCTGACAGTTTGAACTGACTCTCTCCACTCTCTGTCCTGTCACAGTTTGAACTGACTCTCTCCACTCTCTGTCCTGTCAGTTTGAACTGACTCTCTCCACTCTCTGTCCTGCACAGTTTGAACTGACTCTCTCCACTCTCTGTCCACTGACAGTTTGAACTGACTCTCTCCACTCTCTGTCCTGTCACAGTTTGAACTGACTCTCTCCACTCTCTGTCCTTTCACAGTTTGAACTGACTCTCTCCACTCTCTGTCCTGTCACAGTTTGAACTGACTCTCTCCACTCTCTGTCCTGTCACAGTTTGAACTGACTCTCTCCACTCTCTGTCCTGTCACAGTTTGAACTGACTCTCTCCACTCTCTGTCCTGTCACAGTTTGAACTGACTCTCTCCACTCTCTGTCCACTGACAGTTTGAACTGACTCTCTCCACTCTCTGTCCTGTCACAGTTTGAACTGACTCTCTCCACTCTCTGTCCTGTCACAGTTTGAACTGACTCTCTCCACTCTCTGTCCACTGACAGTTTGAACTGACTCTCTCCACTCTCTGTCCTGTCACAGTTTGAACTGACTCTCTCCACTCTCTGTCCTGTCACAGTTTGAACTGACTCTCTCCACTCTCTGTCCACTGACAGTTTGAACTGACTCTCTCCACTCTCTGTCCTGCCACAGTTTGAACTGACTCTCTCCACTCTCTGTCCTGCCACAGTTTGAACTGACTCTCTCCACTCTCTGTCCACTGACAGTTTGAACTGACTCTCTCCACTCTCTGTCCTGCACAGTTTGAACTGACTCTCTCCACTCTCTGTCCTGTCACAGTTTGAACTGACTCTCTCCACTCTCTGTCCTGTCACAGTTTGAACTGACTCTCTCCACTCTCTGTCCTGTCACAGTTTGAACTGACTCTCTCCACTCTCTGTCCTGTCACAGTTTGAACTGACTCTCTCCACTCTCTGTCCTTTCACAGTTTGAACTGACTCTCTCCACTCTCTGTCCACTGACAGTTTGAACTGACTCTCTCCACTCTCTGTCCACTGACAGTTTGAACTGACTCTCTCCACTCTCTGTCCACTGACAGTTTGAACTGACTCTCTCCACTCTCTGTCCTTTCACAGTTTGAACTGACTCTCTCCACTCTCTGTCCACTGACAGTTTGAACTGACTCTCTCCACTCTCTGTCCACTGACAGTTTGAACTGACTCTCTCCACTCTCTGTCCTGTCACAGTTTGAACTGACTCTCTCCACTCTCTGTCCACTGACAGTTTGAACTGACTCTCTCCACTCTCTGTCCTGTCACAGTTTGAACTGACTCTCTTCACTCTCTGTCCTGTCACAGTTTGAACTGACTCTCTCCACTCTCTGTCCACTGACAGTTTGAACTGACTCTCTCCACTCTCTGTCCTGTCACAGTTTGAACTGACTCTCTCACTCTCTGTCCTGTCACAGTTTGAACTGACTCTCTCCACTCTCTGTCCTGTCACAGTTTGAACTGACTCTCTCCACTCTCTGTCCACTGACAGTTTGAACTGACTCTCTCCACTCTCTGTCCTGTCACAGTTTGAACTGACTCTCTCCACTCTCTGTCCTGTCACAGTTTGAACTGACTCTCTCCACTCTCTGTCCTGTCACAGTTTGAACTGACTCTCTCCACTCTCTGTCCACTGACAGTTTGAACTGACTCTCTCCACTCTCTGTCCTGTCACAGTTTGAACTGACTCTCTCCACTCTCTGTCCTGTCACAGTTTGAACTGACTCTCTTCACTCTCTGTCCTGTCACAGTTTGAACTGACTCTCTTCACTCTCTGTCCTGTCACAGTTTGAACTGACTCTCTCCACTCTCTGTCCTGTCACAGTTTGAACTGACTCTCTCCACTCTCTGTCCTGTCACAGTTTGAACTGACTCTCTCCACTCTCTGTCCTGTCACAGTTTGAACTGACTCTCTCCACTCTCTGTCCTGTCACAGTTTGAACTGACTCTCTCCACTCTCTGTCCTGTCACAGTTTGAACTGACTCTCTCCACTCTCTGTCCACTGACAGTTTGAACTGACTCTCTCCACTCTCTGTCCTGTCACAGTTTGAACTGACTCTCTCCACTCTCTGTCCTGTCACAGTTTGAACTGACTCTCTCCACTCTCTGTCCTGTCACAGTTTGAACTGACTCTCTCCACTCTCTGTCCACTGACAGTTTGAACTGACTCTCTCCACTCTCTGTCCTGTCACAGTTTGAACTGACTCTCTCCACTCTCTGTCCTGTCACAGTTTGAACTGACTCTCTCCACTCTCTGTCCACTGACAGTTTGAACTGACTCTCTCCACTCTCTGTCCTGTCACAGTTTGAACTGACTCTCTCCACTCTCTGTCCTGTCACAGTTTGAACTGACTCTCTCCACTCTCTGTCCTGTCACAGTTTGAACTGACTCTCTCCACTCTCTGTCCTGTCACAGTTTGAACTGACTCTCTCCACTCTCTGTCCTGTCACAGTTTGAACTGACTCTCTCACTCTCTGTCCTGTCACAGTTTGAACTGACTCTCTCCACTCTCTGTCCACTGACAGTTTGAACTGACTCTCTCCACTCTCTGTCCTGTCACAGTTTGAACTGACTCTCTCCACTCTCTGTCCACTGACAGTTTGAACTGACTCTCTCCACTCTCTGTCCTGTCACAGTTTGAACTGACTCTCTCCACTCTCTGTCCTGACACAGTTTGAACTGACTCTCTCCACTCTCTGTCCTGTCACAGTTTGAACTGACTCTCTCCACTCTCTGTCCTGTCACAGTTTGAACTGACTCTCTCCACTCTCTGTCCACTGACAGTGTGAACTGACTCTCTCCACTCTCTGTCCTGTCACAGTTTGAACTGACTCTCTCCACTCTCTGTCCTGTCACAGTTTGAACTGACTCTCTCCACTGTCTGTCCTGTCACAGTTTGAACTGACTCTCTCCACTCTCTGTCCTGTCACAGTTTGAACTGACTCTCTCCACTCTCTTGCCACTGACAGTTTGAACTGACTCTCTCCACTCTCTGTCCTGTCACAGTTTGAACTGACTCTCTCCACTCTCTGTCCTGTCACAGTTTGAACTGACTCTCTCCACTCTCTGAACTGTCACAGTTTGAACTGACTCTCTCCACTCTCTGTCCACTGACAGTTTGAACTGACTCTCTCCACTCTCTGTCCTGTCACAGTTTGAACTGACTCTCTCCACTCTCTGTCCACTGACAGTGTGAACTGACTCTCTCCACTCTCTGTCCTGTCACAGTTTGAACTGACTCTCTCCACTCTCTGTCCTGTCACAGTTTGAACTGACTCTCTCCACTGTCTGTCCTGTCACAGTTTGAACTGACTCTCTCCACTCTCTGTCCTGTCACAGTTTGAACTGACTCTCTCCACTCTCTGTCCACTGACAGTTTGAACTGACTCTCTCCACTCTCTGTCCTGTCACAGTTTGAACTGACTCTCTCCACTCTCTGTCCTGTCACAGTTTGAACTGACTCTCTCCACTCTCTGAACTGTCACAGTTTGAACTGACTCTCTCCACTCTTTGTCCTGTCACAGTTTGAACTGACTCTCTCCACTCTCTGTCCTGTCACAGTTTGAACTGACTCTCTCCACTCTTTGTCCTGTCACAGTTTGAACTGACTCTCTCCACTCTCTGTCCTGTCACAGTTTGAACTGACTCTCTCCACTCTCTGTCCACTGACAGTTTGAACTGACTCTCTCCACTCTCTGTCCTGTCACAGTTTGAACTGACTCTCTTCACTCTCTGTCCTGTCACAGTTTGAACTGACTCTCTCCACTCTCTGTCCTGTCACAGTTTGAACTGACTCTCTCCACTCTCTGTCCACTGACAGTTTGAACTGACTCTCTCCACTCTCTGTCCTGTCACAGTTTGAACTGACTCTCTCCACTCTCTGTCCTGTCACAGTTTGAACTGACTCTCTCCACTCTCTGTCCACTGACAGTTTGAACTGACTCTCTCCACTCTCTGTCCTGTCACAGTTTGAACTGACTCTCTCCACTCTCTGTCCTGTCACAGTTTGAACTGACTCTCTCCACTCTCTGTCCTGTCACAGTTTGAACTGACTCTCTCCACTCTCTGTCCACTGACAGTTTGAACTGACTCTCTCCACTCTCTGTCCTGTCACAGTTTGAACTGACTCTCTTCACTCTCTGTCCACTGACAGTTTGAACTGACTCTCTCCACTCTCTGTCCTGTCACAGTTTGAACTGACTCTCTCCACTCTCTGTCCTGTCACAGTTTGAACTGACTCTCTCCACTCTCTGTCCACTGACAGTTTGAACTGACTCTCTCCACTCTCTGTCCACTGACAGTTTGAACTGACTCTCTCCACTCTCTGTCCTGTCACAGTTTGAACTGACTCTCTCCACTCTCTGTCCACTGACAGTTTGAACTGACTCTCTCCACTCTCTGTCCTGTCACAGTTTGAACTGACTCTCTCCACTCTCTGTCCTGTCACAGTTTGAACTGACTCTCTCCACTCTCTGTCCACTGACAGTTTGAACTGACTCTCTCCACTCTCTGTCCTGTCACAGTTTGAACTGACTCTCTCCACTCTCTGTCCACTGACAGTTTGAACTGACTCTCTCCACTCTCTGTCCTGTCACAGTTTGAACTGACTCTCTCCACTCTCTGTCCTGTCACAGTTTGAACTGACTCTCTCCACTCTCTGTCCTGTCACAGTTTGAACTGACTCTCTCCACTCTCTGTCCTGTCACAGTTTGAACTGACTCTCTCCACTCTCTGTCCACTGACAGTTTGAACTGACTCTCTCCACTCTCTGTCCTGTCACAGTTTGAACTGACTCTCTCCACTCTCTGTCCTGTCACAGTTTGAACTGACTCTCTCCACTCTCTGTCCTGTCACAGTTTGAACTGACTCTCTCCACTCTCTGTCCTGTCACAGTTTGAACTGACTCTCTCCACTCTCTGTCCTGTCAGTTTGAACTGACTCTCTCCACTCTCTGTCCTGTCACAGTTTGAACTGACTCTCTCCACTCTCTGTCCTGTCACAGTTTGAACTGACTCTCTCCACTCTCTGTCCCTGACAGTTTGAACTGACTCTCTCCACTCTCTGTCCTGTCACAGTTTGAACTGACTCTCTCCACTCTCTGTCCTGTCACAGTTTGAACTGACTCTCTCCACTCTCTGTCCCTGACAGTTTGAACTGACTCTCTCCACTCTCTGTCCTGTCACAGTTTGAACTGACTCTCTCCACTCTCTGTCCTGTCACAGTTTGAACTGACTCTCTCCACTCTCTGTCCTGTCACAGTTTGAACTGACTCTCTCCACTCTCTGTCCTGTCACAGTTTGAACTGACTCTCTCCACTCTCTGTCCTGTCACAGTTTGAACTGACTCTCTCCACTCTCTGTCCACTGACAGTTTGAACTGACTCTCTCCACTCTCTGTCCTGTGACAGTTTGAACTGACTCTCTCCACTCTCTGTCCTGTCACAGTTTGAACTGACTCTCTCCACTCTCTGTCCTGTCAGTTTGAACTGACTCTCTCCACTCTCTGTCCTGTCACAGTTTGAACTGACTCTCTCCACTCTCTGTCCACTGACAGTTTGAACTGACTCTCTCCACTCTCTGTCCTGTCACAGTTTGAACTGACTCTCTCCACTCTCTGTCCACTGACAGTTTGAACTGACTCTCTTCACTCTCTGTCCTGTCACAGTTTGAACTGACTCTCTCCACTCTCTGTCCTGTCAGTTTGAACTGACTCTCTCCACTCTCTGTCCTGTCACAGTGTGAACTGACTCTCTCCACTCTCTGTCCTGTCACAGTTTGAACTGACTCTCTCCACTCTCTGTCCACTGACAGTTTGAACTGACTCTCTCCACTCTCTGTCCACTGACAGTTTGAACTGACTCTCTCCACTCTCTGTCCTGTCACAGTTTGAACTGACTCTCTCCACTCTCTGTCCTGTCACAGTTTGAACTGACTCTCTCCACTCTCTGTCCTGTCACAGTTTGAACTGACTCTCTCCACTCTCTGTCCTGTCACAGTTTGAACTGACTCTCTCCACTCTCTGTCCTGTCACAGTTTGAACTGACTCTCTCCACTCTCTGTCCACTGACAGTTTGAACTGACTCTCTCCACTCTCTGTCCTGTCACAGTTTGAACTGACTCTCTCCACTCTCTGTCCTGTCACAGTTTGAACTGACTCTCTCCACTCTCTGTCCTGTCACAGTTTGAACTGACTCTCTCCACTCTCTGTCCTGTCACAGTTTGAACTGACTCTCTCCACTCTCTGTCCTGTCACAGTTTGAACTGACTCTCTCCACTCTCTGTCCTGTCACAGTTTGAACTGACTCTCTCCACTCTCTGTCCCTGACAGTTTGAACTGACTCTCTCCACTCTCTGTCCTGTCACAGTTTGAACTGACTCTCTCCACTCTCTGTCCTCTGACAGTTTGAACTGACTCTCTCCACTCTCTGTCCACTGACAGTTTGAACTGACTCTCTCCACTCTCTGTCCCTGTCACAGTTTGAACTGACTCTCTCCACTCTCTGTCCTGTCACAGTTTGAACTGACTCTCTCCACTCTCTGTCCTGTCACAGTTTGAACTGACTCTCTCCACTCTCTGTCCTGTCACAGTTTGAACTGACTCTCTCCACTCTCTGTCCTGTCACAGTTTGAACTGACTCTCTCCACTCTCTGTCCTGTCACAGTTTGAACTGACTCTCTCCACTCTCTGTCCTGTACAGTTTGAACTGACTCTCTCCACTCTCTGTCCTGTCACAGTTTGAACTGACTCTCTCCACTCTCTGTCCACTGACAGTTTGAACTGACTCTCTCCACTCTCTGTCCTGTCACAGTTTGAACTGACTCTCTCCACTCTCTGTCCTGTCACAGTTTGAACTGACTCTCTCCACTCTCTGTCCACTGACAGTTTGAACTGACTCTCTCCACTCTCTGTCCTGTCACAGTTTGAACTGACTCTCTCCACTCTCTGTCCACTGACAGTTTGAACTGACTCTCTCCACTCTCTGTCCTCTGACAGTTTGAACTGACTCTCTCCACTCTCTTTCCACTGACAGTTTGAACTGACTCTCTCCACTCTCTGTCCTGTCACAGTTTGAACTGACTCTCTCCACTCTCTGTCCTGTCACAGTTTGAACTGACTCTCTCCACTCTCTGTCCTGTCACAGTTTGAACTGACTCTCTCCAGTCTCTGTCCTGTCACAGTTTGAACTGACTCTCTCCAGTCTCTGTCCACTGACAGTTTGAACTGACTCTCTCCACTCTCTGTCCTGTCACAGTTTGAACTGACTCTCTCCACTCTCTGTCCTGTCACAGTTTGAACTGACTTTCTCCACTCTCTGTCCTCTGACAGTTTGAACTGACTCTCTCCACTCTCTGTCCTGTCACAGTTTGAACTGACTCTCTCCACTCTCTGTCCTGTCACAGTTTGAACTGACTCTCTCCACTCTCTGTCCTGTCACAGTTTGAACTGACTCTCTCCAGTCTCTGTCCTGTCACAGTTTGAACTGACTCTCTCCAGTCTCTGTCCACTGACAGTTTGAACTGACTCTCTCCACTCTCTGTCCTGTCACAGTTTGAACTGACTCTCTCCACTCTCTGTCCACTGACAGTTTGAACAAGCGCTTTGAGATGTCCCTAGGCTGTGAAAGGCGCTATAGAAATGCAAGTCTTGCTTTCAATTGATTGGAAACATTGCATCGAACCGTGCCAAATGTAAACTACTGAACCCATTTTAATTTGGGCACACCATCCTCACCCAGATTTAGAAGAACCACAGAAAGCTTAAATTTCTACGACTAAAAATACTGTATTACTGTTGTTTTGTCAAAACCAAACTAATTAATTCATAACATCAGCGAAAGCAGCGGAAAGTCATCTGCGATTATTTACAAATGTTGTTGTGAGATTATCTTTGCTCGTGAAAGATCATATTTCCCCACTCTTAGTGACTGCATGTACAGCACAGCCAGATGTTCACATCACCCACCCGCCCACCCCCGCTCCACCCACCCCCACGCCCGCCCCACCCACCCCCACCCCACCCACCCCCACCCCCGCCCCACCCACCCCCACCCCCGCTCCACCCACCCAGGCCCACCCCTACCCCTGCCCCTCCCACCCCCACCCACCCCACCCCTGCCCCCGAAAGAAAAAAAGAAGGAAAAAGAAAGGAAGATAGCAATACTACCGAGCCACAGCTGACACCTTGGAAGGGAAATATTGGAGGGAAAAAACGGTATTGCAGCCAGTAATGGTGCTTGTTTTTAATGCCATGGTTTCAATGGCATCGGGTGGAGTCACCGTTCTATTACTACAGATTGCTGCTGGCTTCTTATAGGTCAGGCAGCAAGACCACAATGGTTTCTATGATCTTTACTCTGACACTCTTGTTTTTACAATTCTCAGCAAGTTCTGTGGCCCAGGTGACTAATTAGGCCAATGGTCAGTGTCACAGGATTGGTCGGCATCCGTTCACTCACTCACAGGGGAATAAATAATCGTGGACAATCACAGTATTTCATCCAGGAGTTCACCGGATAAGGGTTGCGCTATAAGGATATTTGAGGCCATTAGTAATATGTCGGTGATTCATTGCATACAACCAACTAATGACATCATTTCCTTTGACTGGACTAGCAGGAGTATTCGTTGTCTGGAGGGGATACACTCATAGGACAGAGACTCGGGACTTTCAACAAAGAAGGAAACTCACTGTATAGTTCCACCACATTGCACAGGAGGTTTGCTAACTGCGACCTCGTAGCCCGATCAGAAGCTTGCTAGAAATGGCGTAATTGTCCTTAATCAGAGGAGTTTGAACACACCCTGAAACAGGCTTGAAACAACAAACAGGTTTCCAGAATCTTCTCTGGGTGCAATGACATGGCAGGTTTCGGGTTGGGGGTGAGGCCGTTTCCACTTTGCACCAATGCTACACTTGCAGCCGTGTATATCCCGAGTCAAGGCCCGAGCTGAACACAGAGTGATGGCACTTCCCCTCCGAAGAGTCTCACTCCCTTTCACCTCCGAGTCACATCAGGCCCACTCTGAATGGAGCTCCATTTGCACGAGTTGTAGCACTGGGGCAAAGCACAACAGTAAATGCACTCCTTACACTTTCCTGCCTATAGGTGTTCTGAGGTAATACTGCTGAGAAGTTGCTCTTACTCATGCTCATGTCTTGCCTTTTGCTGTTCATCTTTCTTTTCCACTTTTGTTCTTCTCCGTTATTTGGGATTCTATTCCTTTTCTGCTGCTTTTCCACCTCTTCTACTTCTCTCATTCCCCTTCTTATGTTGCTTTCTTCTCTAACTTCCAAGTCACCCTATTCTAGACTGATAATAACATTTATTCCATCTGTACCTGACTTCTTTCTCTGCTTCTGATGCTCAATTCCTCATACTGAATATGACCTCTGTCTCTGTCTCTCTCTCCGTCTCCCTCCGTGTCTCTCTGTCTCTCTCTCTCTCGCTCTCTCACTGTCTCTCTGTCTCTGTCTCTGTCTCTCTCCCTGTCTGTCTGTCTGTCTCTCTCTCTCTGTCTCTCTGTTTATCTCTCTCTCTGTTTCTGTCTCTCTCCGTCTCTCTGTGTGTCTCTCTCTGTCTCTCTCTCTTTGTGTCTCTCTCTGTCTCTGTCTCTCTCCCTGTCTGTCTGTCTGTCTCTCTCTCTCTGTCTCTCTGTTTGTCTCTCTCTCTGTTTCTGTCTCTCTCCATCTCTCTGTGTGTGTCTCTCCGTCTCTCTGTGTGTCTCTCTCTGTCTCTCTCTCTTTGTCTCTCTTTCTGTATCTGTCTCTCTGTTTCTCGCTCTCTGTCTCTGTCTCTCTGTTTCTCGCTCTCTGTCTCTGTCTCTCTCTCTGTCTGTGTTTATTTTTCTCTGTCTCTCTCTCTACCTCTCTGTCTCTCTCTCTGTTTGTCGCTCTCTGTCTCTCTTTCTCTGATTTTCTGTCTCTCTCTATCTGTCTCTCTCTCTCTCTCGGGCGAGAAAGATGAGCTCAGGGCCGAGTCAGGCTGGGAAGAGACAGGAATGCACTGTAATCCTGGTGGAGTTTTTAATTTCCTCCCCATATCCCATATTTGAGCTCAGCAACCTATAAAATACAGGAATTCCCCATAAAAATGAGAACCCTGTGTTGAGATGTTTTTAAAGAAGGAAGTGTCTGAATGTTCACCGAAATGTTAGCAAGGAATATATAATGAAGCAGTCCATGCCCGCATGCAACAAGACCTGGACAACGTTCAGGCTTGAGCTGATAAGTGGCAGGTAACATTCGTGCCACAGAAGTGCCAGGCAATGACTATCTCCAACAAGCGAGAGTCTAACCACCTCCCCTTGACATTCAACGGCTTTACCATCACTGAATCCCCCACTATCAACATCCTGGGGTGTCACCATTGACCAAAAACTTAACTGGACTAGCCATATAAATACTGTGGCAACAAGAGCAGGTCAGGCTGGGTATTCTGCGGTCTCACCTCCTGACTCCCCAAAGCCTTTCCACCATCTACAAAGCACAAGTAAGGAGTGTGATGGAATACTCTCCACTTGCCTGGATGAGTGCAGCTCCAACAACACTCAAGAAGCTCGACACCATCCAGGACAAAGCAGCCCGCTTGATTGGCACCCCATCCACCACCTTAAACATTCACTCCCTCCACCACCGGCGCACCGTGGCTGCAGTGTGTACCATCTAACAAGATGCACTGCAGCAACTCGCCAAGGCTTCTTCGGCAGCACCTCCCAAACCCGCGACCTCTTCTACCTAGAAGAGCAAGGGCAGCAGGCGCATGGGAACACCAGCACCTCCAAGTTCCCCTCCAAGTCACACACCATCCTGATTTGGAAATATATCGCCGATCCTTCATCGTCGCTGGGTCAAAATCCTGGAACTCCCTCCCTAATAGCACTGTGGGAGTACCTTCACCACACGGACTGCAGCGGTTCAAGAAGGCGGCTCACCACCACCTTCTCAAGGGCAATTAGGGATGGGCGATAAATGCTGACCTTGCCAGCGACGCCCACATCCCATAAACGAATTTAAAAAAAAGGAATATATACTGCCAGATAATTCGGAATCAGATTAATGATATGGAGTAAATGGCCGAAGTTGAGCTGCAGCAGACCCTGGACGGGACAGTGCCTGTTCTCCAACATTTGGGTGATTTTTCAAAAACCTGATTCATAGAAACTTACAGCACAGGAGGAGGCCATTCGGCCCGTTGTGCCTGTGCTGGCTCTTTGAAAGAGTGGTTGTGTTTAGTCCCACACCCTCGCTTTTTGTCCCTAATCCTGTAAGTTCCTCCTCCTCCTCCTCCTCCAGTACCTGTCCAACTCTCTTTTAATATTATTGATGGAATCAGCTTCCACCATCTTTTCAGGTCGAGCGTTCCCGATCCCGACAGCTCTCGATATCTTTTTCCAATGATTTTGAATCTATGACCACTAGTTATTGCAATTATTGATTAATAATTTCTTTAACTCAAATTCATACGGTTCATAAACACAAATAATTAAAAAACAAACAAAAATATACTTCAGCAGAACATTCATAAGATCAAAGCAGAAGCCACCCAACTATCAGTTCAGATTCTGCTGTTAATCAGACTCAAGACTGCCTTGCCACGTTTGACTGCAAAGTAAACGATTCCTGCTATAGATCCTGACTGCCTAACTATCCTTCGCTCTGGTAATATCAAACTCAGAGGGGGGCGGGGGCAGTTTATTGTCTCCAACGCCTGGGCACAAAGCATGACCTGAACCCAGCACAGAGAGGGAGAATCGGCCAGGGAGATCACACACCTCCAACGGGGCCCACCAGGATTGCCTTCCATTTAAATGCAAGGTGGGGAGAAAAAGAATCGTGCCGACTCCATTACAGGCCTGGGACCTGCCTCGTTGTGCTGTGCCCATGTGATGCTTTCTCCCCACGTGTGAAAAACAACCATCTACTCCAGCAGGCCACTATAAAGAGTTCCCTTCAATCAATGTGTTCTCTCGCTATTTTTCTGCTGCTCTAAGCATAGTTCCTATGGATCGGCTCTACGTGAGGACTAATCGAGGTCATTGACTATGAATGGACAAGAAATATAGCCCAATAAACAGTAACTCTACACAGTTGCCTAGCTACGTATACACGAAGCTTTAACGATATAGGGAGATTGAAATCTGTAGCCCAATGGATCTTTACTAATTGATGGGGCTTTGCATGGGTAACAGACACAAGCATCTGCACTGAGACCACTCATCTGGCCAATTCAGCATGCGCTGAAAACCGGCACTTCCAATCTGTCAAGAATCCTCTCAACCAACATCACTAAAAACAGATTATCTAGTCTTTGCTGTTTGCGGGAGCTTGCTGTGCGCAAACTAGCTGCCACGTTTCCTACATTACAACAGTGACTACATTTCAAAAGTACTTCATTGGCTGTAAAGCGCTTTGGAACGTCCTGAGGTCCCTGGCCTCTGAGTCAAGAAGGTTGTGGGTTCAATTCCTACTCCAGAAACTTGAGCACAAAAATCTAGGCTGACACTCTGGTGCAGTACTGAGGGAGTGCTTCACTGTTGGAGGTGCCGTCTTTCAGATGAGACGTTAAACTGAGGCCCCGTCTGCCCTCTCAGGTGGATGTAAAAGATCCCATTTGAAGAAGAGCAGGGGAGTTATCCCTGATGTCCTGGCCAATATTTATCCCTCAACCAACATCACTAAAACAGATTATCTGGTCATTATCACATTGCTGTTTGTGGGAGCTTGCTGTGTGCAAATTGGCTGCCACATTTCCCACATTACAACAGTGACTACACCTCAAAAGTGCTTCATTGACTGTAAAGCGCTTTGGGACAACCTGAAGTCATGAGAGGTGCTATGTAAATGCAAGTCTTTCTTACTTTCTATTCTTTCAATTGCCTCAACTAACTGGATTGCTCTTTGAAAGAGCCGGCACAGGCACGATGGGCCAAATGGCCTCCTTCTGTGCTGTAAGAGTCTATAAATTTCCTCAGTAACGTCAACTTAGCCTGTGTTGTATGAGAGAGTATGTTCACGAGAAACAGGAGCTTGTGGAATTACTGGTGAACGAGGGAAGGGAAGCCAAAGTCAAGTACTCTGAGTGTGCATTCACACTACAATTGTAGCATCAGTGCGAAGCTTCACACCGACACTAGTTGTAGTGAAAATTTGGAACTCTCTCCCCCAAAAGACTGTTGGTACGGGGTCACCTGAAATTTTCAAGACTGAGGCCGATAGAGTTTTGTTGGGTAAGGTTATCAAGGGATTTGGAGCAAAAGTAGGTAAAAGATCAGCCATAATTTAACTGAACAGGCTCAAGGAGCTGAATGGCCTCCTCCTGTTCCTCTGTTCCCCTCCAACACGTTATTAACATCAAACTAGGCATAAAGTTCCTGTATCGTACATGAATATGAGTCAATACTGATAAGGAAACACATCACACACAGCCTAACGCGGACATATTTTGTTTCTTTACATGCTCAATGCAGATTTGTTGGAGGTACCGAAGGACTTCTAGCTCAGAACACACAATACATTAGAATCATGGAATAGTACAGCACAGAAGGAGGCCATTCAGCCCATCGAGTCTGCGCCGGCTCTTTCGAAGAGCGATCCAGTTAGTCTCACTCCCCCGCTCTTTCCCCATATCCCCATCACTTTTTTTCTCCTTCAAGTATTTATCCAATTCCCTTTTGAAAGCTACTATTGGTTCTATTTTAGGATAAAACGGGTTAAACTACATAGAAACGAACAGGTAATGATTGCATGTCAGTAGAATCTTAATCATAAATTTAGACAGATAGTGGGACGGTGGGAAGTATCTAAACATTAATGAAGGGTTGGGATTTGAACCAGTTGAATGTTGCAGTCGAGCGACACAGCATGACAACCTAGTCTCGGTTGAGACTAGTTGAAACCACAAATGGAACAGATGGTCAGAAACTGAACTACAAAAGTGATTAAGCATGTGGAGATATGAGAAGCTGCAATAACAAGGTTAAAATTTGCAGAACAATGGGGTTACGAAGTAACAACTGTCACGTGGATGTATGTAGGGTAGATTTGATTAACCTTTGAGCCATGTCCAATCACGAGTCACTGACTCAGATCGGCCGAAGCCACGATGAAGCAAGAATGGACCCTGCTGTCCAGATAACTGGACAAACTTAGATAAAAGACAGAACTGAAAGAAGGGGCTTAGCTAACGATGTAAAGTTTTAATTAGGTTGTTTTTGAAGGAATATAATTGGGGGGCGGCTGTTGCCACGGGGCCGGATTAGCCAAGGAATAAGTAATGTAATAACGGCTATCAGTGTGCTCCAGTCTTGTACTGTATATAAGCTTGTGAATTTTGCTGATCGGGGAGAAGGTGCTCGCACAGACCGCGGGGGTCTGAGACCTTCTCCCAGAGCTCTGTTTTCAATAAACTGCACCTCTTACTTTACCACAGATTAGATGTGAATTTATTTTCACCCAACAATTAACAACAGTAAATCACTCAAGTTTCATAAAAAAAATATTTAAACCTGTTGACAAACTTTAGAAACGAGATAACTGGTCCATTTAAAAATCGGTTAAAAAAATTTAAACTCCACCCAATCTTCCTTTTTTATTCCATGTAATCCTATTTCAAATAAGGTATTTTTGTGCATTTGCCAAGCAGCTGTACAAATTCTAGCACCTCATATAATAAATCTCTTTCTGGCCTGCCATATAACTTGGGCCAATTTCTAACTGAGGAGATTGATTATTTTCACATGGTTTAAGCCAATCACTGCCTTCCTCGCGCTGATTTTAGCTGGCACTGATCGGGTCAGGCAGGCCCAAGTGATTGAAACTAGGAAATTACGAACCTGCTGGCGAGAGGACCGAACTACGAAAGAGCAGGGCCCCAGAACTAGCGGAAAGAAGTGAAGTGAAATTCCCATCAGCTGAATCTTATCTCGCCTGGATTTGACAGTTAAAGACCAACCATTGTGATACACCTCGTTCGGAGCAAGCCAAGTTCACAATGGCAGCTTGTAGCTCATCGTATTAATGACTGTGGAGTGTGTTTGACGTCATTGATGGATGGGCCATAAAATGTGGCGGAGGTAGGAATCTGTTGCTTTTTCCGTGCCGTTTAGCTTTGCAATTGGTGATGTTTGATGACATTTACTGCAGACTTGAGTTCATCGTAACTGCGCCTCCATCGTGGCCCGTCCCTTAGTCAAGCTCAGGTTTCACACGTAAAGCTTCAAGGTCAGGAGTGAAGTGACAGATACAAATACGTGGGTCAGATCCAAACGGATTCCAGCATTGAATATATTTAACCATTGAACCAAATCAGTAGTTTCTGAGGAATTTCATTCCCACGAGATCGTTGTTAAAATCTATTCTACTAAAATGTCATTGTGTAAAGTTATGAGAAGACAATATACTTCTACCTATGGATCTAAAAGGTTTTGGGTGTAGATTCCAGATGGGTTCTTCATTTCATTATTTTTTCTTCCCCCCTCTATCCTGAAGGTGTGTGATGGTGGGGGGGGGGGGGTTGGGGTACAGTTTCACAGGCACTGGGGGGACCTCGCCACCGAACCCCACCCAAAGAAAGAAACAAGAAAAAGACTTGCCTTTCTAAAGCGCTTTACAGCCAATGAAGCAAATTTGAAGTGTGGTCACTGTTGTAATGCGGGAAACGCGGCAGCCAATTTGCGCACAGCAAGCTCCCACAAACAGCCATGTGATAATGTCCAGATCACCCCAGAGCCAAACCCAAAACCCAAAACCCAAAACCCAAACCCAAAACCCAAACCCAAAACCCAAAACCCAAAACCCAAAACCCAAAACCCAAAACCCAAACCCAAAACCCAAACCCAAACCCAAAACCTCAAAACCCCTAAACCGTTAAAATGAAGCAGGCCTTTTGCACCAAATTAAACATTTACGTCCCATCAGCACTCTCCCGTACGGCGTTGAAAGGTATCCATTTGATTTTCAACATATCTCAAGAGTAAGGGATTTCTTAAAAAATTATTTTTTAAAGAAATATGAGAAGATTTTAAGGAGTTAAGTAATGAGGGCAGCATGTTTCATTAACACCAAGTTGTTAAAATGACAGACTGGAATGTGTCTTTCAGCAATGAGGCTCACAGCTGAATTGATTCAGGTGTCCTCGCAACTTGCCTCTCTATAACTTATTACTACCTCGATCACTATTCCGTTTGGAAAGACATAACAACTGGTTTTAGTATGTCTTACTGTCAACTTTTTTTTAAAGAGACGTTTTAAATCTATGCAGTGAGGTCAGTCTCTCATTTTCCTTGGCAGCTTTGAGATGTACTTATCAAGATTCCATTATTGTATAATAATACTTTGGAGTCCAACATTTACTCTGCAGTGCTTTGCCACAGAGAGCGGTTTGACTGAATCTTTGTTTTATTTTCCACAGCTGTATGTATATGTAGGGGGAAAGAAAACAGAATAAGGAAAATAGTTGGAGTATAAGGAATAAGGAAAAAGATTGAAGATTCCACTCCCAATTAAAGAGGCGCTCTCTTCAGTACTGGGGGGGTGACAACACCTGGACCTGCCACGTAACATTTTCATCGTGAAGTCATAGGAACAGGAGGAGGCCATTCAGGCCCTCGGGCCTGCTCTGCCATTTCATGAGATCATGGCTGATCTGTACCTCAACTCCATTTACCTGCCTTTGCTCCATACCCCTTGATACCCTTACCCAACAAAAATCTAGCAATCTCAGTCTTGAAAGCTCCAATTGACGCCCAGCATCCACATCCTTTTGGGGGGGAGAGTTCCAGATTTCCACTACCCATTGTGTTGAGGAAGAAGCTTCCTGATTTCACCTCTTGAACGGCCTGGCTCTAATTTTACGGTTATGCCCCCTTTTCTGGATTTCCACCCCCCCCCCCCAGCCCTCCAGAAGAAACAGTTTCTCTCCATTTAACCTATTGAATCCTTTTAACATTTTAAACACCACGATAAGATCACCCCTTAATCTTCTATACCCAAGGGAATAAAAGCCAAGTTTATGCAACCTGTCTTCATTATCTAACCCTCTAAGATCCGGAACATCACGCGCTACTCAACGAACGCAGTGATGGTTCAGCAACGATATGAAGCGTTTTGACTTGAATTGCAACATCACATCTAAGCCCCGATTTTAACCTAACCTGCCCAGCGGCAATGTGTTGGGTTCGTTGTCGGATGTCCAATTAAACACCCCGTTGACTTCATCGGCTCGCTAGTGTTTGACAAACAAACAGAAAGCACATTGTGCGACCACCTCTCATGGTTCAGGGGATGATCCAATGTGGAATGGAGACAGATCCGCCAGAATGATCTCAGTTGTTTGGCTGGCATTAGAGATGCTACAACCGACTCTTACAAACGCTGGGTTCAGGAGGAGGACAACAACCCTGGGTTGCTGCACCTGATCTCCGTCCAGTGACCACCCCCCCCCCCCCCCCACCCCCGCCCCACCACTGCACACTGCACCTACATAGATGTTAGGTGAACAGGAGGCATCTTCCACCCTTTAAAATGAAGTTCGGGACCTGGAACGCCAGGACCCTCATGGACAACATCAACAGCGACAGAGACTGTAGGTCCCGCATTGGACTCATCAGTCACCTGAGAACTCATTTTTAGTGTGGAAGCAAGTCATCCTCGGTTCCGAGGGACTGCCTAAGAAGAAGAAGAAGAAGACAGGATCAGACTCAGTGCGGTGCCTCACACAGATGAATAGCATGCTGATGCTCAATGTCCAAGCTCACACAAGAAGGATGGCCAGATGGCAAAAATATTAAGAGGGAGATCTGCACCCGTGACTATGAACATACAAGCAGGACAGGAAAAGACCATCTGGGCCATGAAGACCCCCTCCCATCCAGACATGGTACATCCACGTACATCATTTACATTCCCCCACTGCCCCCCCCCCCCTCCCCTCACTCCCAACATGCAATCTCCCAGGAGAGGCAAAGGAAAAGAGAGAACAAAACAACATGCCTCTTCCAGGAAAAATACTGGCACAATCCTCTCCAACTCCCCGAGGCAATCAAGCAAAACTCCAGAAGAGTGCAGTAATCCACAAATCCTCCTAATCCCAGCTAATCTCCAATTTGCTCTCTATAACTGTAAACGCCTTCCCTCTCTCGGGAACTTGCCCAGATCCCTTTTGAAGGACTGGAGGGAATCCATACCGACTGCACAATTCAGTAACCTGTTCCTGTGACTCCGTGAAAGGAATTACTCCCGCACCTAACCTCAGGATTTTATACGTAACAAGTTTATGCCACGTGGCAGGTCCTTCCCTCCACTTCCTGTTGCACTCCCTCTGATGGCCTCCTCTCCACCTGCACCATGCCGATTGCAACCCACGTTTTCGGAGCCTTAGACCCCAAGGCAGAGAACTAGGCACCAGAGTTAGCATGTTCAATAAGCACCGCTCCCAATTTTCTGGTCAAAGTTGGGATTGTTGCAAATCAGTCGCGCTGACCTCCAATTCTCTGATCCACTCTGCCACGTAGTGAGATGCTCTGAAAATTTACCCCAGTGTTTTTGAGATTCTAAGGCTCCACATATAGCACAGCCACCACACACCACCATGTGTTAACAGCTTGAGGAGAGAAGGGAAATGAGAAAATTGAGGAGGCAGGAGTAATTGTGGACCAGTACTTTACCACTTCAATGAGGTAAACGCGAGTTTAGGTTTTTTTTTTAAACCTGGAAATTTTGGGAAAGTTTGCAGGAATTTACTCTTCAGGGCGAGATAAATTTGTTTAGTGTCAGCCGTGGCTCAGTGGGTAGCACTCTCGCCTCTGAGTCAGAAGGTCATGGGTTCGAATCCCACTCCAGAGACAGGAGCACAGAATCCAGGCTGACACTAAACTAAAAGAGCGGGTGAGTTCTCCCCGGTGTCCTTGGGGCCAATATTTATCCCTCAATCAACATCACTAAAACAGATTATCTGCTCATTATCACATTGCTGCTTGCGGGACCTTGCTGTGTATAAATTGGCTGCCACGTTTTCTACATTACAACAGTGGCTATGTTTAAAAATGATGTGGAGATGCCGGTGTTGGACTGGGGTGGACAAATGTGAGAAGTCGCACAACACCAGGTTATAGTCCAACAGTTTTATTTGAAATCACAAACTTTCGGAGCGCTGCTCCTTCGTCAGGTGAAGTGAAGAGATGCATATAGGCACAGCATATATAGTCAGAGAACACTGCTGTTCTCTGACTATATATGCTGTGCCTATATGCATCTCTTCACTTCACCTGACGAAGGAGCAGCGCTCCGAAAGCTTGTGATGTCAAATAAAACTGTTGGGGGTAAAAATTCACTTGGTTGCGCCACCCGTTAGCGCCTTAAGAGGGCGCTAATGGGGCGCAAAGCCGCTAACGCCCGGGCGCAGCGATGTTTGCGCCGCTCGAGAACTTAACTTGAGGTTGTGCGGCGGCGCTAAAACTTACCGCTGCGACCACCGCGCGCGCAGATTGTGACATCATTCCATGGTGCAACGCCCTTGGGGCGCCCCGTAGCGGAAATTGAGTGGCGCCCCCTGCCTTACCGCCTGGCGCTTCCAACGACCAGAAGACTGGAACGCTATCAATCGCTGTGGGGCTGGGGGGGGCGCTATTTAAAGGGGGCCTCTTCCTGTCTTTTATTGTTGGTGGCATTTTTGAACTACGCATTCTGAGAGAGAGAGGGAGAGACTTCTGGAGAGATTCAACGTTGTGTGAAGGAGTTTTGGGTACTGAGCAGCACTTTGCAGGTTCATTTTGATTTGCCATTCCTTGTATCGATTTAGCAGAGACCGTGGGAGCTGCACTCTGAGCTCTTTGCCTGGTGCTCTCCATTGTTCTTTCCAGCACATTTGATGTGCAAGTCTCTCCAGGCCGAGATTCAAGGCTGCAATGAACAGGATGTGGATGGAAAGCAAGATTAACCATCCCCCTTTAAGAACTGGCCCGTGCCATTGTGTGTGTGTTCCATTGCTGACTGACATTACATGAGCTTCGCCAGCGCTCCGAGTTAGCGCCTCACTGCTCGGCCTTTGCGCCTTAAGAGAGGTGTGCAGCGCCTGCTTTAGCGCTCCACTCACCTCCCGGGGCGGTAAAAGTGAAGTTTCCCGTCAGTGCCGATAATTAGCGCCAGGCGCTAATATTTGCGTCCGGACGATATTTGCGCCCCAAATGGGGCGCGACCTAATTTCTACCCCTTGGACTATAACCTGGTGTTGTGCGACTTCTCACATATGTTTAAAAAGTACTTAATTGGCTATGAAGTACTTTGGGAGGTCCTGAGCTGCTAAATAAATGCAAGTCTTTCTTTTCTTCTTAATCATTGCTATTAAATACACATTCCACAGCAGTGGAGTAAACAACAGCAAACTTGCATTTAAATAGCACCTCTAATGTAGAAAAACATCTCAAGGCGTTTCACAGAAGCGTAACGAGATAAAAAAAAATAGATACCGAGCCAGGAAAGGAGATTTTAGGAGGGTTGACTAAAAGCTTGGTCAGCGAGGGTCATTTTAAGGAAGGTCTTAAAGGAGAAGAAAGAGCTTGAGAGGTTTAGGGAGGGAATTCCAGAGCGCAGTTAGGTATCCACTGTTTGCCATTGTGCACTCTGTTTATACAAAGGATATTGGGATAATTGTGTGTAACGTGTTATGTTTTACTAATTTCTGTGGAAGTTTGGCTTCAATGGCAATCATTACTAATGACAGGAAGACAATGCGGAGAGCAGTTCTCCATTCATCATATATAAACTACCCCCCGGCCCCCTGCGGAACACCTTGAGAATCCCCTCAGTGAGCGATGGAAAGGCGAAGTTCACACAGTAATTAGTATTACTGTTTATCACACTTATATGAACAGTAAGCCTCTGAATCAATTCCAAGAAATAAAATGTCATGTTGCCAAAAGGGTAATGCTGCCTCATTCCAGGACAGTTGGTTTCTAGTGTAATGGAACTCTTATAAAGCATCGGAATATATAACAGTTCTTCACAACAATCGGAAAAGGTGACGTAATGTAACAAATTTGTATCACATGACAGGCCCTACTTCCTGCTGCACTAACTCCGGAGGTCTCCTCTCCACCTGCTCCATGCCTATTGCAACTCACTCCCTCGGCTAAGTAGGATACTTTTTTTTGGAACCTTAGATCCCGAGACAGATTGTCGCAAGTGAGATGCGCTGACCTCCAATTCTCCGATCCACACTGCCATGGAGTGAGACTCCAGGAGCACGATTCACTGAAAATTTACCCCAAGTGGTTTGGAGATTCTAAGGCTCCATATGAAAATCAAGAGTATTCATGGGCAACATGATACACGTGTCCATAATAGATTAGTATCAAATGGCAAAGGTGGAATCAAAAAATACTGGGTGTGATTATCAAACATTTACTGAAAGAATCCAGTGGGTGTGAAGCTGTTATCAAGTCTAATCACGCAGGGCGCTGAGATTCACCTTGGAGGTGCGTTATTACAAATTGAATCAGATGACGTTTGGCTTTTTGTCTATCTGATCAGGGGCCTTGAGCACTTAGCCAAGGAACCCTTTAAAACACCTGAAACAACCACCAGAAAATTCATTGCACAACTTTAATTTAAACACTTTACCGGAAGATGTTACATTTTCCCCCTTAACCACAATTTCAATAGTTCTAGTTCTCTGTAGCTATGGTGCCGAGCTTTTTCATGTTTTAAACATGCCTGCACACTTCTGCAGTCAGGCCAAAGGCAGGTTACAAGGTAGTAAAGTGTACATCAGCTCAACTTGTGAAAGTGCACCAAATGCTTTACTGCTAAGTGACACGACCAGCCTTACTGCTTATGTTTCCTCTCCCACCTGTTTCCCAATTCAAAAGGCTGGAACCAATAATCTATATCGTCCCCTTTTGTAAAATTTGAAATAAGATTAAATTTGATTAAATCACTTTGTGCAGAGTTATGACCTGAATTAAATCTCATTTAGATCAACCTCATTAAATCTCTCTCTCCCACCTTGAGGTCATGTTAGTTCTGTTTCTTCTTTTCTTTCTTCTTATGCATCCTCGTGCACCTTGGTGCTTGTTCATGCATCCTCGCACTTCCTCGTGCACCCTAGTGCTTGCTCGTGCATCTCGCACTTCCTTGTGCTTCCACGTGCACCCTAGTGCTTGCTTGTGCATCCTCGTGCTTGCTCTGTTGCTCTTCTTTCTCCCTGTGCTTGCACTCTACTTCCTCTTTATGTTCCAGCCACTCCTGCTTCTTTTGTTCTTCCTCCTCTTCCATTGCCAGTCCGCACAGGCCAGCTCTTCCTCTGCTGCAAGATCAGCCAATTCGAAGTCTCCACCCATATCTTTCTGGGCTCTTGCAACTGTTATTTGTTGCTGGTAATTTATTTTCATTTAAACTTTAAACAGCCGATTTGATCTGCGAGTGATTCGACCCCCAATTGTTATTGGTTTGGATTTTTTTCCTCAGAAAGCAAAAAGAAAAGAAAGAACGAACGAACTGAGGGAGTGCTGCACTGTCGGAGGTGCCGTCTTTTGCATGTGATGTTAAACCGAGGCTCCGACTGCCCTCTCAGGTGGATATAAAAGATCCCAGGGCATTGTTTCAAAGAAGAGCAGGGGAGTTCTCCCCCGGTGTCCTGGCCAATATTTATCCCTCAACCAACATCACTAAAAAGATGATCTGGTCATTTATCTCATTGCTGTTTGTGGGAGCTTGCTGTGCGCAAATTGACTGCCGCGTTTCCTACATTACAACAGTGACTACACTTCAAAAGTACTTCATTGGCTGTAAAGCGCTTTGGGATGTCCTGAGGTGGTGAAAGGCGCTGTAGAAATGCAAGTTTTTCTTTCCTTTCATAGGCCTGCTCAGATGTAAGCCAAGCAGGAGTTAAAGACCTTGGAAGGTGAATGTAGCCAGTACAAGTAGGTTATGTAATGCGGTTCAGAATCTGGGAACAATTGCTTTGTTGGATGTGCACTAGCGCCAGTAATTTCTGCAGCGGTCCTCCTGATCTCGCACTGCTGGAGATCAATCATGTCACCTTCCCGCTCTTCATGGCTCATCATCACTCTAGGTGGTGGAACATCCACTGAGCCATAGGCTTGTTTTGATCGAAAGTGGCACAGGCTCATTTCGATTAGGATCACTGCATCCAAAATAAATTTTGATCTGAAGGAGGAAAACTGGCCACAAATCTCAAACTGCCTGAAGGGAAACCTGAACCACAATTGAAACCCAGTGTTGTGGTTAGTGTTAGTTCCCAGTTTTACAGTCTTGTGTTGCCAGGATCCATCAATCATTTTGCTCTTTCTCTTGGAACAAGAAATATCGCAAATTTTTTATGTCATCTTTCCAAATGCACAGGAAGACCCAAAAACAAAAAAAGCCAAGGAAGAGAAAGTCTAGGCACAGTAACCGGAAATCACCCTGGAACATTTACAGCAGTTTAAAACGGAAACAGAAATGTTTGCGAACGGCACCAAGTGTTTGAACTGCTACCAACGAATATCAGGGCTAGGACACGTGTAACCTCAAAGGAGCAGCGGTTAACGGAGATGAAGGAAAGTGTTCGAGGGGGGGTCGGGAAAGTGTGTGAACACATCATCTGTGAGAGAGGGCTGGGAAGGGCAGGGAAAACATGCAGAGTCTTGGGACGGAAAAATGAAAGTGCATCCAAAATACAAAAAATATCATAACTCGCAATTTCTCAAATCTCCAGCACTGCGAGCGACAAATTTTCCTCTAACTGTTTTCTCTTCAACACTCACAAGAAGTCCAGTTAAAAACATATAAGCAGGAATTAATCAGAAATGAATGTTCTCAGGACCCCAATACAGGAACACTGTGAGAGATGTCTCATTGAGCTATTAGGAAGACAGTGGTTGGGGGGGGGGGGGGATCGAAATCGGTCCTAGGCGGGAGCGCACAATGGGGTATCGTGAATCGGCAGCCCATGTTACACCTTGCCCCGTTTTCTTTTGCATTGGCTTCAAATCGCTGTCGAATCCGATTCACTATTGCCCGTTTTGCGCACCCGCCCCAGACAAATCTCAGCCCCCAAAGGACATCCCAATCGGAAGTAACAAGTAGATTGACGTTGTAGGGAAGAGGTGACATGCCTCTTTGATGTGGAGATGCCGGTGTTGGACTGGGGTGGACAAATGTGAGAAGTCGCACAACACCAGGTTATAGTCCAACAGCTTTATTTGAAATCACAAGCTTTCGGAGCGGCGCTCCTTCGTCAGAAGTCACTTCACTTGACGAAGGAGCAGCGCTCCGAAAGCTTGTGATTTCAAATAAAGCTGTTGGACTATAACCTGGTGTTGTGCGACTTCTCACATACCTCTTTGAATGAAAGATGTGCCCAGCCCCTGCTTCTCTCCATAACCCAATGGCATCCGCGGTCTCAGAAATCACAGGGTGGATCTTGCTGCTCAGCCCAGGGGCAGACGAGGCCGGTGAGGCAGAAACACTTAACAGGCGCCATTCGATGGTGATTTCCCACCCGTTAAAATAAAATGGCAGAGAACCACGAGCGGCTGGTGCCCGGTTTTGTGATCCGGCTTCTGCCCCCTCAAGCTCTTGCGTCCTGGCGTTGAAGAGAAAAATTTACCTCCCGGATGTTTGAACTCCCGATGTTCCTGGGATTTGGTTTACCCACATATTTTCTTGGTTTTTTTTTGCTGATATAGGAATCTTGGGCCCTCTTAAAGTTAACAAAAAAGGACTCACATTTACACAGCACCTTTCACGACCTCAGGACGTCCCAAAGCACTTTACAGCAAATGAAGTACTTTTTAAGTGCAGTCAATAGACTTACTTCATATTACAGCTGCTGAGTGTATATTAAGTATTCCTAAATCCTGTAAATTAAATATACATCTCAGTCTGGCGTTCTGACACGAACCACTGCTTTATATAAATATTCTGCAACCTGCTGTCGATGATTTGAATGCCAAAAAAACAAGACCAATTCTCCATGTGGACTGGTGCCTAAGACAGCAGTTCACTCAACTGCACTGCTCTCCATTTCACACCCTGAGAGTGTTCAGATTGGGGTAGGAGAGGTACGATTGTTTGATCATTCCCTATCCCTGTAACCTCCTCCAGTCCTCTGAGATCTCTGCACTCCTCCAATTCTGACCTCTTGAGCATCCCCAATTTCAATCACTCCACCATTGGCGGCCGTGCCTTCAAGCTGCCTAAGGCCCTAAGCTCTGGAATTCCCTCCTTATTACCTCTCCGCCTCTCTACCTCGATCTGCTCCTTTAAGACACTCATTAAAACCTGCCTCTTTGACCAAGCTGTCTTAATATCTCCTTATGTGACTTGGCGGCTGTCATTAAGGATGAAGAATAAAGTGAAGACATTCCCCCAATGGCTCAGAGACTAAACAGACTCCTCATCGATCAGCTGTGGCTCAGTGGGTAGCACTCTCTAGGTGGGAGGGGCTAGGAGTGGTGGGTTTTTGTTTTTGTTTTTCAGGTTTTAGGACCTTTTTGGTCCTTAAGCGGCAGCCGGAGTGCCGGGCCCCTCGGAGGACAATGTTCCCAGGATGAATTTAATCAGGGGAGAAAATGTTGGGGGAAGGGAGAAAAAATGGCCCAAAGATTTGGGCCGGGACCCCAGGAGGTTTGGAAAAGAAAACATGGTGGTGGTTCAGTGCGAGGATCAGGAGATACGAGCTGGGGATATTATCCAGGCGGGACATGAGGACTGCGGCGAGGGAAGCTGCTTTGCCTGCCGACCAAAGCCGAATGTTGGGCTCGAGGTGACGGTCAGTGGCCGAGAGGAGGTGGAAAGACTTTTTCTGAGTTTGAAGGTTGGTGATAAGTTCTTGGAGGTATCTCTGCTATATTCTGACGAGGTGGTGGTCTCATTCTTAAACCTGTCGGTATATATTGAGGACGATGTGCTAATAAAAAGTTGGAGTCGTGGGACATTAAAATTTGCTCGGCAATAAAGAGGAGATACTATCCAGGAACATGGGTAGCAGATGGAACCCGTTATGTAAAGGTGCGGTTCCCAGAGGGGGTGAAGTCATTGCCGTATAGCATGAAATTTGACACAATGGAAGGGGTGCAGTACTTCTGGGTACTGCATAATAACCAGGTGAAGGTTTGTTATTATTGTCTTGGACACGACCATCTTGTAAGAAGTTGTCCAGACTTGTACTGTTATAACTGCGGTGAATCTGGACACATCGCTCGGAGCTGCAAGGTGGAGAGCTGTGGGGTGTGTCACAAAGGCCCCACCCGCTGTGAGTGTGAGGCAGAAGGAAGCCCCTTGAGTGACGAGGAGATGGGAGAAGGAGAAGGAGCAGGAGGTGTGAGTGGAGCGGAGCAGACGGAGGACACAGCTGGTGAATGGAAGGAGAAAAGAGCGCAGGAAGAGGCAGAAAATTGCAGAGAAGTGAACAGGCTGGAAATGGTGGAAAACACACCAAGTACGGTGGAAAAGGACAAAGACAGCAGCGGGCAGCACAGGTCGAGGGCAGAGTCGAGCCATAATACGGCTTGGCTCTCCCTAAAGAATCTGGTGTCCGTGGGGGGAGAGGAGGCGGGAGCGGGGTGCGGGGTAAGTGTAAGTACTCCAAAGAAAGACATCTCGGGGAGCAGGAAGGGGCAAGACAAGGAGAGGGCACTACTGGAGAAACCGTGATAGCAGGAGCCTTAAAGGGGCAGCAGGACGGGAGTGGGGAGACAAAGACGCTAGATATTAATCTATTAAGGGATCAAGATCGGTGCAGATGTGCCATTGTCCCAGAGAGAGTAGAAACGGGGAGCAAGGGTCAGCGGTGGAGATGAGGCCAAAGGGAGTGGCACTACTGGAGAAACCGTGATAGCAGGAAGACTCGCTAAGGGAGATTATGTATCTGACGGGGAGCAGGGACGGGAGGTTACAGAAGAGCTCGAGAGTGAGGAGTCAGAGGGGGACAGAGACATGGAAGTGGGGGGTGGGGTGGCATCGTGTGGAAAGGGAAAGGTTAGGGAGTGGCAGAAGGAGGGAGAAGGGGCAGCTCCTCGGCCCAAACCTAATGTAAGGAAGAGGCTGAAACTACAGGGAAGGTTCAAACAGGAGGTGAAAAAGAGCCGGAGGCTGCAGGAGAAAGCAACAGCTGCCCGAAAAGTTGGGAAGGAGCATGAGAGGAGGGAAGGGCCGGAGATTAAATGATGGGGGGATTATCAGGCACACTTCCCTTATTCGGAGCCATGATTACTGATCAATTTTTAAAGTACAATAGATTAGTATATGTTATGGGAGACAAATTAAACTTCAGGTTTTGATGTTAATGTGTGGTGGAGGAATGGCTGGGCAGAGCGGCGGAATGGATTTGTATGATACAATGGAATGATCACGATGTTGTAAATGTTTTTAATGTTTAATAAATAACTTAAAAAATAAAAATAAAAAGTGGGTAGCACTCGCGCCTCTGAATCAGGAGGTTCTGGGTTCAAGCCCCACTTCAGAGACTTGAGCACATAATCCAGGCTGACACTCCAGTGCAGTGCTGAGGTGCTATCTTTTGGATGAGACGTTAAACCGAGGTCTCAACTGCCCCCTCAGGTGAATGTAGAAGATCCCGCTGCACTATTTTGAAGAAGAGCAGGGGAGTTCTCCCCGGTGTCCTGGGCCAATATTTATCCCTGAACCAACATCACTAAAACAGATTATCTGCTCATTAGCTCATTGCTCTTTATGGGAGCTTGCTGTGCGCAAATTGGCTACCGCGTTTCCCACATTACAACAGTGACTACACTTCGAAATATATTTTATTGGCTGTGAAGTGCTTTGGGTCGTCCTGAGTTCTGTCTTTAATTGTCCATGAATTAGCTGGGGATCCTCACGTGGAGGTATTTACCGTTATCATATCACACTGCTGGCTCTAGCTTTGTGATTACGCCGTGATATAAGCATACGAATGCTTAATAAAGATGTTAACAACAACTTGCATTCATATAGCACCTTGAACGTCAAAAAACATCCCAAGAGAAGTTGAGCCAGGAAGGAGCGATTAGGAGGAGTGGCCAAAGACTTAGTCAAAGAGTTGTGTTTTTGAGGATGCTTTTCAAGGAGGAGAGAGAGGTTGGAGAAGCACAGGCGTTTAGCTATGGGGGGAATTCCAAAGAGTAGGACCCAGGTGACTCAAAAAGCTCTTTTGGTATTGCTGGGGGAAGAGGGGCAATGCTGGATCAAAGGAACAAAGAGTTTGGGGGGGGGGTGGAATATTGGACTGGAGAAGACTGCAAAGACAGGATGGGACAAGGCTATGGAGGTACATAGAGATGGGGACAAGGATTTTAAATTTGAGGTTTTGGGGGAATTGGGAGCCCACGATGGTCAATGAGGACAGGGCGATGGACTAGCAGGACTGACTGTGGGACGGGATATCGGAAGCAGAGTTTCAAATAAGTTCATGGAGGGTGCAGGAAGTTGGACTGGTGACGTGATATTCTTCCCCTGCCATTTGAAACTCATTTAAAATAGGAAGACTAAGGTCTCCATCTAAATAACAGAGAGAGGAACTTCATGCAATGCATTAAGCATTTATATGTTAGTATCTGGCAAATGGAGTGTAATGTGGGAAAATGTGAAATTGTCCATTTTGGCAGGAAGAATAAAAAAGAAGCATATTATCTAAATGGCGAGAGATTGCAGAGCTCTGAGATGCAGAGGGATCTGGGTGTCCTAGTGCATGAATCGCAAAAGGTTAGTATGCAGGTACAGCAAGTAATTCGGAAAGCTAATAGAATGTTATCGTTTATTGCGAGGGGAATTGAATACAAAAGTAGGGAGGTTATGCTTCAGTTATACAGGGCATTGGTGAGACCACATCTGGAGTACTGTGTACAGTATTGGTCTCCTTATTCAAGGAAGGATGTAAATGCGTTGGAGGCAGTTCAGAGAAGGTTTACTAGACTAATACCTGGAATGGGCGGGTTGTCTTATGAGGAAAGGTTGGATAGGCTAGGCTTGTATCCGCTGGAGTTTAGAAGAGTAAGAGGTGACTTGATTGAAACATATAAGATACTGAGGGGTCTGGACAGGGTGGATGTGGAGAGGATGTTTCCTGTTGTGGGAGAATCTAGAACTAGGGGTCACGGTTTAAAAATAAGGGGTTGCCCATTTAAGACAGAGATGAGGAGAAATGTTTTCTCACAGAGGGTCGTGAGTCTTTGGAACTCTCTTCCTCAGAGGGCGGTGGAAGCGGAGTCTTTGAATATTTTTAAGGCAGAGGTAGATAGATTCTTGGTAAGCAAGGGGATGAAAGGTTATCGGGGGTAGGCGGGAATGTGGAGTAATCAGATTAGCCATGATCTTATTGAATGGCGGAGCAGGCTCGAGGGGCCGAGTGGCCTACTCCTGCTCCTAATTCATATGTTCGTATGTATGTTCGTTCGTATCCCATGACATAATTTCAAGGCCTAGTAACTGTCTTACATTCACTTTCAGATTTCTTGTGTGTGAATACAGAACAAGTGGCTATATGGGTTCGATTATTGAATCATGGCAATGTTCTTATTTGAGAGCAGACATTAGTACAATGTTCATATTCCTCAGATGAGACTAGCACTTGGAGTTATATTATGCCCTGTCTGTTAACGGTCTATTAATGGTCACGAGGAATGCCCCAGAGTGCGTTACGCTGAAATGGCTCTTCGGACATAAGTTATTTGTTTTCTATGGACCACAAGCATCTATTCCCCTCACACACGAGGGGTGTCAGGATGGCGCACAGCCTTGTTGACAGAAACTCGTGAAGTGCCTGAAAAGAAAACGGCCCCTCGGGGGGGAGGGGAACTTGTCTCACTCGACTTCCATCTGAAGTGTTTGGGTTGGTCCCAAGTTGTTATCTGATATCTGTGAAAGGGAAAAGGAATCATAACACATCAGCTGATCTTTATCACCGTTTGTTCCACTCATGTTAGCCCTAGAGCCTCATGGAGATAAAATAAAAAACATCTTTCCATCTTTATGATGATGTGGAGATGCCGGTGTTGGACTGGGGTGGACAAATGTCAGAAGTCGCACAACACCAAGTTATAGTCCAACAGCTTTATTTGAAATCACAAGCTTTCGGAGCGGCTGCTCCTTCGTCAGGTGAAGTCCTGACGAAGGAGCAGCGCTCCGAAAGCTTGTGATTTCAAATAAAGCTGTTGGACTATAACCTGGTGTTGTGCGACTTCTCACATTCATCTTTATGATGTCACAGTGAAGTAGTTACACTGCCATATGGTCCTTCCCATTAATCTGTTCAAAAGAATGTTCAGAATATTTTCAAATGAACTGCAGACTGTAAGTGTCGGAATACTTCACGGAGGTCTAAGTTATGTTTTTGACACATCAGCCCTATCATAACTCATTTATAACTCTGTCACTCACAAGTTATGTGTTGCGTGGCCTGGCTGTGCTTATAAAGACTAGCAAGCCGACTTCCATGAAGTCCCCCTTGTGGTATTATCTAGTGTGCCAGTTCTTTTATATGTTGGATAGGAAGGTGCAATAAGACAAATGTTTAACTATTAGCCGCTGTTTACATATTTTTTTTCGCACCTTCTGATTTCGAGGTCTATTGCCATGACTTAGTCTTGATTTGGTTGAGATTTGAGTGTGAAAAGTTTTCTTCTGCTCTGTTGATTTGGCAATAGGATCAGGTGGAGGCCATTCAGCCCTTCGAGCCTGCTCTGCTATTCAGTTAGATCGTGGCTGATCTATAGCTCAACTTCATTTACCCACCTTTGCTCCATATCGCTTGATACCCATACCTAACAAAAATCTATCGATCTCAGGCGTCAAAATTTCAATTGACCCCCAGCATCCACAGCTTTTTGGAAGAGAGAGTTCCAGATTTCCTCTACCCTTTTGTGTGAGGAAGTGCTTCCTGACATCACCCCGAATGGCCTGGCTCTAATTTTAAGATTGTGCCCCCTTGTTCTTGATTCCCCCACCAGAGGAAACAGTTTCTCTCTATCTACCCTATCAAATCCTTTAATCATCTTAAACACCTCAATTAGATCTCCCCTCAACCTTCTAAACCCAGATCCCATTGCTCCCCCACAGCTCCTAGCATTACGATTAGGAAAATATTCCAATTTGTCTTTCTTGGGTCCAAACATTGGAAAACAATATGCAAATTCTTCAGTGATGATCAGAAACCCCTCTTTTCAAGTGCACTTGAATCAAAGGCCTAAAAATAATTCTATTTGTGTCATTTAGTGAAACAGTTCCCTCTGGTCAGTGCAGGAGAAGTACAGCGAACAAATGTCCAGGACAGATCCATCCTGTTGCTAGGACTTCAGGTTTTACAGCAACGAAGAACTTGCCACTGAAGCACAGTAATGTACCATCGAAGACATCACCAAGCATTCGTCAGAAGCTGCACTTAATTAATAATAACCTACCCCATCTTAAAGCAGTGCTGCACAACAAACAGCCTTATGTGCTTTTACCGTCCCCGATTTCTTAAACACTGTTACAGAGGAACGTAGGAACAGGAGTCGGCCATTTAGCCCCTCGAGCCTGTTCCGCCATTCAATGAGATCATGGCTCATCCATGACCTAACTCCATATACCCACCTCTGGCCCATATCCCTTAATAACTTTGGTTAACAGAAATCTATCAATCCCAGATTTAAAATTAACAATTGATCCAGCATCAATTGCCGTTTGCGGTAGAGTTCCAAACTTCTACCACCCTTTGTGTGTAGAAGTGTTTCCTAATTTCACTCCTGAAAGGTCTGGCTCTAATTTTTAGACTCTGCCCCTAGTCCTAGAATCCCCAACCAGCGGAAATAGTTTCTCTCTCTACTCTATCAATTCCCCTTAATATCTTGAAAACTTCGATCAAATCACCCCTTAACCTTCTAAATATTCCCAGGGAATACAACCCTAGTTTGTGTAATCCCGCCTCATAATTTAACCCTTGGAGTCCGGGTATCATTCTGGTAAACCTACGCTGCACTCCCTCCAAGGCCAATATATCCTTCCGAAGGTGTGGTGCCCAGAACTGCTCACAGTGCTCCAGGTGTGGTCTAACCAGGGCTTTGTATAGCTGTTGCATAACCTCTACCCCCTTGTATTCTAGTCCTCTAGATATAAAGGCCAGCATTCCAGTAGCCTTTTTGATTATTTTCTGTACATGTCCATGACATTTTAATGATTTAAGTACCTGGACCCCCAAGTCTCTTTGGACCTGCACTGTTTTTAGCTTTTCACCATTTAGGAAGTACTCCGTTCTATCTTTTTTAGGTCTAAAGTGGATGACCTCACATTTGCCTACATTGAAATCCATTTGAAGGTAAATTTGCCAATCCCCGTATTTCCAGCAGGTAGCAGGGCCCAGCGGGAGTGAAGGTTGGAGAGATGGATTTTCCAATCCACGGCGGTATGAATTTGCACTGAGAGTACGGATTTGGTTACATTTCCTATGGTTTCACGGAACATGTTTTCATACAACAACAACTTGCACGTATGTAGCACCTTCACCATCTAAGCATCCCAAGGCGCTTCACAGAAACTGACACCGTGCCACAGAAGGAGATATTAGCAAAATACTGCGGATGCTGGAAATCTGAAATAAAAACAGCAAATGCTGGAAATACTCAGCAGGTCGGGCAGCCTCTGTAGAGCGAGAAAGAGAGTTAACGGTTCTGGTCGATGACCCTTCGTCAGAACTGGGCGAAGGGTCCCAGACCTGAAACGTTAACTCTGTTTCTCTCTCCACAGATGCTGCCTGACCTGCTGAGTATTTCCAGCATTTGCTGTTTTTATTTAAGCAGATATTAGGGCAGATGACCAAAGGTCAAAGATCGAGCAGCATCTTAAAGGAGGAGAGAAAGGTGGAGAGACGAAGTTGTTTTGGGGAGGGAATTCCAGAGCTCAGGGCCGAGGCGGCTGAAGGCACGGCTAGTGAAGGAAGTAACTAGACCCCTGGCAGATTATACCCTCCTTAGCCCAAGGGTGCTGAGGCCAACTTTACAGTCTGGTCGCCATTCTGGATGAGCTCAGATAGCTCAATACAGATCAGTGATCGAAGCTGAGACCTCCCTGGTCTGAATGGCTACGTTCCACATCAGGTAGCCAATTTACGAACTGAGTCACCACAGGGAATAGCACATATGCATCCAAGAGGAAGTTAGACAAACACATGAGGGAGAAAAGACTAGGAAGATATGCTGATGGGGTTGGATGACGAGGGGTGGGAGGAGGCTGGTGTGGAGCATAATCACTGGCATCAACCTGTTGGGCTGAATGGCCAGTTTCTGTGCTGTAAATACTTAGGGGTAAAAATTGAGTCGCGCCCCATTTGGGGCGCTAACCTCGCCGGGGCGCGACTTTTAGCGCCCCGAAAAAATTAGCGGCCCCGCGCCGGAACTTCAGTGGTTGCGCCCCAAGAGGGAAGCGGGGCGCAACTGGAAGCAGCCCGCATCCCTCTTGGGGCGCTGCGAGTGAATATCCTGGCGCTACGTGCCGCAGTATTGCAAGCCTTCCTCCCCTTCTTAAAGGGGAGGGACCCTGCGCAGCGCGAACCGGGGCCCAGCTGGGCCCCCAGGGATCGGGAGTGCCGGCAAAAGAGCCCGGCACTCAAGAGAAGTGCCGGGCTCTTGGAGCGCAGCCGGCACTTCACGGTGGGGGGGCTTCACGGGGGCCGGGGGCAGGTGCTGGCAGGCGGCCAGCAACAAAAATGGCCGCCTGCCACCTCCGCTTTAAATATCGCCGCCCCGGCCGCACGTACGCCTCCCTGAACCCGTCGGACATAGCGTCTGGCGGTAAATCAGGGGGCGCGACTGAAGATCACGGCCGGGGCGCGAGCGGGGTGCTGCGCATGGCGATGACGTCATCGCCGGCGGCGCAGCGCCACAGGGCGCTACCGGCTGCCGCTGCCGCTAACCTCCCACTAAATTTTTCGGGAGGCGTGGGCGGCGCTGCGCCCGGGCGTTAGCTGCTTTACGCCCCATTAGCGCCCTCTTAAGGCGCTAACGGGAGGCGCAAGCAGCTGAATTTTTCCCCCTTAGAATCATAGAATCGTAGAATGGTTACAGCACAGTAGGAGGCCATTCGGCCCGTCGAGCCCGTGCCGGCTCTCTGCAAGAGCACTTCAGCTAGTCCCACTCCCCCGCCCTTTCCCCGTAGCCCTGAAATTTTTTTGCCCTTCAGTTAGTTATCCAATTCCCTTTTGAAAGCCACAATTAAATCTGCCTTCACCACCCTTTCAGGCAGTGCATTCTAGATCCTAACCACTCGCTGCGTAAAAAAGTTTTTCCTCATGTCACCTTTGGTTCTTCTGCCAATCACCTTAAATCTGTGTCCTCTGGTTCTCGGCCCTCCCGCCAATGGGAACAGTTTCTCTCTATCTACTCTGTCTAGACCACTCATGATTTTGAACACCTCTATCAAATCTCCTCTCAATCTTCTCTGCTCTAAGGAGAACAACCCCAGCTTCTCCAGTCCATCCACGTAACTGAAGTCCCTCATCCCTGGAATCATTCTTGTAAATCTTTTCTGCACCCTCTCTAAGGCCTTCACATCCTTCCTAAAGTGCGGTGCCCAGAATTGGACACAATACTCAGTTGAGGCCGAACCAGTGTTTTATAAAGGTTCATCATAACTTCCTTGCTTTTGTACTCTGTGCCTCTATTTATGAAGCCCAGGACCTCGTATGCTTTTTTAACCACTTTCTCAACCTGCCCTGCCACCTTCAATGATTTGTGCACATATACCCCCAGGTCACTCTGTTCCTACACCCCCTTTAGAATTGTACCCTTTAGTTTATATTGCCTCTCCTCGTTCTTCCTACCAAAATGTATCACTTCACACTTTGTAATACTTTATAGTTATTGATGAAGCCTCAAGGAGTCCAACACTAAACAAAATCACGCAGGACATAGTCATTCCTTCAGCACATTCTGTGGAGAATGTAGAAGCTCAGTCCTTAATCGGTAGCATGAAATATGCAGGGTATTTGAAAATTACTGTGGATTTAACTTCCTGTGATCATGGTTGTACAACTTATTTCACCATTACAAAATAAATCTTTGTAAGTTGACTACACATCTCTGATCTCAACATCAGCTTCACATTCAAAGACTTGTACACTATCATTACATATCATCTGGCTGTAACAAGACTATGCACTTATTTAAACAAAACTAAACTAAAAATACAAAGCAAATATGATGAAAGGAGTGAAAAGTCGTACTATAACTATACGCTTGAATAAAATGCATTTCTTAACAAAAAAAATATGGGCCAATAACTTTTGATTTAGCTTTTTTGTGCCCTCCAAAAAACACAAGCATTCTTGGCTTCAAACTTGCAAAAATAACCACTACAATAAGTAATTATTAGTTCCAAGAATATTTTTATGCTTTAACTAAAACAGATGATCCGATCATTGTCACATTGCTGTTTGTGGGAGCTTGCTGTGCGCAAATTGGCTGCCGCGTTTCCCACATTACAACAGTGACTACACTTCAAAAAGTACTTCATTGGCTGTAAAGCGCTTTGAGACGTCCGGTGGTCGTGAAAGGCGCTATAGAAATGTAAGTCTTTCTTTTCTTTTGTACAACACAGGAGGAGGCCATTTGGCTATCCAATTAGTCACATTCTAATTAGCCCCACTCTAATTAGACTCGATTCTTGTCCAATTCATTGTCATCAATTGCTCGCTCTGTCTTTGAAGGGCGACAGAAGAAGAGAATATTTCTCGGTCTCCTTTCTTTTCATTAAATCAAAATTGATTTCTCTGAGGTGAAAACCTTGAACTCTTTGCAATATGTTAAGTTATTTCCAGCACTTCAAAAGACCAAACATCACTTTAAAACAACTCCACCTCCCCTTTTTTACAAAAAGAATCTAGTTCGAAAGCCCCTGTGATTAACCCGATCAGATTTATAGATCTACCTACGCAGAGGCAAATAAATGTTTTGAGACTAAGCCCACTGCATGTAGCACAGTGGGGAGGCTCTGAAAACTCCTCTTATTTTGGAAGATTAGTCAAAGACAACACAACTTGTGTTTATGGCAATGTGTAGCACAGCCAGTTCCTTTTGATTTGTCATTTTATGGATAACAAATGACATTCAAGCTGTAAAAATAATGTACAAATTATGCGCAATAAGTTATTATTAGATATGACACAAGAGTATTCCTTTTTGATGCCTTGCAGGGTGTACAAAATTTCAATTCCAAACCCACACATTGAATGACGCCCTCAGCTTTTCAGCTTGTACAGTTTCCATCTGCGATACCTCCTTATTATGTTCCAATCGTCTGTAGCTGTTCTTGTTTCCATTGAGAGCTTTGCAACCTAATGCAATATTCTGGCCAACCCAAGTTCTAACTAGCATTGCGTCATATAGGAGCTGCTGGACAAAAATAGACCACGGTCCTTCTAGTTCGCCTTCTACCATCCCGGTAGTCGCTCGATACAATGATAATGGAGTTGTTGACTAATCACAGCGACCAATTGGTCTGCAACAGACCCAGAGATGAGGCGAGGAAAACCCCCAGAGGTGGAGAGCTTTGGGAACCATCGGTCCAGAGTCACCTGTTCCTCCCGAGCGCACTGCACTCACCACACCTCATGTCTCACATTACTCATATACTGGATCCCAAAATCAAATTTTCTGAAAGAAATCTATCCATCACCTTTCCGATGTCCCAAGAGGGTGAGTATAAAAGGTTAACGGGTACGGTACTGCAGCAATTTTTCAAGGATCTGCTCCAAGCACCATCACCAGCCACGAGAGCTGCGGCAGAGATAACGTTACAACACCGCCGCGACTTAGCGAGTCTCTGTACTGGAAATAGAGCCTAGCAAAGTCATCTTGTACGAGGATGTCTCTGCCCCAGCCAGAAACAGGTCCAGCTCCCTCTTAAAGAAACTCAGCCAATCAGCGTCCACCGCACGAGCTGGCAACCTGTTCCACATGCCCACTATTCTCTGGGAAAGGAAAAACCGCCCAACATGACCCTCCCTAATCCATCCAGTTGGAATAATTGGTCCATATAAACACAATCTGGTTATTTTATAAACCTCAATCAAATCGTTCCTGAGTTTACACTTCTCTAAAGTATAGAGGCCCCGGGCGCTCTTTGAGCATATCTGGCTAACCAGGGTGTTTTAAGCTGGGGCTTGTGGTCCTCCTTTCTAGCACCATGGAAATACTGGCAAGTTCTCATTGATGAGCAATTGGAGGTTTTTTCCTCAGTTTTCTTCCCTTCTCTCCTGAAGGAACTGACTTTTTATGGACATAGTTCCAACTGGGAGGTCATTCTTCATGTGTGAGCCTAGGCAGTGAGTATCAACAACAACAACTTGCATTTATATAGCTCCTTTAACGTAGTAAAACATCCCAAGGCGCTTCACAGGAGCGATTATCAAACAAAAATTGACACCGAGCCACATAAGGAGACATTAGGGCAGGTGACCGAAGGCTTGGTCAGAGATAGATTCTAAAGAGCGTCTTAAAGGAAGAGAGGGAGGTAGAGAGACAAAGAGGTTTAGGGAGGGAATTCTAGAGCTTAGGGCCTGGGCAGCTGAAGACACGGCCGCCAATGGTGGAACTATTAAATCTGCTTCCTTATCTCTCCTTGTCCTTCACACAGCAGTTAATCTTCAATAGTCTGAAGCAATCATAATATCCATGAAAGCTTTAGAACTTGGTCAAGCTTCCCAGCGCGCCTTCTGATTCCGGTCAAGTTTAAGAGTTCTTTCCTTTGCTGTTAATACTTTTAACCAAATTCTGCTCTTTTAGCGAGTAATCCAGGGTTTCTAGCCCATCCTTTTAGTTTACTTTAAAAACTGGCATTAAAAGCCCTTACTGAAAAATCCAAAAATCCTACCATTCACCCTCAAGTGAGCTTGAAAGTCCGAACTCACTTTAAATTTGATTGTTCTTTGAATCTGAATTGTACTCACCATAGACAAGGTTAAGCGGTGTTGTTACAAGAAGCTTAATCACTGTGACATCTACACAAAAGTTCTTTCGAATACTACAAATAAGAACAAAAAAAATGTGTTACAATCATAACAAGCTGTATGATAACAAAGAGCAAAGACACGATTCTCACCCAGGGATGTTGTCCCACATTATTGACTACCACCCACCATTGACGATTCCCCAAGTGTAGATGTCCCCTTTTCAGCATTACATTGTTAGGATATGCACAGTCAGTCTTTCAATATTAGGGTTTTTAAACTACAGAAGTAATCCAAGAAAGTGGTTTCCCTTATTAATTCCCCGTCTTAATCTCCTACCGCTGCCCTCCACCCCCACCCGCCCCCAATCCCCTCCTTCGTGGGATCCTGGGGGATCTTATCTAAGATCCACACTTCACCTTGTTAACCTCACATACCTAACTCGAGCCATTTTCTCCTCGCGTCTAATTTTCTATTTGATTAATATTACACACCATGATACAGACAAAGAAAATCATAATATATGGTGCAGAGAGCAACGGAGAAAAATTAAGCTCTCCCCCCATCCCAACTACTGCCAGTCCTAGTCAAGAAATCATCCCTTGGATTTAAAAGATTCGCCAGCTCTCCTTTTACCATTATCCATCTTGTGGATAATTCTGGCTAAGTGTCATTTCTCCTGAGCCCGCCGTTGTTCCAATTTCATTGTTAACTCAAAGGGATCCAACCCTGCGTTTTGAAATTCCAAATTCTATGTTCCTCTTTAATTTAATTTCAATCCCTCTGTCAGGTACCAGTGTGTTTAACTCTCTCCTGACTGTTTCATTCAGACATGTCTCTTAATGTCTCTTAATCTCTCCTTTTGTTCTTTCATCCCCTCCCCCTTTTCCCAGCTTTATCCTTGCCTTAAATCTATTTCATTTCCTGCTATTTCCAGTTCTGACGAAAGGTCTTCGACCTGAAACGTTAACTCTGTTTCTCTCTCCACGGATGCTGCCTGACCTGCTGAGTTTTTCCAGCATTTTCTGTTGTTTCATTAATTAGTTGGTTTCTCCATGGAGCCTGTGTCAGTGCCTTGAACAGATCAGTAGTAATACATACAGTAGATGTTCTCACTCTCCTGATTCACATTAATTGTTTCATGTAATGGTCTTGACAACATGACTGAGCATGTCTGAGGCCCGTTCTTCAGTGCATCTTCATCATGCATTCCACATACGAGTTGCCTCACACGCAGCATATCGCTGGGTCAAAATCCTGGAACTCCCCCCCCCGAACCGCACTGTGGGAGTACCTTCACCACACGGACTGCAGGGGGAGATAAGCAAAGACCTCCTGACCTCCAAAGACCAGCGGTTCAAGAAGGCGGCTCACCACCACCTTTTCAAGGGCAATTAGGGATGGGCAATAAATGCTGGCCTTGCCAGCGACGCCCACATCCCATAAAGAATTTTTTTTTAAATCACATCATATACGTGACATCAGATAGAAGCCAATACTGTGCTTTCAGGCTATATTATCAAAAGATCGGGGGTGTCAGGAGGTCTTTGCTATCTCCCCATGCATGGTCCTGATGTCTCGGGTAGTGGCTAGACTCTCATTCTTCAGTATAGGCAAGGGCACAAACATCTCCAAGAGAAAGCTATCAATTAACTATTCTCAACTACACTTTCCTGACTTTCACTAAGTTATGCATTGATACCAGATTTCTATCTTTTGGTGAATTGTACCCAGGTGATTGAACCCATTTCTGTTCGGGTACCTGAAATTCGCCTGGAGTGATGTCCTTAGACCAATGCTCCCTTTAAGCTGGGCGGCCGCATAGTGGTCTGGAGCTCCTGCGCAGGCCGCTCGACGGCTTTTCAATTGGAATAACCGTGCATATGCAAAGATCTGAATGGGCTGCGCATCCCAAAAGATTACAAGGGAACATTGCCTTAGACCCCATTTGGTGGTGTTATTTTCTTGTTTATACCTCAGACCCTCAGTCACTTCCTCATGTCCAATTTACACATTCCATTATATGACCATTTCATCTCATTCATGAGCCCGGGAGGAACCTTACTGTCCATTAAATTAAAAATTCATTACCCCTTAAAACATAGATTGAAAGTTCACAATTTGGTCCAATGTATCAATACACTTACTTATTTTTATTAAACCCTTCTTATTTGACACATCGCATTTATTTTAATCAGTGCCCCCTAAGCCATTTAGAAACATAGAAAAATAGGAGCAGGAGTAGGCCATTCAATATGATCATGGCTGATCCTCTATCTCAATACCATATTCCCGCTCTCTCCCCATACCCCTTGATGTCTTTTGTGTCTAGAAATCTATCTATCTCCTTCTTAAATATATTTGTGTCGGAAGCTGATAAAGGACACTGAATGGGTTGACACTAGATCATTGAGAGGCTAAGCCTTACTCTGAGTTATCACCATGCTGTGACATTTGATGATATTCTACTGATGTCTGCAGATCTTGTCTAAAGTTCTTACCACTATATCTCTCCTTGCACCCACTCCTTTCCGCGAAGACTGCTCCGTAACTGTGTGGAGCTACCTTTGTGTAAATGAAATGCTCTCGGTGATCCTGCGCCATCACCACTGATGCAGTCCCGGAAACCACGGCCACCTGTAAGGAAAGGACAGAAATTCCATGCTGGCTCTCCAGGAGAGCCCTGAAATGGGTAAAATCACAGAGCATGCCTTGGTGAAGATCCACTCAAATTAAGCCCGGACACTAAAAAAATAAATAAATGACAAGTCTGATATCTTTTCATTCAGCAATGCAACTCAGCAAATGCTGTTGCTTAGTGAATCTCGCCTGATGCGAGGAACAAAAAACTTTAAAATCCCAGTTATAACAACAGAGAAGGCTGGAAAAACTCAGCAGGCCAGGCAGCATCCGTGGAGAGAGAAACAGAGTTAACGTTTCAGGTCGATGACCTTTCATCAGAACTGGAGACAGCAGGAAATCAAATAGATTTAAAGCAAGGATAAAGCTGGGAAAAGGGGGAGGGGATAAAAGAACAAAAGGAGAGATTAAGAGACATTAAGAGACATTAAGAGATGATCAAGGCAAGAGGTGGTGTTAATGTGACAGGTTGAGGCTGAAAGAAGTGTGAAATGCACTGGCAGAATGAAGGACAGCTGCCAGCTTCTAGGAGGAAAAAAAAATGGGGGGGGGGCAAATAAAAGGGTGGATGAGAAAATAAAATATAAATGTGATGGGGCTAAGGTTATGATCTAAAATTGTTGAACTCGATATTGAGTCCAGAGGGCTGTAGCGTGCCTAAACGAAAGATGAGGTGCTGTTCCTCGAGCTTACGCTGAGTTTTTCCAGCGTTTTCTGTTGTTAAAATCCCAGTGCCTGCGGAAGAGGTTAACTTCTCGCCGTCACTCTGTGAACAGAAGGGGCAGAGCCAGCTACAGCTTACAGGCTCACACCCATTTCAGGTTCATTGAGAGGAACTTTGCCCAACTGAAAAGTAAACAATTGATTTAGACCTCAAGGGGGAGAAATTCGGTTGGTTAGCGCCTCCCGTTACCGCCTCCGGGGGGCGCTAACGGGGGGCGCTAACGACTTACCGACCGGGCGCGGCGAGATGAACGACTCTCGCTAACTTGGCCGAGAGGTTTGCGGCGGCGGTAACACTTTGCGCCACGATCTCCCGCGCCCGGAGATCGTGACGTCATCGCCGCGCGCATCGCCCCCGGTAGCGCCCCCGGACCCGAACTTCGGTTCCGCCCCCTGCAGCATCGCCGGGCGACGACACCGACAGCTGCCGGAGGCGTTGATCGGGAGGCCGGGCGCTTCGGGGGCGCAAATAAAAGGGGAGGTTGGCGCGGGTCGGAGAAAAATGTTAACAACGCTTCAAGTGATTTTTTTTCCATTGCTCCGGGGCCGCGGTCGATCAGCCCGGCGCTCTGTCGGAGTGCATGGGGCTGATCGGGCCGGATCGCGACTGCCATCGGGAACCAGCTAACTGGTCCCAATGCAGAGCCTGCAGCGATGGCCCTTCCCTTTAAGGGAGGGAAGGAGCCTCGGATCGTGGCAGCGCGACACGGGACATTGTGCAGCGCTGCACCACTACCGCCCCACCCCGCCTGCGTCCTTTAGCGCTCCACGAAGGAACTTGAGCGCTTGATTTAGCGCTCCACTTCCTTCCCGGAGCGCAAACACCGAATTTTGAAAAAGCTGGGAATCATTAGCACCTGGCGCTAAGTTTCCCAGCTTTCAAAAGTTAGCACCCCCAAATGGGGCAATACTGAATTTCACCCCCCAAATCTCACAGACGTAAAATAGGACATGGTCTCGTAACTGTAATTCTCCAAACTCCCTTTCACTTTTAGTTTCCAATTCTTTGTACATTTAACAGTAGCATGGTATATTCTGTGGATTTATAAAACTTGCTGCAATCAATTTAACTTAAAATAAAACTCGCACAAAGATCCTGATACAATTAAAGTTATAGATATGATTTGCCCAAACAAATACATCTAGGTTACTCCTCTGATTTCCAATTTTCCAAAGATTATCCATGAAGACACAAACATTTTACCAATCTTTCCCATTGCGACCTTAAGCTACAGTACCACGGACACACTATATACAGAATTTTAGTTTGATCACCTCATTTAAAAATGTAATCTTTCCTGGCCTTGTCTCACACATGTTCAAAGGATATAGCCACAACTGTTTCAGATTAAACCCCAACTTTTGTTAAATCATTTATTTACATTCTGTAGTTAAGAGGTGTTCAATACCCCTTATTTTATTAACTCTTTGATGATCAGTACAGTCCGATCACAAGATGTCTCCAGTTGTTGCCATGGAGATGGCAGAAGACCATTCCTGGACTCAGGTCCCATTTTGACCAGAGTCAATCACAAGATCCCAAAGGGTGCTGACGACTATTCATTAACAAACGTAATCCAGTGCATTCAGGCTGAATTAACTGTTGTCACTTAACTTTAACAATAGACCAAAACGAATGAGACAAAGCTGGACTACTTTAAATCTCCCAAGATTTTGGGTCCACAATCTTAAATTGGACTTCATTCATCAAAAAGCAAAGAGTTGGAATAAACGGGTCTTTTTCCGAGTGACAGGCAGTGACTAGTGGGGTACCGCAGGGATCGGTCCTTGGACCGTAGGGATCGGTCCTTGGACCCCAGCTATTCACAATATATATTAATGATCTAGACAAGGGAACTAGATGTAATATCTCCAAGTTTGCAGACGACACAAAACTGGGTGGGCGTGTGTGCTGCGAGGAGGATGCGGAGAAACTCCAGTATGATTTGGACAGGTTGGGTGATTGGGCAGAAGCGTGGCAGATGCAATATAACGTAGATAAATGCGAGGTTATCCACTTTGGTGTCAAAAACAGAAAGGCAGATTATTATCTGAATGGCAATAGATTGGGAGAAGGGGAAGTGCAACGAGACCTGGGTGTCCTTGTGCACCAGTCGCTGAAGGTAAGCATGCAGGTGCAGCAGGCGGTTAAGAAGGCAAATGGTATGTTGGCCTTCATAGCGAGAGAGTTTGAGTACAGGAACAAGGATGTCTTGCTGCAGTTGTACAGGGCCTTGGTGAGACCACACCTTGAGTACTGTGTGCAGTTTTGGTCGCCTTATCTGAGGAAGAATGTTCTTGCCATGGAAGGAGTTCAGCGAAGATTCACAAGGCTGATACCTGGGATGGCAGGAATGACGTATGAAGAGAGATTGGGTCGATTGGGCTTATACTCGCTGGAGTTTAGAAGAATGAGAGGGGATCTCATTGAAACTTATAAAATTCTGACAGGACAGGACAAACTAGATGTAGGAAGGATGTTCTCGATGGTCGGGGAGTCCAGAACCAGGGGTCACAGTCTAAGGATAAGGGGTAATCCATTTAGGACAGAAATGAGGAGGAATTTCTTCACCCAGAGAGTGGTGAACCTGTGGAATTCTCTGCCACAGAAGGCAGTAGAGGCCAATTCATTAAATAGATTCAAGAAGGAGTTGGATATATTTCTTAAGGCTAAAGGGATCAAGGGATATGGGGAGAAAGCAGGGACAGGGTACTGAATTTGGATGATCAGCCATGATCGCATTGAATGGCGGAGCAGGCTAGAGGGGCCGAATGGCCTACTCCTGCTCCTATCTTCTATGATTCTATTCTATGATTCATGCCTTGTATTTAACTTTCTTACATATATATATGAATGACCTGGACTTGGGGGATACAGGGCATAATTTTAAAGGTTGCAGATGACACGAAACTCAGAATTACAGTAAACGATGAGGAGGGATAGTAACAGACTTCAGGAGGACATGGACAGACTGGTGAAATGGGCAGACACATGGCAGATGAAGTTTAAAGCTGAGAAGTGAAACATTTTGGTAGAAAGAATGAGGAGAGGCAATATGACCTAAACGATACAATTTTAAAGGGGGTGCAGGAACAGAGAGACCTGGGGATGTATGTACACAAATCATTGAAGGTGGCAGGACAAGTTGAGAAGGCTGTTAAAAAAAAAGCATATGGGATCCTTGGCTTTATTAATAGTACAATAGAGTACAAAAGCAAGGAAGTTATGCTAACCCTTTATAAATCACTGGTTAGGCCTCAGCTGGAGGATTGTGTACAATTCTGGGCACCACACTTTAGGAAGGATGTCAAGGCCTTGGAGAGGGTGCAGAGGAGATTTACTAGAATGGTACCAGGGATAGAGGGACTTCAGTTATGTGGAGAGACTGAAGAAGCTGGGATTGTTCTCCTTCGAGCCAAGAAGGTTAAGGGGAGATTTGATAGAGGTGTTCAAAATCCTGAATGGTTTTGATAGAGTAAATAAGGAGAAACTGTTTCCAGTGGCAGAACTGCCGGTACCCAGAGGGCACATCTTTAAGGTGATTGGCAAAAGAACCAGAGGCGACATGAGAAAATATTTTTTTACCCAGCGAGTCATGATGATTTGGAATGCACTGCCTGAAAGGGCGGTGGAAACAGATTCAATAGTAACTTTCAAAAGGGAATTGCATAAATACTAGAAGGGAAAAAATTGTCAGGGCTAAGGGGAAAGAGCAGGGGGGAGTGGGACTAATTGGAGAGCTCTACCAAAGAGCCGGCACAGGCACGATGGGCCGAATAGCCTCCCTCTGTGCTGTATCATTCTATGATTCTATATCAACGGTATCCACATTCTCCGATACTCAACACAACAACTCCAATAACCTTATTTATACTCAGCAATTCACTACTTTTAAAACATAAATGATTGATTCCCTGTTATGGGTGGATGAACTCACAATTTAATAATTTGATCAGACACCTCAGGCCGAGAAATTCGATAAATCCCCCAAAAACGGGCAGTGCCACCTGTACACCTGGTGAGATTTGCCCGCACCCATAAAAAAACCAAATCGCAGGCAGCGCCTTTATTTTAATGCTGCCTGCTGATTTCATTGATTGGAGAGCACAGCCAAGCGACCAACCTACTGCTTCAGGCTGTGTGCCCAGCAGGAGGCCCAATATGGCGTGGCCATAGCGTCCCTGGAGCGAGGCTGCCTTTTCTTAAAGCAAGGCTGTCATTTTAGAAAGCAGTCTCGAGCCCTTAAAGGGGAACTGTCTTCTGGAAAAAAAATTTTTAAAAATCATTTAAAAATAGGCAGCCTCTAGCCCTTAGAGCTCAACTGCCTTCTGAAAAAGAAAACATTAAAAATCATTCCAAAAGTAGGCAGTCACCTGCTCTTAAAGCTGAACTGCCTTCTGCACGTAAAAAAAAATGGTAAAAGTGCTTCAGCACGAACACTAATGGTTCAACAAGCCAGGGAAAGGGGCACCCAGGGTCTGGACACGCGGCACTCCAGCTTTGTGCAGGGGGTCAACACTGCAAGAGAGGTCCTCTACTCACAGGGGCCAGGAGGCCCTCTAGAAAGAAAAATGTGGGACCAGATCGCCGAGGCTGTCACTGCCAGCAGTGTCGCCCCCAGGACTTGGCTCCAGTGCCCAAAGAAGTTTCATGACCTCAGACCAGTGGTCAAGGTCAGTGAATGCATCTTCAAAAGCCGGCTCCTACCAACTGCACCACTAGCCTCACACACTGCTCAATGCACTGACTCCCCACCCCCAATCACTCACCTACCAACAATCTCTACCAAACACGAGGCAGACCTCACATTCCTGGCTTCACTTCACCCCCTTGGAGGAGACGGTGCTGGCCATTCTTGGCAGGGGCATGGCTGAGCCCTTGGCCAGCGGCGGGGCTGAAAGGATGCAAGATGCTGGTATCCTCATATGTTATCCTCCTTCTCACATCCCACTTCCCCCTCATCCCACAATCTCTTCTGCTGTACAAGCTGCACATGGTGTAAGTTTGCACCTCTTGCTTTCCTGCCCTCCCCCCACCACAACTGTACCTTTGTGTCTTCCTCATTTCAGACACACAAGAAATGCAGCCTGCTCAGCCAATGGTTGACCAAGAAGAGGGAGAGGAGAGTGAAGAAGAAGCAGAAGAAGAAGAAGAAGAAGAAGAAACACCGTCACTCAGTTTGACACTCCCAGCCACCAGCTCCTCGAGGTCATCCTACAAGGACATTTGCAGTGTCCCCACTGAAAGTCAGCAGCCTTCCACCAGCCATGCTGCAACCACTGGGGTAGCACTGCATGACATTAGTAGGATAGGCAAAAGCACACGCAACACAGTCACTAAGAGAATGCACAAGAGTGATGAGTTGATTTCTTGATGTAATATTGGATGGATAGATGGATAAAGTTGGATTGGAAAGTTTGCTTTGTGGTGGCTTTTATTTCGGCATTGTGGCCAAGAGGACCCTGTGAGGATGGTCAGTAACAGAGGGAAGGTAAGGTGTGGGACAAATGTTGAAAAGGGAATTGGGGTTGTGATCACTGGTACCGCAGGCGGATGACTCGATCCCGGATATCCCAACTAGAAAGGGTCTGTCTGGGTTGCCTTCTTCCTTCTGCTTCCTCCTCTTCTGCATCGTCCTCTTCTGCTTCCTCCTCTTCTGCATCTTCCTCTTCTGCTTCTTCCTGTTCCCTCTGTGAACAGCTTGTCCCCTTTGCTGCCTCTGCTTCATCTCCATGTACCTCCAGGACTGTGAGTAAGTGGTCTTCTCAGAGGAAAATACTGCAGATGCTGGAAATCTGAAATAAAAACAGAAAATGCTGGAAATACTCAGCAGGTCAGGCAGCATCTTGACCTGAAACGTTAACTCTGTTTCTCTCTGCACAGATGCTGCCTGACCTGCTGAGTATTTCCAGTATTTTCAGTCTTCTCAGAGGCCTTCCTTTACCATCCAAAGCCTTGCAAGCATCCAACAGCACTCCTTGCATTCCCTGCACACTTTAACAACTTTTTCAAATGTATTGCACCAAGCCACTACTTTTTTTAATTCATTCCTGGGTTGTGAGCGTCGCTGGCAAGGCCAGCATTTATTGCCCATCCCTAATTGCCCTTGAAAAGGTGGTGGTGGGCTGCCTTCTTGAACCGCTGCAGTCCGTGTGGTGAAGGTACTCCCAGAGTGCTGTTCGGGAGGGAGTTCCAGGATTTTGACCCAGCGGCGATAAAATATTAAAAAAACAGTCTAAAAATCAAAACTTACCTGAAAGATGTGAGTGTCCCTTTAAGAAGTGCTGACAGCGTCTCCGCAGGGCTGCTACACACACGTTCTTCCGTGCAGGGTTAGGAGAGGGCGTTATGGCGTGCGCCGATTGACGTCACGATCTACACATTTGCATTTGAGAGGTGCGCGCTGGCAACGGCAGCACCACGAACCTCACCAAAATGGCGGCCGCTGGAAGCGGGCGGAAGCGAGGTGGCCGGCACTTTTTTCAGAAATACAGCGCTAACGGTCGGCGGTAAGGTCGGGAATTTCTAGGCCTCAGTGTGTTGTTAGCAAAGGCTTAATCAAATGGGACTGCTATTGACTTCTCATTATATTAATTTAACTGCATCCAGTTTAATTATATTCTCATTATATTAATTTAACTGCATCCAGTTTAATTATATTCTCATTATATTAATTTAACTGCATCCAGTTTAATTATATTCTCATTATATTAATTTAACTGCATCCAGTAACTTTTCAATTAGAACTGTTCTGACTAGCAGTTTGTTTATCCCTTTCATAAAAACAGATCCTGTAACAAAACCCTGGGAGGCTTGTAGATGCGAGTGGGGGTGTAGACGGAACGGCATTTTGTAGATTATTCATCTTTTAACTTCACAGGGACCCGGGAGAGAGCTGACAATTTTATTTCGGCGCCTGTAAAGTTGAAGGTCTTTGTATTGATACATAAACGGCTGATATGCACAACCCACCTTGGAATGGAATGCAGCCCAGGGTGATGGAAAAGTCACAGCAGAAGGAGCGCACGTCAACCCAAGCACCCCACCCACCCGCCCCTTCAACCACCGTCTGCCCCACCTGTGACAGAGACCGTAGGTCCCGCATTGGACTCAATCAGTCACCTGAGAACTCATTTTTAGTGTGGAAGCAAGACATCCTCGGTTCCGAGGGACTGCCTAGGAAGAAGAAGAAGAAGAAGAAGAAGATCCGCACAAGAGTGTTCGGAGGCCTTTGATATTCCATGAATTTCTGTAACTATCTTCAGCCTAAATATTTGATTGACAGATCAATCATGATGTGTAAAACCGAAGTCATTGATATGCAAGGATTATTAGGTAATACTGAAACATAACAGGATTGGGGGAAAAAAACGAAATAAAAGAGTTGTTGCTGGGAGAGAGTGCTCAGAATTCGATAATGAGACGACACACCTGTCACCGTGGGTGGATTCTCTGGTAAAAACTCGCCAGGCTTTGCCGTATGCGCTGCTGTTAAGTGTATGTTTAATTATTGTCAATAATGGTTATTATCATATGCTTAATAAATCTGTGACTATCTACCTGTAATGCGGTCAACCCTGTTATACTGAGCAGCAACTTACAAGTAAGATCACCCGTCCCCTGACACTGTAGATTCTAATCCCACACCACACTGCAAGAACAGGTGACAGCGAATCGACATCCCGCCCCAAACCGTCGCACAAAGTCGCCATGCATCCCACGGCCTGTAAGCTCAGGTCACGGAGCATCAATGACTCGAATTCAGTTCAGAGCCGGAAACAGAGGGACTCCTCTTCGTGCACTGCACGGATAGTACACGTACCAGGGAGTGCGATTTCCATCATCCATCACCGGGACAGCCCACCTGTGAATAAAAGCACATGCAAATAAGGGGCCGAGCGCCTGTTTGAGGCCCCACTGCAAAATTGGTTTGCCCCGAGGCAGCCGTACACCAGCTGCCCTCAGGAAAACCTAGGTCGACGTGCGGCCTAACAGGCGGTCTTTAACGGGACAGCTGCCGGCCCCCTCCCCCGATCTCCGCCACTACCCTTCCCCCCCAGCCACCGTTACCTCCTGTCCCGGTTGTACCCCCCCCCCGTTCTCGGACGCCCCCTCCTCCCTTCCCAGTTGACCCTCTGTCCCATGTTTTCGGATGATGTCACCAAGGGGCAACATGTAGATGAGAAATAGGAGGGGGCCAAGGATAGATCCTTGGGGGACACCGAGAGGTAACGATGCGGGAGCGGGAAGAGAAGCCGTGGCAGGTGATTCTCTGGCTACGATTAGATAGATAAGAATGGAACCAGGTGAGTGCAGTCCCACGCAGCTGGACGACGGTGGAGAGGTGTTGGAGAAGGATGGAGTGGTCAACCGTGTCAAAGGTTGCAGACAAGTCAAGGACGAGGAGGGATAGCTTACCTTTGTCACAGTCACAAAGGATGTCATTTGTGACTTTGATGAGAGCCGTTTCGGTACTGTGGCAAGGGCGAAAACCTGATTGGAGGGATTCAAACATGGAATTGTGGGAAAGATGGGCACGGATTTGGGAGGCGAAAACACGTTCAAGGACTTTGGAGAGGAAAGGGAGGTTGGAGATGGGGCGGTAGTTTGCAAGGACGGAGGGATCAAGGGTTGGTTTTTTGAGGAGAGGGGTGATGTCGGCAGATTTGAGGGAGAGGGGGACAGTACCTGAGGAGAGAGAACCGTTAACAATATCAGCTAACATGGGAACAAGAAAAGGAAGTTGGGTGGTCAGCAGTTTGGTGGGAATAGGGTCGAGGGAGCAGGAGGTGGGTCTCATGGACAAGATGAGCGCGGAGAGGTCATGAGGGG
>JASTWF010001268.1:0-96237 GCA_030390025.1 Squalus acanthias | reverse complement strand
GTCCAGTCACAGGAAGATTCCAATCAGAAGAAGTGTCCAATCAGAGGAAGAGTCCAATCAGAGGAAGTGTCCAGTCAGAGGAAGATTCCAGTCAGAGGAAGTGTCCGGTCAGAGAAAGTGTCCAGTCAGAGGAAGAGTCCAGTAAGAGGAAGTGTCCCAATCAGAGGAAGATTCCAATCAGAGGAAGTGTCCAGTCAGAGGAAGAGTCCAGTCAGAGGAAGTATCCAGTCAGAGGAAGTGTCGGTCAGAGAAAGTGTCCAGTCAGAGGAAGAGTCCAGTAAGCGGAAGTGTCCAATCAGAGGAAGATTCCAATCAGAGGAAGTGTCCAGTCAGAGGAAGAGTCCAGTCAGAGGAAGTGTCCAGTCAGAGGAAGTGTCCAATCAGAGGAAGAGTCCAGTCAGAGGAAGTGTCCAGTCAGAGGAAGAGTCCAGTCAGAGAGGAAGTGTCCAGTCAGAGGAAGTGTCCAATCAGAGGAAGTGTCCAGTCAGAGGAAGTGTCCAGTCAGAGGAAGTGTCCAGTCAGAGGAAGAGTCCAGTCAGAGGTAGAGTCCAGTCAGAGGAAGAGCCCAGTCAGTGGAAGTGTCCAGTCAGAGAGGAAGTGTCCAATCAGAGGAAGTGTCCAATCAGAGGAAGTGTCCATTCAGAGGAAGTGTCCATTCAGAGGAAGTGTCCAATCAGAGGAAGTGTCCAATCAGAGGAAGTGTCCAATCAGAGGAAGTGTCCAGTCTGAGGAAGTGTCCAGTCAGAGAGGAAGTGTCCAGTCTGAGGAAGTGTCCAGTCTGAGGAAGTGTCCAGTCAGAGAGGAAGTGTCCAATCAGAGGAAGTGTCCAATCAGAGAGGAAGAGTCCAATCAGAGGAAGTGTCCAGTCAGAGGAAGTGTCCAGTCAGAGGAAGTGTCCAGTCAGAGGAAGTGTCCAATCAGAGGAAGTGTCCAGTCAGAGGAAGTGTCCAGTCAGAGAGGAAATGTCCAGTCAGGGGAAGTGTCCAATCAGAGGAAGTGTCCAGTCAGAGGAAGTGTCCAAACAGAGGAAGAGTCCAGTCAGAGGAAGAGTCCAGTCAGAGGAAGAGTCCAGTCAGAGAGGAAATGTCCAATCAGAGGAAGTGTCCAGTCAGAGGAAGTGTCCAGTCAGAGTAAGTGTCCAGTCAGAGGAAGAGTCCAGTCAGAGGAAGAGTCCAGTCAGAGGAAGTGTCCAGCCTGAGAAAGTGTCCAGTCAGAGGGAAGTGTCCAGTCAGAGAGGGCGTGTCCAGTTAGAGGAAGTGCCCAGTCAGTGGAAGTGTCCAGTCAGAGAGGAAATGTCCAATCAGAGGAAGTGTCCATTCAGAGGAAGTGTCCAGTCAGAGGAAGAGTCCAGTCAGAGGAAGTGTCCACTCAGAGAGGAAATGTCCAATCAGAGGAAGTGTCCAGTCAGAGGAAGAGTCTAGTCAGAGGAAGTGTCCAGTCAGAGAGGAAATGTCCAATCAGAGGAAGAGTCCAGTCAGAGGAAGTGTCCAATCAGAGGATGAGTCCAATCAGAGGAAGAGTCCAGTCAGAGGAAGTGTCCAATCAGAGGATGAGTCCAATCAGAGGAAGAGTCCAGTCAGAGGAAGTGTCCAGTCAGAGAGGACGTGTCCAGTCAGAGGAAGAGTCCAGTCAGAGGAAGAGTCCAGTCAGAGGAAGAGTCCACTCAGAGAGGACGTGTCCAGTTAGAGGAAGTGTCCAGTTAGAGGAAGTGTCCAGTCAGAGGAAGTGTCCAATCGAGGAAGTGTCGAATCAGGGGAAGTGTCCAGTCAGAGGAAGTGTCCAGTCAGAGGAAGAGTCCAGTCAGAGGAAGTGTCCAGTCAGAGGAAGTGTCCAGTCAGAGGAAGTGTCCAGTCAGAGGAAATGTCCAATCAGAGGAAGAGTCCAGTCAGAGTAAGTGTCCAGTCAGAGAGCAAATGTCCAATCAGAGGAAGTGTCCAATCAGAGAGGAAATGTCCAGTCAGAGGAAGTGTCCAATCAGAGGAAGTGTACAATCAGAGGAAGTGGCCAGTCAGAGAGGAAATGTCCAATCAGAGGAAGTGTCCAGTCAGAGGAAGAGTCCAATCAGAGAAGAGTCCAGTCAGAGGAAGAGTCCAGTCAGAGGAAGTGTCCAATCAGAGGAAGAGTCCAGTCAGAGGAAGTGCCCAGTCAGTGGAAGTGTCCAGTCAGAGAGGAAATGTCCAATCAGAGGAAGTGTCCATTCAGCGGAAGTGTCCAGTCAGAGGAAGAGTCCAGTCAGAGAGGAAGTGTCCACTCAGAGAGGAAATGTCCAATCAGAGAAGTGTCCAGTCAGAGGAAGAGTCTAGTCAGAGGAAGTGTCCAGTCAGAGAGGAAATGTCCAATCAGAGTAAGTGTCCAGTCAGAGGAAGTGTCCAGTCAGAGGAAGAATCCAATCAGAGGAAGAGTCCAGTCAGAGGAAGAGTCCAGTCAGAGAGGAAATGTCCAATCAGAGGAAGAGTCCAGTCAGAGGAAGTGTCCAATCAGAGGATGAGTCCAATCAGAGGAAGAGTCCAGTCAGAGGAAGTGTCCAATCAGAGGATGAGTCCAATCAGAGGAAGAGTTCAGTCAGAGGAAGTGTCCAGTCAGAGAGGACGTGTCCAGTCAGAGGAAGAGTCCAGTCAGAGGAAGAGTCCAGTCAGAGAAGAGTCCAGTCAGAGAGGACGTGTCCAGTTAGAGGAAGTGTCCAGTCAGAGGAAGTGTCCAGTCAGAGGAAGAGTCCAGTCAGAGGAAGAGTCCAGTCAGAGGAAGTGTCCAGTCAGAGGAAGTGTCCAGTCAGAGGAAATGTCCAATCAGAGGAAGAGTCCAGTCAGAGGAAGTGTCCAGTCAGAGAGCAAATGTCCAATCAGAGGAAGTGTCCAATCAGAGAGGAAATGTCCAGTCAGAGGAAGTGTCCAATCAGAGGAAGTGTACAATCAGAGGAAGTGGCCAGTCAGAGAGGAAATGTCCAATCAGAGGAAGTGTCCAGTCAGAGGAAGAGTCCAATCAGAGGAAGAGTCCAGTCAGAGGAAGAGTCCAGTCAGAGGAAGTGTCCAATCAGAGGAAGAGTCCAGTCAGAGGAAGAGTGCAATCAGAGGAAGAGTCCAGTCAGAGGAAGAGTCCAGTCAGAGGAAGTGTCCAGTCAGAGGAAGTGTCTAGTCAGAGGAAGAGTGCAATCAGAGGAAGAGTCCAGTCAGAGAAAGAGTCCAGTCAGAGGAAGAGTACAGTCAGAGGAAGAGTCCAGTCAGAGGAAGTGTCCAATCAGAGGAAGTGTCCAATCAGAGGAAGTGTACAATCAGAAGAAGTGTCCAGTAAGAGGAAGTGTCCAGTAAGAGGAAGTGTCCCATCAGAGGAAGTGTCCAGTCAGAGGAAGTGTCCAGTCAGAGGAAGTGTCCAGTCAGAGGAAGTGTCCAGTCAGAGGAAGTGTCCAATCAGAGGAAGTGTCCACTCAGAGAGGAAATGTCCAATCAGAGGAAGTGTCCAGTCAGAGGAAGAGTCCAGTCAGAGAGGAAATGTCCAATCAGAGGAAGAGTCCAATCAGAGGAAGAGTCCAGTCAGAGGAAGTGTCCATTCAGAGGAAGTATCCAATCAGAGGAAGTGTCCAGTCTGAGGAAGTGTCCAGTCAGAGAGGAAGTGTCCAGTCTGAGGAAGTGTCCAGTCTGAGGAAGTGTCCAGTCAGAGAGGAAGTGTCCAATCAGAGGAAGTGTCCAATCAGAGAGGAAGAGTCAATCAGAGGAAGTGTCCAGTCAGAGGAAGTGTCCAGTCAGAGGAAATGTCCAATCAGAGGAAGTGTCCAGTCAGAGGAAGAGTCCAGTCAGAGAAAGAGTCCAGTCAGAGGAAGTGTGCAGTCAGTGGAAGTGTCCAGTCAGAGAGGAAATGTCCAATCAGAGGAAGTGTCCAATCAGAGGAAGTGTCCAGTCAGAGGAAGTGTCCAATCAGAGGAAGTGTCCAGTCAGAGGAAGTGTCCAGTCTGAGAGGAAATGTCCAGTCAGAGGAAGTGTCCAATCAGAGGAAGTGTCCAGTCAGAGGAAGTGTCCAAACAGAGGAAGAGTCCAGTCAGAGGAAGAGTCCAGTCAGAGGAAGAGTCCAGTCAGAGAGGAAATGTCCAATCAGAGGAAGTGTCAGTCAGAGGAAGTGTCCAGTCAGAGTAAGTGTCCAGTCAGAGGAAGAGTCCAGTCAGAGGAAGAGTCCAGTCAGAGGAAGTGTCCAGCCTGTGAAAGTGTCCAGTCAGAGGAAGAGTCCAGTCAGAGGAAGAGTCCAGTCAGAGGAAGATTCCATTCAGAGGAAGATTCCAGTCAAAGGAAGAGTCCAGTCAGAGGAAGTGTCCAGTCAGAGGAAGTGTCCAATCAGAGAGGATGTGTCCAGTTAGAGGAAGAGTCCAGTCAGAGGAAGTGTCCAGTCAGAGAGGAAATGTCCAATCAGAGGAAGTGTCGAGTCAGAGGAAGAGTCCAGTCAGAGGAAGAGTCCAGTCAGAGGTAGAGTCCAGTCAGAGGAAGAGTCCAGTCAGAGGAAGAGTCCAGTCAGAGGAAGAGTCCAGTCAGAGGTAGAGTCCAGTCAGAGGAAGTGTCCAGTCAGAGAGGATGTGTCCAGTTAGAGGAAGTGTCCTGTTAGAGGAAGTGTCCAGTCAGAGGAAGTGTCCAATCAGAGGAAGTGTGCAATCAGAGGAAGTGTCCAATCAGAGGAAGTGTCCAATCAGAGGAAGTGTCCAGTCAGAGAGGAAATGTCCAATCAGAGGAAGTGTCCATTCAGAGGAAGTGTCCAGTCAGAGGAAGAGTCCAGTCAGAGAGGAAGTGTCCACTCAGAGAGGAAATGTCCAATCAGAGGAAGTGTCCAGTCAGAGGACGAGTCTAGTCAGAGGAAGTGTCCAGTCAGAGAGGAAATGTCCAATCAGAGTAAGTGTCCAGTCAGAGGAAGTGTCCAGTGAGAGGAAGAATCCAATCAGAGGAAGAGTCCAGTCAGAGGAAGAGTCCAGTCAGAGAGGAAATGTCCAATCAGAGGAAGAGTCCAGTCAGAGGAAGTGTCCAATCAGAGGATGAGTCCAATCAGAGGAAGAGTCCAGTCAGAGGAAGTGTCCAATCAGAGGATGAGTCCAATCAGAGGAAGAGTCCAGTCAGAGGAAGTGTCCAGTCAGAGAGGACGTGTCCAGTCAGAGGAAGAGTCCAGTCAGAGGAAGAGTCCAGTCAGAGGAAGAGTCCAGTCAGAGAGGACGTGTCCAGTTAGAGGAAGTGTCCAGTCAGAGGAAGAGTCCAGTCAGAGGAAGAGTCCAGTCAGAGAGGACGTGTCCAGTTAGAGGAAGTGTCCAGTTAGAGGAAGTGTCCAGTCAGAGGAAGTGTCCAGTCAGAGGAAGAGTCCAGTCAGAGGAAGAGTCCAGTCAGAGGAAGTGTCCAGTCAGAGGAAGTGTCCAGTCAGAGGAAATGTCCAATCAGAGGAAGAGTCCAGTCAGAGGAAGTGTCCAGTCAGAGAGCAAATGTCCAATCAGAGGAAGTGTCCAATCAGAGAGGAAATGTCCAGTCAGAGGAAGTGTCCAATCAGAGGAAGTGTACAATCAGAGGAAGTGGCCAGTCAGAGAGGAAATGTCCAATCAGAGGAAGTGTCCAGTCAGAGGAAGAGTCCAATCAGAGGAAGAGTCCAGTCAGAGGAAGAGTCCAGTCAGAGGAAGTGTCCAATCAGAGGAAGAGTCCAGTCAGAGGAAGAGTGCAATCAGAGGAAGAGTCCAGTCAGAGGAAGAGTCCAGTCAGAGGAAGTGTCCAGTCAGAGGAAGTGTCCAGTCAGAGGAAGAGTGCAATCAGAGGAAGAGTCCAGTCAGAGAAAGAGTCCAGTCAGAGGAAGAGTACAGTCAGAGGAAGAGTCCAGTCAGAGGAAGTGTCCAATCAGAGGAAGTGTCCAATCAGAGGAAGTGTACAATCAGAAGAAGTGTCCAGTAAGAGGAAGTGTCCAGTAAGAGGAAGTGTCCCATCAGAGGAAGTGTCCAGTCAGAGGAAGTGTCCAGTCAGAGGAAGTGTCCAGTCAGAGGAAGTGTCCAGTCAGAGGAAGTGTCCAATCAGAGGAAGTGTCCACTCAGAGAGGAAATGTCCAATCAGAGGAAGTGTCCAGTCAGAGGAAGAGTCCAGTCAGAGAGGAAATGTCCAATCAGAGGAAGAGTCCAATCAGAGGAAGAGTCCAGTCAGAGGAAGTGTCCATTCAGAGGAAGTATCCAATCAGAGGAAGTGTCCAGTCTGAGGAAGTGTCCAGTCAGAGAGGAAGTGTCCAGTCTGAGGAAGTGTCCAGTCTGAGGAAGTGTCCAGTCAGAGAGGAAGTGTCCAATCAGAGGAAGTGTCCAATCAGAGAGGAAGAGTCCAATCAGAGGAAGTGTCCAGTCAGAGGAAGTGTCCAGTCAGAGGAAATGTCCAATCAGAGGAAGTGTCCAGTCAGAGGAAGAGTCCAGTCAGAGAAAGAGTCCAGTCAGAGGAAGTGTGCAGTCAGTGGAAGTGTCCAGTCAGAGAGGAAATGTCCAATCAGAGGAAGTGTCCAATCAGAGGAAGTGTCCAGTCAGAGGAAGTGTCCAATCAGAGGAAGTGTCCAGTCAGAGGAAGTGTCCAGTCTGAGAGGAAATGTCCAGTCAGAGGAAGTGTCCAATCAGAGGAAGTGTCCAGTCAGAGGAAGTGTCCAAACAGAGGATGAGTCCAGTCAGAGGAAGAGTCCAGTCAGAGGAAGAGTCCAGTCAGAGAGGAAATGTCCAATCAGAGGAAGTGTCCAGTCAGAGGAAGTGTCCAGTCAGAGTAAGTGTCCAGTCAGAGGAAGAGTCCAGTCAGAGGAAGAGTCCAGTCAGAGGAAGTGTCCAGCCTGTGAAAGTGTCCAGTCAGAGGAAGAGTCCAGTCAGAGGAAGAGTCCAGTCAGAGGAAGATTCCAGTCAGAGGAAGATTCCAGTCAAAGGAAGAGTCCAGTCAGAGGAAGTGTCCAGTCAGAGGAAGTGTCCAATCAGAGAGGATGTGTCCAGTTAGAGGAAGAGTCCAGTCAGAGGAAGTGTCCAGTCAGAGAGGAAATGTCCAATCAGAGGAAGTGTCGAGTCAGAGGAAGAGTCCAGTCAGAGGAAGAGTCCAGTCAGAGGTAGAGTCCAGTCAGAGGAAGAGTCCAGTCAGAGGAAGAGTCCAGTCAGAGGAAGAGTCCAGTCAGAGGTAGAGTCCAGTCAGAGGAAGTGTCCAGTCAGAGAGGAAGTGTCCAGTCAGAGAGGATGTGTCCAGTTAGAGGAAGTGTCCTGTTAGAGGAAGTGTCCAGTCAGAGGAAGTGTCCAATCAGAGGAAGTGTGCAATCAGAGGAAGTGTCCAATCAGAGGAAGTGTCCAATCAGAGGAAGTGTCCAGTCAGAGAGGAAATGTCCAATCAGAGGAAGTGTCCATTCAGAGGAAGTGTCCAGTCAGAGGAAGAGTCCAGTCAGAGAGGAAGTGTCCACTCAGAGAGGAAATGTCCAATCAGAGGAAGTGTCCAGTCAGAGGAAGAGTCTAGTCAGAGGAAGTGTCCAGTCAGAGAGGAAATGTCCAATCAGAGTAAGTGTCCAGTCAGAGGAAGTGTCCAGTCAGAGAAGAATCCAATCAGAGGAAGAGTCCAGTCAGAGGAAGAGTCCAGTCAGAGAGGAAATGTCCAATCAGAGGAAGAGTCCAGTCAGAGGAAGTGTCCAATCAGAGGATGAGTCCAATCAGAGGAAGAGTCCAGTCAGAGGAAGTGTCCAATCAGAGGATGAGTCCAATCAGAGGAAGAGTCCAGTCAGAGGAAGTGTCCAGTCAGAGAGGACGTGTCCAGTCAGAGGAAGAGTCCAGTCAGAGGAAGAGTCCAGTCAGAGGAAGAGTCCAGTCAGAGAGGACGTGTCCAGTTAGAGGAAGTGTCCAGTTAGAGGAAGTGTCCAGTCAGAGGAAGTGTCCAATCAGAGGAAGTGTTGAATCAGGGGAAGTGTCCAGTCAGAGGAAGAGTCCAGTCAGAGGAAGAGTCCAGTCAGAGGAAGTGTCCAGTCAGAGGAAGTGTCCAGTCAGAGGAAATGTCCAATCAGAGGAAGAGTCCAGTCAGAGGAAGTGTCCAGTCAGAGAGCAAATGTCCAATCAGAGGAAGTGTCCAGTCAGAGGAAGAGTCCAGTCAGAGAGGAAGTGTCCACTCAGAGAGGAAATGTCCAATCAGAGGAAGTGTCCAGTCAGAGGAAGAGTCTAGTCAGAGGAAGTGTCCAGTCAGAGAGGAAATGTCCAATCAGAGTAAGTGTCCAGTCAGAGGAAGTGTCCAGTCAGAGGAAGAATCCAATCAGAGAAAGAGTCCAGTCAGAGGATGAGTCCAGTCAGAGGAAGAGTCCAGTCAGAGAGGAAATGTCCAATCAGAGGAAGAGTCCAGTCAGAGGAAGAGTCCAGTCAGAGGAAGTGTCCAATCAGAGGATGAGTCCAATCAGAGGAAGAGTCCAGTCAGAGGAAGTGTCCAGTTAGAGAGGACGTGTCCAGTCAGAGGAAGAGTCCAGTCAGAGGAAGAGTCCAGTCAGAGGAAGAGTCCAGTCAGAGAGGACGTGTCCAGTTAGAGGAAGTGTCCAGTTAGAGGAAGTGTCCAGTCAGAGGAAGTGTCCAGTCAGAGGAAGAGTCCAGTCAGAGGAAGAGTCCAGTCAGAGGAAGTGTCCAGTCAGAGGAAGTGTCCAGTCAGAGGAAATGTCCAATCAGAGGAAGAGTCCAGTCAGAGGAAGTGTCCAGTCAGAGAGCAAATGTCCAATCAGAGGAAGTGTCCAATCAGAGAGGAAATGTCCAGTCAGAGGAAGTGTCCAATCAGAGGAAGTGTACAATCAGAGGAAGTGGCCAGTCAGAGAGGAAATGTCCAATCAGAGGAAGTGTCCAGTCAGAGGAAGAGTCCAATCAGAGGAAGAGTCCAGTCAGAGGAAGAGTCCAGTCAGAGGAAGTGTCCAATCAGAGGAAGAGTCCAGTCAGAGGAAGAGTGCAATCAGAGGAAGAGTCCAGTCAGAGGAAGAGTCCAGTCAGAGGAAGTGTCCAGTCAGAGGAAGTGTCCAGTCAGAGGAAGAGTGCAATCAGAGGAAGAGTCCAGTCAGAGAAAGAGTCCAGTCAGAGGAAGAGTACAGTCAGAGGAAGAGTCCAGTCAGAGGAAGTGTCCAATCAGAGGAAGTGTCCAATCAGAGGAAGTGTACAATCAGAAGAAGTGTCCAGTAAGAGGAAGTGTCCAGTAAGAGGAAGTGTCCCATCAGAGGAAGTGTCCAGTCAGAGGAAGTGTCCAGTCAGAGGAAGTGTCCAGTCAGAGGAAGTGTCCAGTCAGAGGAAGTGTCCAATCAGAGGAAGTGTCCAGTCAGAGGAAGTGTCCAGTCAGAGGAAGTGTCCAGTCAGAGGAAGTGTCCAGTCAGAGGAAGTGTCCAATCAGAGGAAGTGTCCACTCAGAGAGGAAATGTCCAATCAGAGGAAGTGTCCAGTCAGAGGAAGAGTCCAGTCAGAGAGGAAATGTCCAATCAGAGGAAGAGTCCAATCAGAGGAAGAGTCCAGTCAGAGGAAGTGTCCATTCAGAGGAAGTATCCAATCAGAGGAAGTGTCCAGTCTGAGGAAGTGTCCAGTCAGAGAGGAAGTGTCCAGTCTGAGGAAGTGTCCAGTCTGAGGAAGTGTCCAGTCAGAGAGGAAGTGTCCAATCAGAGGAAGTGTCCAATCAGAGAGGAAGAGTCCAATCAGAGGAAGTGTCCAGTCAGAGGAAGTGTCCAGTCAGAGGAAATGTCCAATCAGAGGAAGTGTCCAGTCAGAGGAAGAGTCCAGTCAGAGAAAGAGTCCAGTCAGAGGAAGTGTGCAGTCAGTGGAAGTGTCCAGTCAGAGAGGAAATGTCCAATCAGAGGAAGTGTCCAATCAGAGGAAGTGTCCAGTCAGAGGAAGTGTCCAATCAGAGGAAGTGTCCAGTCAGAGGAAGTGTCCAGTCTGAGAGGAAATGTCCAGTCAGAGGAAGTGTCCAATCAGAGGAAGTGTCCAGTCAGAGGAAGTGTCCAAACAGAGGAAGAGTCCAGTCAGAGGAAGAGTCCAGTCAGAGGAAGAGTCCAGTCAGAGAGGAAATGTCCAATCAGAGGAAGTGTCCAGTCAGAGGAAGTGTCCAGTCAGAGTAAGTGTCCAGTCAGAGGAAGAGTCCAGTCAGAGGAAGAGTCCAGTCAGAGGAAGTGTCCAGCCTGTGAAAGTGTCCAGTCAGAGGAAGAGTCCAGTCAGAGGAAGAGTCCAGTCAGAGGAAGATTCCATTCAGAGGAAGATTCCAGTCAAAGGAAGAGTCCAGTCAGAGGAAGTGTCCAGTCAGAGGAAGTGTCCAATCAGAGAGGATGTGTCCAGTTAGAGGAAGAGTCCAGTCAGAGGAAGTGTCCAGTCAGAGAGGAAATGTCCAATCAGAGGAAGTGTCGAGTCAGAGGAAGAGTCCAGTCAGAGGAAGAGTCCAGTCAGAGGTAGAGTCCAGTCAGAGGAAGAGTCCAGTCAGAGGAAGAGTCCAGTCAGAGGAAGAGTCCAGTCAGAGGTAGAGTCCAGTCAGAGGAAGTGTCCAGTCAGAGAGGATGTGTCCAGTTAGAGGAAGTGTCCTGTTAGAGGAAGTGTCCAGTCAGAGGAAGTGTCCAATCAGAGGAAGTGTGCAATCAGAGGAAGTGTCCAATCAGAGGAAGTGTCCAATCAGAGGAAGTGTCCAGTCAGAGAGGAAATGTCCAATCAGAGGAAGTGTCCATTCAGAGGAAGTGTCCAGTCAGAGGAAGAGTCCAGTCAGAGAGGAAGTGTCCACTCAGAGAGGAAATGTCCAATCAGAGGAAGTGTCCAGTCAGAGGAAGAGTCTAGTCAGAGGAAGTGTCCAGTCAGAGAGGAAATGTCCAATCAGAGTAAGTGTCCAGTCAGAGGAAGTGTCCAGTCAGAGGAAGAATCCAATCAGAGGAAGAGTCCAGTCAGAGGAAGAGTCCAGTCAGAGAGGAAATGTCCAATCAGAGGAAGAGTCCAGTCAGAGGAAGTGTCCAATCAGAGGATGAGTCCAATCAGAGGAAGAGTCCAGTCAGAGGAAGTGTCCAATCAGAGGATGAGTCCAATCAGAGGAAGAGTCCAGTCAGAGGAAGTGTCCAGTCAGAGAGGACGTGTCCAGTCAGAGGAAGAGTCCAGTCAGAGGAAGAGTCCAGTCAGAGGAAGAGTCCAGTCAGAGAGGACGTGTCCAGTTAGAGGAAGTGTCCAGTCAGAGGAAGAGTCCAGTCAGAGGAAGAGTCCAGTCAGAGAGGACGTGTCCAGTTAGAGGAAGTGTCCAGTTAGAGGAAGTGTCCAGTCAGAGGAAGTGTCCAGTCAGAGGAAGAGTCCAGTCAGAGGAAGAGTCCAGTCAGAGGAAGTGTCCAGTCAGAGGAAGTGTCCAGTCAGAGGAAATGTCCAATCAGAGGAAGAGTCCAGTCAGAGGAAGTGTCCAGTCAGAGAGCAAATGTCCAATCAGAGGAAGTGTCCAATCAGAGAGGAAATGTCCAGTCAGAGGAAGTGTCCAATCAGAGGAAGTGTACAATCAGAGGAAGTGGCCAGTCAGAGAGGAAATGTCCAATCAGAGGAAGTGTCCAGTCAGAGGAAGAGTCCAATCAGAGGAAGAGTCCAGTCAGAGGAAGAGTCCAGTCAGAGGAAGTGTCCAATCAGAGGAAGAGTCCAGTCAGAGGAAGAGTGCAATCAGAGGAAGAGTCCAGTCAGAGGAAGAGTCCAGTCAGAGGAAGTGTCCAGTCAGAGGAAGTGTCCAGTCAGAGGAAGAGTGCAATCAGAGGAACAGTCCAGTCAGAGAAAGAGTCCAGTCAGAGGAAGAGTACAGTCAGAGGAAGAGTCCAGTCAGAGGAAGTGTCCAATCAGAGGAAGTGTCCAATCAGAGGAAGTGTACAATCAGAAGAAGTGTCCAGTAAGAGGAAGTGTCCAGTCAGAGGAAGTGTCCCATCAGAGGAAGTGTCCAGTCAGAGGAAGTGTCCAGTCAGAGAGGACGTGTCCAGTCAGAGGAAGAGTCCAGTCAGAGGAAGAGTCCAGTCAGAGGAAGAGTCCAGTCAGAGAGGACGTGTCCAGTTAGAGGAAGTGTCCAGTCAGAGGAAGAGTCCAGTCAGAGGAAGAGTCCAGTCAGAGAGGACGTGTCCAGTTAGAGGAAGTGTCCAGTTAGAGGAAGTGTCCAGTCAGAGGAAGTGTCCAGTCAGAGGAAGAGTCCAGTCAGAGGAAGAGTCCAGTCAGAGGAAGTGTCCAGTCAGAGGAAGTGTCCAGTCAGAGGAAATGTCCAATCAGAGGAAGAGTCCAGTCAGAGGAAGTGTCCAGTCAGAGAGCAAATGTCCAATCAGAGGAAGTGTCCAATCAGAGAGGAAATGTCCAGTCAGAGGAAGTGTCCAATCAGAGGAAGTGTACAATCAGAGGAAGTGGCCAGTCAGAGAGGAAATGTCCAATCAGAGGAAGTGTCCAGTCAGAGGAAGAGTCCAATCAGAGGAAGAGTCCAGTCAGAGGAAGAGTCCAGTCAGAGGAAGTGTCCAATCAGAGGAAGAGTCCAGTCAGAGGAAGAGTGCAATCAGAGGAAGAGTCCAGTCAGAGGAAGAGTCCAGTCAGAGGAAGTGTCCAGTCAGAGGAAGTGTCCAGTCAGAGGAAGAGTGCAATCAGAGGAACAGTCCAGTCAGAGAAAGAGTCCAGTCAGAGGAAGAGTACAGTCAGAGGAAGAGTCCAGTCAGAGGAAGTGTCCAATCAGAGGAAGTGTCCAATCAGAGGAAGTGTACAATCAGAAGAAGTGTCCAGTAAGAGGAAGTGTCCAGTCAGAGGAAGTGTCCCATCAGAGGAAGTGTCCAGTCAGAGGAAGTGTCCAGTCAGAGGAAGTGTCCAGTCAGAGGAAGTGTCCAGTCAGAGGAAGTGTCCAATCAGAGGAAGTGTCCACTCAGAGAGGAAATGTCCAATCAGAGGAAGTGTCCAGTCAGAGGAAGAGTCCAGTCAGAGAGGAAATGTCCAATCAGAGGAAGAGTCCAATCAGAGGAAGAGTCCAGTCAGAGGAAGTGTCCATTCAGAGGAAGTATCCAATCAGAGGAAGTGTCCAGTCTGAGGAAGTGTCCAGTCAGAGAGGAAGTGTCCAGTCTGAGGAAGTGTCCAGTCTGAGGAAGTGTCCAGTCAGAGAGGAAGTGTCCAATCAGAGGAAGTGTCCAATCAGAGAGGAAGAGTCCAATCAGAGGAAGTGTCCAGTCAGAGGAAGTGTCCAGTCAGAGGAAATGTCCAATCAGAGGAAGTGTCCAGTCAGAGGAAGAGTCCAGTCAGAGAAAGAGTCCAGTCAGAGGAAGTGTGCAGTCAGTGGAAGTGTCCAGTCAGAGAGGAAATGTCCAATCAGAGGAAGTGTCCAATCAGAGGAAGTGTCCAGTCAGAGGAAGTGTCCAATCAGAGGAAGTGTCCAGTCAGAGGAAGTGTCCAGTCTGAGAGGAAATGTCCAGTCAGAGGAAGTGTCCAATCAGAGGAAGTGTCCAGTCAGAGGAAGTGTCCAAACAGAGGAAGAGTCCAGTCAGAGGAAGAGTCCAGTCAGAGGAAGAGTCCAGTCAGAGAGGAAATGTCCAATCAGAGGAAGTGTCCAGTCAGAGGAAGTGTCCAGTCAGAGTAAGTGTCCAGTCAGAGGAAGAGTCCAGTCAGAGGAAGAGTCCAGTCAGAGGAAGTGTCCAGCCTGTGAAAGTGTCCAGTCAGAGGAAGAGTCCAGTCAGAGGAAGAGTCCAGTCAGAGGAAGATTCCAGTCAGAGGAAGATTCCAGTCAAAGGAAGAGTCCAGTCAGAGGAAGTGTCCAGTCAGAGGAAGTGTCCAGTCAGAGAGGATGTGTCCAGTTAGAGGAAGAGTCCAGTCAGAGGAAGTGTCCAGTCAGAGTGGAAATGTCCAATCAGAGGAAGTGTCGAGTCAGAGGAAGAGTCCAGTCAGAGGAAGAGTCCAGTCAGAGGTAGAGTCCAGTCAGAGGAAGAGTCCAGTCAGAGGAAGAGTCCAGTCAGAGGAAGAGTCCAGTCAGAGGTAGAGTCCAGTCAGAGGAAGTGTCCAGTCAGAGAGGATGTGTCCAGTTAGAGGAAGTGTCCTGTTAGAGGAAGTGTCCAGTCAGAGGAAGTGTCCAATCAGAGGAAGTGTGCAATCAGAGGAAGTGTCCAATCAGAGAGGAAGTGTCCACTCAGAGAGGAAATGTCCAATCAGAGGAAGTGTCCATTCAGAGGAAGTGTCCAGTCAGAGGAAGAGTCCAGTCAGAGAGGAAGTGTCCACTCAGAGAGGAAATGTCCAATCAGAGGAAGTGTCCAGTCAGAGGAAGAGTCTAGTCAGAGGAAGTGTCCAGTCAGAGAGGAAATGTCCAATCAGAGTAAGTGTCCAGTCAGAGGAAGTGTCCAGTCAGAGGAAGAATCCAATCAGAGGAAGAGTCCAGTCAGAGGAAGAGTCCAGTCAGAGAGCAAATGTCCAATCAGAGGAAGTGTCCAGTCAGAGGAAGTGTCCAGTCACAGGAAGATTCCAATCAGAAGAAGTGTCCAATCAGAGGAAGAGTCCAATCAGAGGAAGTGTCCAGTCAGAGGAAGATTCCAGTCAGAGGAAGTGTCCAATCAGAGGAAGTGTCCAATCAGAGGAAGTGTCCAATCAGAGGAAGAGTCCAGTCAGAGGAAGTGTCCAATCAGAGGAAGTATCCAGTCAGAGGAAGTGTCCGGTCAGAGAAAGTGTCCAGTCAGAGGAAGAGTCCAGTAAGAGGAAGTGTCCAATCAGAGGAAGATTCCAATCAGAGGAAGTGTCCAGTCAGAGGAAGAGTCCAGTCAGAGGAAGTATCCAGTCAGAGGAAGTGTCCGGTCAGAGAAAGTGTCCAGTCAGAGGAAGAGTCCAGTAAGCGGAAGTGTCCAATCAGAGGAAGATTCCAATCAGAGGAAGTGTCCAGTCAGAGGAAGAGTCCAGTCAGAGGAAGTGTCCAGTCAGAGGAAGTGTCCAATCAGAGGAAGAGTCCAGTCAGAGGAAGTGTCCAGTCAGAGGAAGAGTCCAGTCAGAGAGGAAGTGTCCAGTCAGAGGAAGTGTCCAATCAGAGGAAGTGTCCAGTCAGAGGAAGTGTCCAGTCAGAGGAAGTGTCCAGTCAGAGGAAGAGTCCAGTCAGAGGTAGAGTCCAGTCAGAGGAAGAGCCCAGTCAGAGGAAGTGTCCAGTCAGAGAGGAAGTGTCCAATCAGAGGAAGTGTCCAATCAGAGGAAGTGTCCATTCAGAGGAAGTGTCCATTCAGAGGAAGTGTCCAATCAGAGGAAGTGTCCAATCAGAGGAAGTGTCCAATCAGAGGAAGTGTCCAGTCTGAGGAAGTGTCCAGTCAGAGAGGAAGTGTCCAGTCTGAGGAAGTGTCCAGTCTGAGGAAGTGTCCAGTCAGAGAGGAAGTGTCCAATCAGAGGAAGTGTCCAATCAGAGAGGAAGAGTCCAATCAGAGGAAGTGTCCAGTCAGAGGAAGTGTCCAGTCAGAGGAAGTGTCCAGTCAGAGGAAGTGTCCAATCAGAGGAAGTGTCCAGTCAGAGGAAGTGTCCAGTCAGAGAGGAAATGTCCAGTCAGGGGAAGTGTCCAATCAGAGGAAGTGTCCAGTCAGAGGAAGTGTCCAAACAGAGGAAGAGTCCAGTCAGAGGAAGAGTCCAGTCAGAGGAAGAGTCCAGTCAGAGAGGAAATGTCCAATCAGAGGAAGTGTCCAGTCAGAGGAAGTGTCCAGTCAGAGTAAGTGTCCAGTCAGAGGAAGAGTCCAGTCAGAGGAAGAGTCCAGTCAGAGGAAGTGTCCAGCCTGAGAAAGTGTCCAGTCAGAGGAAGTGTCCAGTCAGAGAGGGCGTGTCCAGTTAGAGGAAGTGCCCAGTCAGTGGAAGTGTCCAGTCAGAGAGGAAATGTCCAATCAGAGGAAGTGTCCATTCAGAGGAAGTGTCCAGTCAGAGGAAGAGTCCAGTCAGAGGAAGTGTCCACTCAGAGAGGAAATGTCCAATCAGAGGAAGTGTCCAGTCAGAGGAAGAGTCTAGTCAGAGGAAGTGTCCAGTCAGAGAGGAAATGTCCAATCAGAGGAAGAGTCCAGTCAGAGGAAGTGTCCAATCAGAGGATGAGTCCAATCAGAGGAAGAGTCCAGTCAGAGGAAGTGTCCAATCAGAGGATGAGTCCAATCAGAGGAAGAGTCCAGTCAGAGGAAGTGTCCAGTCAGAGAGGACGTGTCCAGTCAGAGGAAGAGTCCAGTCAGAGGAAGAGTCCAGTCAGAGGAAGAGTCCACTCAGAGAGGACGTGTCCAGTTAGAGGAAGTGTCCAGTTAGAGGAAGTGTCCAGTCAGAGGAAGTGTCCAATCAGAGGAAGTGTCGAATCAGGGGAAGTGTCCAGTCAGAGGAAGTGTCCAGTCAGAGGAAGAGTCCAGTCAGAGGAAGTGTCCAGTCAGAGGAAGTGTCCAGTCAGAGGAAGTGTCCAGTCAGAGGAAATGTCCAATCAGAGGAAGAGTCCAGTCAGAGTAAGTGTCCAGTCAGAGAGCAAATGTCCAATCAGAGGAAGTGTCCAATCAGAGAGGAAATGTCCAGTCAGAGGAAGTGTCCAATCAGAGGAAGTGTACAATCAGAGGAAGTGGCCAGTCAGAGAGGAAATGTCCAATCAGAGGAAGTGTCCAGTCAGAGGAAGAGTCCAATCAGAGGAAGAGTCCAGTCAGAGGAAGAGTCCAGTCAGAGGAAGTGTCCAATCAGAGGAAGAGTCCAGTCAGAGGAAGTGCCCAGTCAGTGGAAGTGTCCAGTCAGAGAGGAAATGTCCAATCAGAGGAAGTGTCCATTCAGCGGAAGTGTCCAGTCAGAGGAAGAGTCCAGTCAGAGAGGAAGTGTCCACTCAGAGAGGAAATGTCCAATCAGAGGAAGTGTCCAGTCAGAGGAAGAGTCTAGTCAGAGGAAGTGTCCAGTCAGAGAGGAAATGTCCAATCAGAGTAAGTGTCCAGTCAGAGGAAGTGTCCAGTCAGAGGAAGAATCCAATCAGAGGAAGAGTCCAGTCAGAGGAAGAGTCCAGTCAGAGAGGAAATGTCCAATCAGAGGAAGAGTCCAGTCAGAGGAAGTGTCCAATCAGAGGATGAGTCCAATCAGAGGAAGAGTCCAGTCAGAGGAAGTGTCCAATCAGAGGATGAGTCCAATCAGAGGAAGAGTTCAGTCAGAGGAAGTGTCCAGTCAGAGAGGACGTGTCCAGTCAGAGGAAGAGTCCAGTCAGAGGAAGAGTCCAGTCAGAGGAAGAGTCCAGTCAGAGAGGACGTGTCCAGTTAGAGGAAGTGTCCAGTCAGAGGAAGTGTCCAGTCAGAGGAAGAGTCCAGTCAGAGGAAGAGTCCAGTCAGAGGAAGTGTCCAGTCAGAGGAAGTGTCCAGTCAGAGGAAATGTCCAATCAGAGGAAGAGTCCAGTCAGAGGAAGTGTCCAGTCAGAGAGCAAATGTCCAATCAGAGGAAGTGTCCAATCAGAGAGGAAATGTCCAGTCAGAGGAAGTGTCCAATCAGAGGAAGTGTACAATCAGAGGAAGTGGCCAGTCAGAGAGGAAATGTCCAATCAGAGGAAGTGTCCAGTCAGAGGAAGAGTCCAATCAGAGGAAGAGTCCAGTCAGAGGAAGAGTCCAGTCAGAGGAAGTGTCCAATCAGAGGAAGAGTCCAGTCAGAGGAAGAGTGCAATCAGAGGAAGAGTCCAGTCAGAGGAAGAGTCCAGTCAGAGGAAGTGTCCAGTCAGAGGAAGTGTCCAGTCAGAGGAAGAGTGCAATCAGAGGAAGAGTCCAGTCAGAGAAAGAGTCCAGTCAGAGGAAGAGTACAGTCAGAGGAAGAGTCCAGTCAGAGGAAGTGTCCAATCAGAGGAAGTGTCCAATCAGAGGAAGTGTACAATCAGAAGAAGTGTCCAGTAAGAGGAAGTGTCCAGTAAGAGGAAGTGTCCCATCAGAGGAAGTGTCCAGTCAGAGGAAGTGTCCAGTCAGAGGAAGTGTCCAGTCAGAGGAAGTGTCCAGTCAGAGGAAGTGTCCAATCAGAGGAAGTGTCCACTCAGAGAGGAAATGTCCAATCAGAGGAAGTGTCCAGTCAGAGGAAGAGTCCAGTCAGAGAGGAAATGTCCAATCAGAGGAAGAGTCCAATCAGAGGAAGAGTCCAGTCAGAGGAAGTGTCCATTCAGAGGAAGTATCCAATCAGAGGAAGTGTCCAGTCTGAGGAAGTGTCCAGTCAGAGAGGAAGTGTCCAGTCTGAGGAAGTGTCCAGTCTGAGGAAGTGTCCAGTCAGAGAGGAAGTGTCCAATCAGAGGAAGTGTCCAATCAGAGAGGAAGAGTCCAATCAGAGGAAGTGTCCAGTCAGAGGAAGTGTCCAGTCAGAGGAAATGTCCAATCAGAGGAAGTGTCCAGTCAGAGGAAGAGTCCAGTCAGAGAAAGAGTCCAGTCAGAGGAAGTGTGCAGTCAGTGGAAGTGTCCAGTCAGAGAGGAAATGTCCAATCAGAGGAAGTGTCCAATCAGAGGAAGTGTCCAGTCAGAGGAAGTGTCCAATCAGAGGAAGTGTCCAGTCAGAGGAAGTGTCCAGTCTGAGAGGAAATGTCCAGTCAGAGGAAGTGTCCAATCAGAGGAAGTGTCCAGTCAGAGGAAGTGTCCAAACAGAGGAAGAGTCCAGTCAGAGGAAGAGTCCAGTCAGAGGAAGAGTCCAGTCAGAGAGGAAATGTCCAATCAGAGGAAGTGTCCAGTCAGAGGAAGTGTCCAGTCAGAGTAAGTGTCCAGTCAGAGGAAGAGTCCAGTCAGAGGAAGAGTCCAGTCAGAGGAAGTGTCCAGCCTGTGAAAGTGTCCAGTCAGAGGAAGAGTCCAGTCAGAGGAAGAGTCCAGTCAGAGGAAGATTCCATTCAGAGGAAGATTCCAGTCAAAGGAAGAGTCCAGTCAGAGGAAGTGTCCAGTCAGAGGAAGTGTCCAATCAGAGAGGATGTGTCCAGTTAGAGGAAGAGTCCAGTCAGAGGAAGTGTCCAGTCAGAGAGGAAATGTCCAATCAGAGGAAGTGTCGAGTCAGAGGAAGAGTCCAGTCAGAGGAAGAGTCCAGTCAGAGGTAGAGTCCAGTCAGAGGAAGAGTCCAGTCAGAGGAAGAGTCCAGTCAGAGGAAGAGTCCAGTCAGAGGTAGAGTCCAGTCAGAGGAAGTGTCCAGTCAGAGAGGATGTGTCCAGTTAGAGGAAGTGTCCTGTTAGAGGAAGTGTCCAGTCAGAGGAAGTGTCCAATCAGAGGAAGTGTGCAATCAGAGGAAGTGTCCAATCAGAGGAAGTGTCCAATCAGAGGAAGTGTCCAGTCAGAGAGGAAATGTCCAATCAGAGGAAGTGTCCATTCAGAGGAAGTGTCCAGTCAGAGGAAGAGTCCAGTCAGAGAGGAAGTGTCCACTCAGAGAGGAAATGTCCAATCAGAGGAAGTGTCCAGTCAGAGGACGAGTCTAGTCAGAGGAAGTGTCCAGTCAGAGAGGAAATGTCCAATCAGAGTAAGTGTCCAGTCAGAGGAAGTGTCCAGTGAGAGGAAGAATCCAATCAGAGGAAGAGTCCAGTCAGAGGAAGAGTCCAGTCAGAGAGGAAATGTCCAATCAGAGGAAGAGTCCAGTCAGAGGAAGTGTCCAATCAGAGGATGAGTCCAATCAGAGGAAGAGTCCAGTCAGAGGAAGTGTCCAATCAGAGGATGAGTCCAATCAGAGGAAGAGTCCAGTCAGAGGAAGTGTCCAGTCAGAGAGGACGTGTCCAGTCAGAGGAAGAGTCCAGTCAGAGGAAGAGTCCAGTCAGAGGAAGAGTCCAGTCAGAGAGGACGTGTCCAGTTAGAGGAAGTGTCCAGTCAGAGGAAGAGTCCAGTCAGAGGAAGAGTCCAGTCAGAGAGGACGTGTCCAGTTAGAGGAAGTGTCCAGTTAGAGGAAGTGTCCAGTCAGAGGAAGTGTCCAGTCAGAGGAAGAGTCCAGTCAGAGGAAGAGTCCAGTCAGAGGAAGTGTCCAGTCAGAGGAAGTGTCCAGTCAGAGGAAATGTCCAATCAGAGGAAGAGTCCAGTCAGAGGAAGTGTCCAGTCAGAGAGCAAATGTCCAATCAGAGGAAGTGTCCAATCAGAGAGGAAATGTCCAGTCAGAGGAAGTGTCCAATCAGAGGAAGTGTACAATCAGAGGAAGTGGCCAGTCAGAGAGGAAATGTCCAATCAGAGGAAGTGTCCAGTCAGAGGAAGAGTCCAATCAGAGGAAGAGTCCAGTCAGAGGAAGAGTCCAGTCAGAGGAAGTGTCCAATCAGAGGAAGAGTCCAGTCAGAGGAAGAGTGCAATCAGAGGAAGAGTCCAGTCAGAGGAAGAGTCCAGTCAGAGGAAGTGTCCAGTCAGAGGAAGTGTCCAGTCAGAGGAAGAGTGCAATCAGAGGAAGAGTCCAGTCAGAGAAAGAGTCCAGTCAGAGGAAGAGTACAGTCAGAGGAAGAGTCCAGTCAGAGGAAGTGTCCAATCAGAGGAAGTGTCCAATCAGAGGAAGTGTACAATCAGAAGAAGTGTCCAGTAAGAGGAAGTGTCCAGTAAGAGGAAGTGTCCCATCAGAGGAAGTGTCCAGTCAGAGGAAGTGTCCAGTCAGAGGAAGTGTCCAGTCAGAGGAAGTGTCCAGTCAGAGGAAGTGTCCAATCAGAGGAAGTGTCCACTCAGAGAGGAAATGTCCAATCAGAGGAAGTGTCCAGTCAGAGGAAGAGTCCAGTCAGAGAGGAAATGTCCAATCAGAGGAAGAGTCCAATCAGAGGAAGAGTCCAGTCAGAGGAAGTGTCCATTCAGAGGAAGTATCCAATCAGAGGAAGTGTCCAGTCTGAGGAAGTGTCCAGTCAGAGAGGAAGTGTCCAGTCTGAGGAAGTGTCCAGTCTGAGGAAGTGTCCAGTCAGAGAGGAAGTGTCCAATCAGAGGAAGTGTCCAGTCAGAGGAAGTGTCCAGTCAGAGGAAATGTCCAATCAGAGGAAGTGTCCAGTCAGAGGAAGAGTCCAGTCAGAGAAAGAGTCCAGTCAGAGGAAGTGTGCAGTCAGTGGAAGTGTCCAGTCAGAGAGGAAATGTCCAATCAGAGGAAGTGTCCAATCAGAGGAAGTGTCCAGTCAGAGGAAGTGTCCAATCAGAGGAAGTGTCCAGTCAGAGGAAGTGTCCAGTCTGAGAGGAAATGTCCAGTCAGAGGAAGTGTCCAATCAGAGGAAGTGTCCAGTCAGAGGAAGTGTCCAAACAGAGGATGAGTCCAGTCAGAGGAAGAGTCCAGTCAGAGGAAGAGTCCAGTCAGAGAGGAAATGTCCAATCAGAGGAAGTGTCCAGTCAGAGGAAGTGTCCAGTCAGAGTAAGTGTCCAGTCAGAGGAAGAGTCCAGTCAGAGGAAGAGTCCAGTCAGAGGAAGTGTCCAGCCTGTGAAAGTGTCCAGTCAGAGGAAGAGTCCAGTCAGAGGAAGAGTCCAGTCAGAGGAAGATTCCAGTCAGAGGAAGATTCCAGTCAAAGGAAGAGTCCAGTCAGAGGAAGTGTCCAGTCAGAGGAAGTGTCCAATCAGAGAGGATGTGTCCAGTTAGAGGAAGAGTCCAGTCAGAGGAAGTGTCCAGTCAGAGAGGAAATGTCCAATCAGAGGAAGTGTCGAGTCAGAGGAAGAGTCCAGTCAGAGGAAGAGTCCAGTCAGAGGTAGAGTCCAGTCAGAGGAAGAGTCCAGTCAGAGGAAGAGTCCAGTCAGAGGAAGAGTCCAGTCAGAGGTAGAGTCCAGTCAGAGGAAGTGTCCAGTCAGAGAGGAAGTGTCCAGTCAGAGAGGATGTGTCCAGTTAGAGGAAGTGTCCTGTTAGAGGAAGTGTCCAGTCAGAGGAAGTGTCCAATCAGAGGAAGTGTGCAATCAGAGGAAGTGTCCAATCAGAGGAAGTGTCCAATCAGAGGAAGTGTCCAGTCAGAGAGGAAATGTCCAATCAGAGGAAGTGTCCATTCAGAGGAAGTGTCCAGTCAGAGGAAGAGTCCAGTCAGAGAGGAAGTGTCCACTCAGAGAGGAAATGTCCAATCAGAGGAAGTGTCCAGTCAGAGGAAGAGTCTAGTCAGAGGAAGTGTCCAGTCAGAGAGGAAATGTCCAATCAGAGTAAGTGTCCAGTCAGAGGAAGTGTCCAGTCAGAGGAAGAATCCAATCAGAGGAAGAGTCCAGTCAGAGGAAGAGTCCAGTCAGAGAGGAAATGTCCAATCAGAGGAAGAGTCCAGTCAGAGGAAGTGTCCAATCAGAGGATGAGTCCAATCAGAGGAAGAGTCCAGTCAGAGGAAGTGTCCAATCAGAGGATGAGTCCAATCAGAGGAAGAGTCCAGTCAGAGGAAGTGTCCAGTCAGAGAGGACGTGTCCAGTCAGAGGAAGAGTCCAGTCAGAGGAAGAGTCCAGTCAGAGGAAGAGTCCAGTCAGAGAGGACGTGTCCAGTTAGAGGAAGTGTCCAGTTAGAGGAAGTGTCCAGTCAGAGGAAGTGTCCAATCAGAGGAAGTGTTGAATCAGGGGAAGTGTCCAGTCAGAGGAAGAGTCCAGTCAGAGGAAGAGTCCAGTCAGAGGAAGTGTCCAGTCAGAGGAAGTGTCCAGTCAGAGGAAATGTCCAATCAGAGGAAGAGTCCAGTCAGAGGAAGTGTCCAGTCAGAGAGCAAATGTCCAATCAGAGGAAGTGTCCAGTCAGAGGAAGAGTCCAGTCAGAGAGGAAGTGTCCACTCAGAGAGGAAATGTCCAATCAGAGGAAGTGTCCAGTCAGAGGAAGAGTCTAGTCAGAGGAAGTGTCCAGTCAGAGAGGAAATGTCCAATCAGAGTAAGTGTCCAGTCAGAGGAAGTGTCCAGTCAGAGGAAGAATCCAATCAGAGAAAGAGTCCAGTCAGAGGAAGAGTCCAGTCAGAGGAAGAGTCCAGTCAGAGAGGAAATGTCCAATCAGAGGAAGAGTCCAGTCAGAGGAAGAGTCCAGTCAGAGGAAGTGTCCAATCAGAGGATGAGTCCAATCAGAGGAAGAGTCCAGTCAGAGGAAGTGTCCAGTTAGAGAGGACGTGTCCAGTCAGAGGAAGAGTCCAGTCAGAGGAAGAGTCCAGTCAGAGGAAGAGTCCAGTCAGAGAGGACGTGTCCAGTTAGAGGAAGTGTCCAGTTAGAGGAAGTGTCCAGTCAGAGGAAGTGTCCAGTCAGAGGAAGAGTCCAGTCAGAGGAAGAGTCCAGTCAGAGGAAGTGTCCAGTCAGAGGAAGTGTCCAGTCAGAGGAAATGTCCAATCAGAGGAAGAGTCCAGTCAGAGGAAGTGTCCAGTCAGAGAGCAAATGTCCAATCAGAGGAAGTGTCCAATCAGAGAGGAAATGTCCAGTCAGAGGAAGTGTCCAATCAGAGGAAGTGTACAATCAGAGGAAGTGGCCAGTCAGAGAGGAAATGTCCAATCAGAGGAAGTGTCCAGTCAGAGGAAGAGTCCAATCAGAGGAAGAGTCCAGTCAGAGGAAGAGTCCAGTCAGAGGAAGTGTCCAATCAGAGGAAGAGTCCAGTCAGAGGAAGAGTGCAATCAGAGGAAGAGTCCAGTCAGAGGAAGAGTCCAGTCAGAGGAAGTGTCCAGTCAGAGGAAGTGTCCAGTCAGAGGAAGAGTGCAATCAGAGGAAGAGTCCAGTCAGAGAAAGAGTCCAGTCAGAGGAAGAGTACAGTCAGAGGAAGAGTCCAGTCAGAGGAAGTGTCCAATCAGAGGAAGTGTCCAATCAGAGGAAGTGTACAATCAGAAGAAGTGTCCAGTAAGAGGAAGTGTCCAGTAAGAGGAAGTGTCCCATCAGAGGAAGTGTCCAGTCAGAGGAAGTGTCCAGTCAGAGGAAGTGTCCAGTCAGAGGAAGTGTCCAGTCAGAGGAAGTGTCCAGTCAGAGGAAGTGTCCAGTCAGAGGAAGTGTCCAGTCAGAGGAAGTGTCCAATCAGAGGAAGTGTCCACTCAGAGAGGAAATGTCCAATCAGAGGAAGTGTCCAGTCAGAGGAAGAGTCCAGTCAGAGAGGAAATGTCCAATCAGAGGAAGAGTCCAATCAGAGGAAGAGTCCAGTCAGAGGAAGTGTCCATTCAGAGGAAGTATCCAATCAGAGGAAGTGTCCAGTCTGAGGAAGTGTCCAGTCAGAGAGGAAGTGTCCAGTCTGAGGAAGTGTCCAGTCTGAGGAAGTGTCCAGTCAGAGAGGAAGTGTCCAATCAGAGGAAGTGTCCAATCAGAGAGGAAGAGTCCAATCAGAGGAAGTGTCCAGTCAGAGGAAGTGTCCAGTCAGAGGAAATGTCCAATCAGAGGAAGTGTCCAGTCAGAGGAAGAGTCCAGTCAGAGAAAGAGTCCAGTCAGAGGAAGTGTGCAGTCAGTGGAAGTGTCCAGTCAGAGAGGAAATGTCCAATCAGAGGAAGTGTCCAATCAGAGGAAGTGTCCAGTCAGAGGAAGTGTCCAATCAGAGGAAGTGTCCAGTCAGAGGAAGTGTCCAGTCTGAGAGGAAATGTCCAGTCAGAGGAAGTGTCCAATCAGAGGAAGTGTCCAGTCAGAGGAAGTGTCCAAACAGAGGAAGAGTCCAGTCAGAGGAAGAGTCCAGTCAGAGGAAGAGTCCAGTCAGAGAGGAAATGTCCAATCAGAGGAAGTGTCCAGTCAGAGGAAGTGTCCAGTCAGAGTAAGTGTCCAGTCAGAGGAAGAGTCCAGTCAGAGGAAGAGTCCAGTCAGAGGAAGTGTCCAGCCTGTGAAAGTGTCCAGTCAGAGGAAGAGTCCAGTCAGAGGAAGAGTCCAGTCAGAGGAAGATTCCATTCAGAGGAAGATTCCAGTCAAAGGAAGAGTCCAGTCAGAGGAAGTGTCCAGTCAGAGGAAGTGTCCAATCAGAGAGGATGTGTCCAGTTAGAGGAAGAGTCCAGTCAGAGGAAGTGTCCAGTCAGAGAGGAAATGTCCAATCAGAGGAAGTGTCGAGTCAGAGGAAGAGTCCAGTCAGAGGAAGAGTCCAGTCAGAGGTAGAGTCCAGTCAGAGGAAGAGTCCAGTCAGAGGAAGAGTCCAGTCAGAGGAAGAGTCCAGTCAGAGGTAGAGTCCAGTCAGAGGAAGTGTCCAGTCAGAGAGGATGTGTCCAGTTAGAGGAAGTGTCCTGTTAGAGGAAGTGTCCAGTCAGAGGAAGTGTCCAATCAGAGGAAGTGTGCAATCAGAGGAAGTGTCCAATCAGAGGAAGTGTCCAATCAGAGGAAGTGTCCAGTCAGAGAGGAAATGTCCAATCAGAGGAAGTGTCCATTCAGAGGAAGTGTCCAGTCAGAGGAAGAGTCCAGTCAGAGAGGAAGTGTCCACTCAGAGAGGAAATGTCCAATCAGAGGAAGTGTCCAGTCAGAGGAAGAGTCTAGTCAGAGGAAGTGTCCAGTCAGAGAGGAAATGTCCAATCAGAGTAAGTGTCCAGTCAGAGGAAGTGTCCAGTCAGAGGAAGAATCCAATCAGAGGAAGAGTCCAGTCAGAGGAAGAGTCCAGTCAGAGAGGAAATGTCCAATCAGAGGAAGAGTCCAGTCAGAGGAAGTGTCCAATCAGAGGATGAGTCCAATCAGAGGAAGAGTCCAGTCAGAGGAAGTGTCCAATCAGAGGATGAGTCCAATCAGAGGAAGAGTCCAGTCAGAGGAAGTGTCCAGTCAGAGAGGACGTGTCCAGTCAGAGGAAGAGTCCAGTCAGAGGAAGAGTCCAGTCAGAGGAAGAGTCCAGTCAGAGAGGACGTGTCCAGTTAGAGGAAGTGTCCAGTCAGAGGAAGAGTCCAGTCAGAGGAAGAGTCCAGTCAGAGAGGACGTGTCCAGTTAGAGGAAGTGTCCAGTTAGAGGAAGTGTCCAGTCAGAGGAAGTGTCCAGTCAGAGGAAGAGTCCAGTCAGAGGAAGAGTCCAGTCAGAGGAAGTGTCCAGTCAGAGGAAGTGTCCAGTCAGAGGAAATGTCCAATCAGAGGAAGAGTCCAGTCAGAGGAAGTGTCCAGTCAGAGAGCAAATGTCCAATCAGAGGAAGTGTCCAATCAGAGAGGAAATGTCCAGTCAGAGGAAGTGTCCAATCAGAGGAAGTGTACAATCAGAGGAAGTGGCCAGTCAGAGAGGAAATGTCCAATCAGAGGAAGTGTCCAGTCAGAGGAAGAGTCCAATCAGAGGAAGAGTCCAGTCAGAGGAAGAGTCCAGTCAGAGGAAGTGTCCAATCAGAGGAAGAGTCCAGTCAGAGGAAGAGTGCAATCAGAGGAAGAGTCCAGTCAGAGGAAGAGTCCAGTCAGAGGAAGTGTCCAGTCAGAGGAAGTGTCCAGTCAGAGGAAGAGTGCAATCAGAGGAACAGTCCAGTCAGAGAAAGAGTCCAGTCAGAGGAAGAGTACAGTCAGAGGAAGAGTCCAGTCAGAGGAAGTGTCCAATCAGAGGAAGTGTCCAATCAGAGGAAGTGTACAATCAGAAGAAGTGTCCAGTAAGAGGAAGTGTCCAGTCAGAGGAAGTGTCCCATCAGAGGAAGTGTCCAGTCAGAGGAAGTGTCCAGTCAGAGGAAGTGTCCAGTCAGAGGAAGTGTCCAGTCAGAGGAAGTGTCCAATCAGAGGAAGTGTCCACTCAGAGAGGAAATGTCCAATCAGAGGAAGTGTCCAGTCAGAGGAAGAGTCCAGTCAGAGAGGAAATGTCCAATCAGAGGAAGAGTCCAATCAGAGGAAGAGTCCAGTCAGAGGAAGTGTCCATTCAGAGGAAGTATCCAATCAGAGGAAGTGTCCAGTCTGAGGAAGTGTCCAGTCAGAGAGGAAGTGTCCAGTCTGAGGAAGTGTCCAGTCTGAGGAAGTGTCCAGTCAGAGAGGAAGTGTCCAATCAGAGGAAGTGTCCAATCAGAGAGGAAGAGTCCAATCAGAGGAAGTGTCCAGTCAGAGGAAGTGTCCAGTCAGAGGAAATGTCCAATCAGAGGAAGTGTCCAGTCAGAGGAAGAGTCCAGTCAGAGAAAGAGTCCAGTCAGAGGAAGTGTGCAGTCAGTGGAAGTGTCCAGTCAGAGAGGAAATGTCCAATCAGAGGAAGTGTCCAATCAGAGGAAGTGTCCAGTCAGAGGAAGTGTCCAATCAGAGGAAGTGTCCAGTCAGAGGAAGTGTCCAGTCTGAGAGGAAATGTCCAGTCAGAGGAAGTGTCCAAACAGAGGAAGAGTCCAGTCAGAGGAAGAGTCCAGTCAGAGGAAGAGTCCAGTCAGAGAGGAAATGTCCAATCAGAGGAAGTGTCCAGTCAGAGGAAGTGTCCAGTCAGAGTAAGTGTCCAGTCAGAGGAAGAGTCCAGTCAGAGGAAGAGTCCAGTCAGAGGAAGTGTCCAGCCTGTGAAAGTGTCCAGTCAGAGGAAGAGTCCAGTCAGAGGAAGAGTCCAGTCAGAGGAAGATTCCAGTCAGAGGAAGATTCCAGTCAAAGGAAGAGTCCAGTCAGAGGAAGTGTCCAGTCAGAGGAAGTGTCCAGTCAGAGAGGATGTGTCCAGTTAGAGGAAGAGTCCAGTCAGAGGAAGTGTCCAGTCAGAGTGGAAATGTCCAATCAGAGGAAGTGTCGAGTCAGAGGAAGAGTCCAGTCAGAGGAAGAGTCCAGTCAGAGGTAGAGTCCAGTCAGAGGAAGAGTCCAGTCAGAGGAAGAGTCCAGTCAGAGGAAGAGTCCAGTCAGAGGTAGAGTCCAGTCAGAGGAAGTGTCCAGTCAGAGAGGATGTGTCCAGTTAGAGGAAGTGTCCTGTTAGAGGAAGTGTCCAGTCAGAGGAAGTGTCCAATCAGAGGAAGTGTGCAATCAGAGGAAGTGTCCAATCAGAGAGGAAGTGTCCACTCAGAGAGGAAATGTCCAATCAGAGGAAGTGTCCATTCAGAGGAAGTGTCCAGTCAGAGGAAGAGTCCAGTCAGAGAGGAAGTGTCCACTCAGAGAGGAAATGTCCAATCAGAGGAAGTGTCCAGTCAGAGGAAGAGTCTAGTCAGAGGAAGTGTCCAGTCAGAGAGGAAATGTCCAATCAGAGTAAGTGTCCAGTCAGAGGAAGTGTCCAGTCAGAGGAAGAATCCAATCAGAGGAAGAGTCCAGTCAGAGGAAGAGTCCAGTCAGAGAGGAAATGTCCAATCAGAGGAAGAGTCCAGTCAGAGGAAGTGTCCAATCAGAGGATGAGTCCAATCAGAGGAAGAGTCCAGTCAGAGGAAGTGTCCAATCAGAGGATGAGTCCAATCAGAGGAAGAGTCCAGTCAGAGGAAGTGTCCAGTCAGAGAGGACGTGTCCAGTCAGAGGAAGAGTCCAGTCAGAGGAAGAGTCCAGTCAGAGGAAGAGTCCAGTCAGAGAGGACGTGTCCAGTTAGAGGAAGTGTCCAGTTAGAGGAAGTGTCCAGTCAGAGGAAGTGTCCAATCAGAGGAAGTGTTGAATCAGGGGAAGTGTCCAGTCAGAGGAAGAGTCCAGTCAGAGGAAGAGTCCAGTCAGAGGAAGTGTCCAGTCAGAGGAAGTGTCCAGTCAGAGGAAATGTCCAATCAGAGGAAGAGTCCAGTCAGAGAAAGTGTCCAGTCAGAGAGCAAATGTCCAATCAGAGGAAGTGTCCAGTCAGAGGAAGAGTCCAGTCAGAGAGGAAGTGTCCACTCAGAGAGGAAATGTCCAATCAGAGGAAGTGTCCAGTCAGAGGAAGAGTCTAGTCAGAGGAAGTGTCCAGTCAGAGAGGAAATGTCCAATCAGAGTAAGTGTCCAGTCAGAGGAAGTGTCCAGTCAGAGGAAGAATCCAATCAGAGAAAGAGTCCAGTCAGAGGAAGAGTCCAGTCAGAGGAAGAGTCCAGTCAGAGAGGAAATGTCCAATCAGAGGAAGAGTCCAGTCAGAGGAAGTGTCCAATCAGAGGATGAGTCCAATCAGAGGAAGAGTCCAGTCAGAGGAAGTGTCCAATCAGAGGATGAGTCCAATCAGAGGAAGAGTCCAGTCAGAGGAAGTGTCCAGTTAGAGAGGACGTGTCCAGTCAGAGGAAGAGTCCAGTCAGAGGAAGAGTCCAGTCAGAGGAAGAGTCCAGTCAGAGAGGACGTGTCCAGTTAGAGGAAGTGTCCAGTTAGAGGAAGTGTCCAGTCAGAGGAAGTGTCCAGTCAGAGGAAGAGTCCAGTCAGAGGAAGAGTCCAGTCAGAGGAAGTGTCCAGTCAGAGGAAGTGTCCAGTCAGAGGAAATGTCCAATCAGAGGAAGAGTCCAGTCAGAGGAAGTGTCCAGTCAGAGAGCAAATGTCCAATCAGAGGAAGTGTCCAATCAGAGAGGAAATGTCCAGTCAGAGGAAGTGTCCAATCAGAGGAAGTGTACAATCAGAGGAAGTGGCCAGTCAGAGAGGAAATGTCCAATCAGAGGAAGTGTCCAGTCAGAGGAAGAGTCCAATCAGAGGAAGAGTCCAGTCAGAGGAAGAGTCCAGTCAGAGGAAGTGTCCAATCAGAGGAAGAGTCCAGTCAGAGGAAGAGTGCAATCAGAGGAAGAGTCCAGTCAGAGGAAGAGTCCAGTCAGAGGAAGTGTCCAGTCAGAGGAAGTGTCCAGTCAGAGGAAGAGTGCAATCAGAGGAAGAGTCCAGTCAGAGAAAGAGTCCAGTCAGAGGAAGAGTACAGTCAGAGGAAGAGTCCAGTCAGAGGAAGTGTCCAATCAGAGGAAGTGTCCAATCAGAGGAAGTGTACAATCAGAAGAAGTGTCCAGTAAGAGGAAGTGTCCAGTAAGAGGAAGTGTCCCATCAGAGGAAGTGTCCAGTCAGAGGAAGTGTCCAGTCAGAGGAAGTGTCCAGTCAGAGGAAGTGTCCAGTCAGAGGAAGTGTCCAATCAGAGGAAGTGTCCACTCAGAGAGGAAATGTCCAATCAGAGGAAGTGTCCAGTCAGAGGAAGAGTCCAGTCAGAGAGGAAATGTCCAATCAGAGGAAGAGTCCAATCAGAGGAAGAGTCCAGTCAGAGGAAGTGTCCATTCAGAGGAAGTATCCAGTCTGAGGAAGTGTCCAGTCAGAGAGGAAGTGTCCAGTCTGAGGAAGTGTCCAGTCTGAGGAAGTGTCCAGTCAGAGAGGAATTGTCCAATCAGAGGAAGTGTCCAATCAGAGAGGAAGAGTCCAATCAGAGGAAGTGTCCAATCAGAGGATGAGTCCAATCAGAGGAAGAGTCCAGTCAGAGGAAGTGTCCAATCAGAGGATGAGTCCAATCAGAGGAAGAGTCCAGTCAGAGGAAGTGTCCAGTCAGAGAGGACGTGTCCAGTCAGAGGAAGAGTCCAGTCAGAGGAAGAGTCCAGTCAGAGGAAGAGTCCAGTCAGAGAGGACGTGTCCAGTTAGAGGAAGTGTCCAGTTAGAGGAAGTGTCCAGTCAGAGGAAGTGTCCAATCAGAGGAAGTGTTGAATCAGGGGAAGTGTCCAGTCAGAGGAAGTGTCCAGTCAGAGGAAGAGTCCAGTCAGAGGAAGAGTCCAGTCAGAGGAAGTGTCCAGTCAGAGGAAGTGTCCAGTCAGAGGAAATGTCCAATCAGAGGAAGAGTCCAGTCAGAGGAAGTGTCCAGTCAGAGAGCAAATGTCCAATCAGAGGAAGTGTCCAGTCAGAGGAAGAGTCCAGTCAGAGAGGAAGTGTCCACTCAGGGAGGAAATGTCCAATCAGAGGAAGTGTCCAGTCAGAGGAAGAGTCTAGTCAGAGGAAGTGTCCAGTCAGAGAGGAAATGTCCAATCAGAGTAAGTGTCCAGTCAGAGGAAGTGTCCAGTCAGAGGAAGAATCCAATCAGAGAAAGAGTCCAGTCAGAGGAAGAGTCCAGTCAGAGGAAGAGTCCAGTCAGAGAGGAAATGTCCAATCAGAGGAAGAGTCCAGTCAGAGGAAGTGTCCAATCAGAGGATGAGTCCAATCAGAGGAAGAGTCCAGTCAGAGGAAGTGTCCAATCAGAGGATGAGTCCAATCAGAGGAAGAATCCAATCAGAGAAAGAGTCCAGTCAGAGGAAGAGTCCAGTCAGAGGAAGAGTCCAGTCAGAGAGGAAATGTCCAATCAGAGGAAGTGTCCAGTCTGAGGAAGTGTCCAGTCAGAGAGGAAGTGTCCAGTCTGAGGAAGTGTCCAGTCTGAGGAAGTGTCCAGTCAGAGAGGAAGTGTCCAATCAGAGGAAGTGTCCAATCAGAGAGGAAGAGTCCAATCAGAGGAAGTGTCCAGTCAGAGGAAGTGTCCAGTCAGAGGAAATGTCCAATCAGAGGAAGTGTCCAGTCAGAGGAAGAGTCCAGTCAGAGAAAGAGTCCAGTCAGAGGAAGTGTGCAGTCAGTGGAAGTGTCCAGTCAGAGAGGAAATGTCCAATCAGAGGAAGTGTCCAATCAGAGGAAGTGTCCAGTCAGAGGAAGTGTCCAATCAGAGGAAGTGTCCAGTCAGAGGAAGTGTCCAGTCTGAGAGGAAATGTCCAGTCAGAGGAAGTGTCCAATCAGAGGAAGTGTCCAGTCAGAGGAAGTGTCCAAACAGAGGAAGAGTCCAGTCAGAGGAAGAGTCCAGTCAGAGGAAGAGTCCAGTCAGAGAGGAAATGTCCAATCAGAGGAAGTGTCCAGTCAGAGGAAGTGTCCAGTCAGAGTAAGTGTCCAGTCAGAGGAAGAGTCCAGTCAGAGGAAGAGTCCAGTCAGAGGAAGTGTCCAGCCTGTGAAAGTGTCCAGTCAGAGGAAGAGTCCAGTCAGAGGAAGAGTCCAGTCAGAGGAAGATTCCAGTCAGAGGAAGATTCCAGTCAAAGGAAGAGTCCAGTCAGAGGAAGTGTCCAGTCAGAGGAAGTGTCCAGTCAGAGAGGATGTGTCCAGTTAGAGGAAGAGTCCAGTCAGAGGAAGTGTCCAGTCAGAGTGGAAATGTCCAATCAGAGGAAGTGTCGAGTCAGAGGAAGAGTCCAGTCAGAGGAAGAGTCCAGTCAGAGGTAGAGTCCAGTCAGAGGAAGAGTCCAGTCAGAGGAAGAGTCCAGTCAGAGGAAGAGTCCAGTCAGAGGTAGAGTCCAGTCAGAGGAAGTGTCCAGTCAGAGAGGATGTGTCCAGTTAGAGGAAGTGTCCTGTTAGAGGAAGTGTCCAGTCAGAGGAAGTGTCCAATCAGAGGAAGTGTGCAATCAGAGGAAGTGTCCAATCAGAGAGGAAGTGTCCACTCAGAGAGGAAATGTCCAATCAGAGGAAGTGTCCATTCAGAGGAAGTGTCCAGTCAGAGGAAGAGTCCAGTCAGAGAGGAAGTGTCCACTCAGAGAGGAAATGTCCAATCAGAGGAAGTGTCCAGTCAGAGGAAGAGTCTAGTCAGAGGAAGTGTCCAGTCAGAGAGGAAATGTCCAATCAGAGTAAGTGTCCAGTCAGAGGAAGTGTCCAGTCAGAGGAAGAATCCAATCAGAGGAAGAGTCCAGTCAGAGGAAGAGTCCAGTCAGAGAGGAAATGTCCAATCAGAGGAAGAGTCCAGTCAGAGGAAGTGTCCAATCAGAGGATGAGTCCAATCAGAGGAAGAGTCCAGTCAGAGGAAGTGTCCAATCAGAGGATGAGTCCAATCAGAGGAAGAGTCCAGTCAGAGGAAGTGTCCAGTCAGAGAGGACGTGTCCAGTCAGAGGAAGAGTCCAGTCAGAGGAAGAGTCCAGTCAGAGGAAGAGTCCAGTCAGAGAGGACGTGTCCAGTTAGAGGAAGTGTCCAGTTAGAGGAAGTGTCCAGTCAGAGGAAGTGTCCAATCAGAGGAAGTGTTGAATCAGGGGAAGTGTCCAGTCAGAGGAAGAGTCCAGTCAGAGGAAGAGTCCAGTCAGAGGAAGTGTCCAGTCAGAGGAAGTGTCCAGTCAGAGGAAATGTCCAATCAGAGGAAGAGTCCAGTCAGAGAAAGTGTCCAGTCAGAGAGCAAATGTCCAATCAGAGGAAGTGTCCAGTCAGAGGAAGAGTCCAGTCAGAGAGGAAGTGTCCACTCAGAGAGGAAATGTCCAATCAGAGGAAGTGTCCAGTCAGAGGAAGAGTCTAGTCAGAGGAAGTGTCCAGTCAGAGAGGAAATGTCCAATCAGAGTAAGTGTCCAGTCAGAGGAAGTGTCCAGTCAGAGGAAGAATCCAATCAGAGAAAGAGTCCAGTCAGAGGAAGAGTCCAGTCAGAGGAAGAGTCCAGTCAGAGAGGAAATGTCCAATCAGAGGAAGAGTCCAGTCAGAGGAAGTGTCCAATCAGAGGATGAGTCCAATCAGAGGAAGAGTCCAGTCAGAGGAAGTGTCCAATCAGAGGATGAGTCCAATCAGAGGAAGAGTCCAGTCAGAGGAAGTGTCCAGTTAGAGAGGACGTGTCCAGTCAGAGGAAGAGTCCAGTCAGAGGAAGAGTCCAGTCAGAGGAAGAGTCCAGTCAGAGAGGACGTGTCCAGTTAGAGGAAGTGTCCAGTTAGAGGAAGTGTCCAGTCAGAGGAAGTGTCCAGTCAGAGGAAGAGTCCAGTCAGAGGAAGAGTCCAGTCAGAGGAAGTGTCCAGTCAGAGGAAGTGTCCAGTCAGAGGAAATGTCCAATCAGAGGAAGAGTCCAGTCAGAGGAAGTGTCCAGTCAGAGAGCAAATGTCCAATCAGAGGAAGTGTCCAATCAGAGAGGAAATGTCCAGTCAGAGGAAGTGTCCAATCAGAGGAAGTGTACAATCAGAGGAAGTGGCCAGTCAGAGAGGAAATGTCCAATCAGAGGAAGTGTCCAGTCAGAGGAAGAGTCCAATCAGAGGAAGAGTCCAGTCAGAGGAAGAGTCCAGTCAGAGGAAGTGTCCAATCAGAGGAAGAGTCCAGTCAGAGGAAGAGTGCAATCAGAGGAAGAGTCCAGTCAGAGGAAGAGTCCAGTCAGAGGAAGTGTCCAGTCAGAGGAAGTGTCCAGTCAGAGGAAGAGTGCAATCAGAGGAAGAGTCCAGTCAGAGAAAGAGTCCAGTCAGAGGAAGAGTACAGTCAGAGGAAGAGTCCAGTCAGAGGAAGTGTCCAATCAGAGGAAGTGTCCAATCAGAGGAAGTGTACAATCAGAAGAAGTGTCCAGTAAGAGGAAGTGTCCAGTAAGAGGAAGTGTCCCATCAGAGGAAGTGTCCAGTCAGAGGAAGTGTCCAGTCAGAGGAAGTGTCCAGTCAGAGGAAGTGTCCAGTCAGAGGAAGTGTCCAATCAGAGGAAGTGTCCACTCAGAGAGGAAATGTCCAATCAGAGGAAGTGTCCAGTCAGAGGAAGAGTCCAGTCAGAGAGGAAATGTCCAATCAGAGGAAGAGTCCAATCAGAGGAAGAGTCCAGTCAGAGGAAGTGTCCATTCAGAGGAAGTATCCAGTCTGAGGAAGTGTCCAGTCAGAGAGGAAGTGTCCAGTCTGAGGAAGTGTCCAGTCTGAGGAAGTGTCCAGTCAGAGAGGAATTGTCCAATCAGAGGAAGTGTCCAATCAGAGAGGAAGAGTCCAATCAGAGGAAGTGTCCAATCAGAGGATGAGTCCAATCAGAGGAAGAGTCCAGTCAGAGGAAGTGTCCAATCAGAGGATGAGTCCAATCAGAGGAAGAGTCCAGTCAGAGGAAGTGTCCAGTCAGAGAGGACGTGTCCAGTCAGAGGAAGAGTCCAGTCAGAGGAAGAGTCCAGTCAGAGGAAGAGTCCAGTCAGAGAGGACGTGTCCAGTTAGAGGAAGTGTCCAGTTAGAGGAAGTGTCCAGTCAGAGGAAGTGTCCAATCAGAGGAAGTGTTGCATCAGGGGAAGTGTCCAGTCAGAGGAAGTGTCCAGTCAGAGGAAGAGTCCAGTCAGAGGAAGAGTCCAGTCAGAGGAAGTGTCCAGTCAGAGGAAGTGTCCAGTCAGAGGAAATGTCCAATCAGAGGAAGAGTCCAGTCAGAGGAAGTGTCCAGTCAGAGAGCAAATGTCCAATCAGAGGAAGTGTCCAGTCAGAGGAAGAGTCCAGTCAGAGAGGAAGTGTCCACTCAGGGAGGAAATGTCCAATCAGAGGAAGTGTCCAGTCAGAGGAAGAGTCTAGTCAGAGGAAGTGTCCAGTCAGAGAGGAAATGTCCAATCAGAGTAAGTGTCCAGTCAGAGGAAGTGTCCAGTCAGAGGAAGAATCCAATCAGAGAAAGAGTCCAGTCAGAGGAAGAGTCCAGTCAGAGGAAGAGTCCAGTCAGAGAGGAAATGTCCAATCAGAGGAAGAGTCCAGTCAGAGGAAGTGTCCAATCAGAGGATGAGTCCAATCAGAGGAAGAGTCCAGTCAGAGGAAGTGTCCAATCAGAGGATGAGTCCAATCAGAGGAAGAATCCAATCAGAGAAAGAGTCCAGTCAGAGGAAGAGTCCAGTCAGAGGAAGAGTCCAGTCAGAGAGGAAATGTCCAATCAGAGGAAGAGTCCAGTCAGAGGAAGTGTCCAATCAGAGGATGAGTCCAATCAGAGGAAGAGTCCAGTCAGAGGAAGTGTCCAATCAGAGGATGAGTCCAATCAGAGGAAGAGTCCAGTCAGAGGAAGTGTCCAGTCAGAGAGGACGTGTCCAGTCAGAGGAAGAGTCCAGTCAGAGGAAGAGTCCAGTCAGAGGAAGAGTCCAGTCAGAGAGGACGTGTCCAGTTAGAGGAAGTGTCCAGTCAGAGGAAGAGTCCAGTCAGAGGAAGAGTCCAGTCAGAGAGGACGTGTCCAGTTAGAGGAAGTGTCCAGTTAGAGGAAGTGTCCAGTCAGAGGAAGTGTCCAGTCAGAGGAAGAGTCCAGTCAGAGGAAGAGTCCAGTCAGAGGAAGTGTCCAGTCAGAGGAAGTGTCCAGTCAGAGGAAATGTCCAATCAGAGGAAGAGTCCAGTCAGAGGAAGTGTCCAGTCAGAGAGCAAATGTCCAATCAGAGGAAGTGTCCAATCAGAGAGGAAATGTCCAGTCAGAGGAAGTGTCCAATCAGAGGAAGTGTACAATCAGAGGAAGTGGCCAGTCAGAGAGGAAATGTCCAATCAGAGGAAGTGTCCAGTCAGAGGAAGAGTCCAATCAGAGGAAGAGTCCAGTCAGAGGAAGAGTCCAGTCAGAGGAAGTGTCCAATCAGAGGAAGAGTCCAGTCAGAGGAAGAGTGCAATCAGAGGAAGAGTCCAGTCAGAGGAAGAGTCCAGTCAGAGGAAGTGTCCAGTCAGAGGAAGTGTCCAGTCAGAGGAAGAGTGCAATCAGAGGAAGAGTCCAGTCAGAGAAAGAGTCCAGTCAGAGGAAGAGTACAGTCAGAGGAAGAGTCCAGTCAGAGGAAGTGTCCAATCAGAGGAAGTGTCCAATCAGAGGAAGTGTACAATCAGAAGAAGTGTCCAGTAAGAGGAAGTGTCCAGTCAGAGGAAGTGTCCCATCAGAGGAAGTGTCCAGTCAGAGGAAGTGTCCAGTCAGAGGAAGTGTCCAGTCAGAGGAAGTGTCCAGTCAGAGGAAGTGTCCAATCAGAGGAAGTGTCCACTCAGAGAGGAAATGTCCAATCAGAGGAAGTGTCCAGTCAGAGGAAGAGTCCAGTCAGAGAGGAAATGTCCAATCAGAGGAAGAGTCCAATCAGAGGAAGAGTCCAGTCAGAGGAAGTGTCCATTCAGAGGAAGTATCCAATCAGAGGAAGTGTCCAGTCTGAGGAAGTGTCCAGTCAGAGAGGAAGTGTCCAGTCTGAGGAAGTGTCCAGTCTGAGGAAGTGTCCAGTCAGAGAGGAAGTGTCCAATCAGAGGAAGTGTCCAATCAGAGAGGAAGAGTCCAATCAGAGGAAGTGTCCAGTCAGAGGAAGTGTCCAGTCAGAGGAAATGTCCAATCAGAGGAAGTGTCCAGTCAGAGGAAGAGTCCAGTCAGAGAAAGAGTCCAGTCAGAGGAAGTGTGCAGTCAGTGGAAGTGTCCAGTCAGAGAGGAAATGTCCAATCAGAGGAAGTGTCCAATCAGAGGAAGTGTCCAGTCAGAGGAAGTGTCCAATCAGAGGAAGTGTCCAGTCAGAGGAAGTGTCCAGTCTGAGAGGAAATGTCCAGTCAGAGGAAGTGTCCAATCAGAGGAAGTGTCCAGTCAGAGGAAGTGTCCAAACAGAGGAAGAGTCCAGTCAGAGGAAGAGTCCAGTCAGAGGAAGAGTCCAGTCAGAGAGGAAATGTCCAATCAGAGGAAGTGTCCAGTCAGAGGAAGTGTCCAGTCAGAGTAAGTGTCCAGTCAGAGGAAGAGTCCAGTCAGAGGAAGAGTCCAGTCAGAGGAAGTGTCCAGCCTGTGAAAGTGTCCAGTCAGAGGAAGAGTCCAGTCAGAGAGGAAATGTCCAATCAGAGGAAGAGTCCAATCAGAGGAAGAGTCCAGTCAGAGGAAGTGTCCATTCAGAGGAAGTATCCAATCAGAGGAAGTGTCCAGTCTGAGGAAGTGTCCAGTCAGAGAGGAAGTGTCCAGTCTGAGGAAGTGTCCAGTCTGAGGAAGTGTCCAGTCAGAGAGGAAGTGTCCAATCAGAGGAAGTGTCCAATCAGAGAGGAAGAGTCCAATCAGAGGAAGTGTCCAGTCAGAGGAAGTGTCCAGTCAGAGGAAATGTCCAATCAGAGGAAGTGTCCAGTCAGAGGAAGAGTCCAGTCAGAGAAAGAGTCCAGTCAGAGGAAGTGTGCAGTCAGTGGAAGTGTCCAGTCAGAGAGGAAATGTCCAATCAGAGGAAGTGTCCAATCAGAGGAAGTGTCCAGTCAGAGGAAGTGTCCAATCAGAGGAAGTGTCCAGTCAGAGGAAGTGTCCAGTCTGAGAGGAAATGTCCAGTCAGAGGAAGTGTCCAATCAGAGGAAGTGTCCAGTCAGAGGAAGTGTCCAAACAGAGGAAGAGTCCAGTCAGAGGAAGAGTCCAGTCAGAGGAAGAGTCCAGTCAGAGAGGAAATGTCCAATCAGAGGAAGTGTCCAGTCAGAGGAAGTGTCCAGTCAGAGTAAGTGTCCAGTCAGAGGAAGAGTCCAGTCAGAGGAAGAGTCCAGTCAGAGGAAGTGTCCAGCCTGTGAAAGTGTCCAGTCAGAGGAAGAGTCCAGTCAGAGGAAGAGTCCAGTCAGAGGAAGATTCCAGTCAGAGGAAGATTCCAGTCAAAGGAAGAGTCCAGTCAGAGGAAGTGTCCAGTCAGAGGAAGTGTCCAATCAGAGAGGATGTGTCCAGTTAGAGGAAGAGTCCAGTCAGAGGAAGTGTCCAGTCAGAGAGGAAATGTCCAATCAGAGGAAGTGTCGAGTCAGAGGAAGAGTCCAGTCAGAGGAAGAGTCCAGTCAGAGGTAGAGTCCAGTCAGAGGAAGAGTCCAGTCAGAGGAAGAGTCCAGTCAGAGGAAGAGTCCAGTCAGAGGTAGAGTCCAGTCAGAGGAAGTGTCCAGTCAGAGAGGATGTGTCCAGTTAGAGGAAGTGTCCTGTTAGAGGAAGTGTCCAATCAGAGGAAGTGTGCAATCAGAGGAAGTGTCCAGTCAGAGAGGAAATGTCCAATCAGAGGAAGTGTCCATTCAGAGGAAGTGTCCAATCAGAGGAAGTGTGCAATCAGAGGAAGTGTCCAATCAGAGGAAGTGTCCAATCAGAGGAAGTGTCCAGTCAGAGAGGAAATGTCCAATCAGAGGAAGTGTCCATTCAGAGGAAGTGTCCAGTCAGAGGAAGAGTCCAGTCAGAGAGGAAGTGTCCACTCAGAGAGGAAATGTCCAATCAGAGGAAGTGTCCAGTCAGAGGAAGAGTCTAGTCAGAGGAAGTGTCCAGTCAGAGAGGAAATGTCCAATCAGAGTAAGTGTCCAGTCAGAGGAAGTGTCCAGTCAGAGGAAGAATCCAATCAGAGGAAGAGTCCAGTCAGAGGAAGAGTCCAGTCAGAGAGGAAATGTCCAATCAGAGGAAGAGTCCAGTCAGAGGAAGTGTCCAATCAGAGGATGAGTCCAATCAGAGGAAGAGTCCAGTCAGAGGAAGTGTCCAATCAGAGGATGAGTCCAATCAGAGGAAGAGTCCAGTCAGAGGAAGTGTCCAGTCAGAGAGGACGTGTCCAGTCAGAGGAAGAGTCCAGTCAGAGGAAGAGTCCAGTCAGAGGAAGAGTCCAGTCAGAGAGGACGTGTCCAGTTAGAGGAAGTGTCCAGTTAGAGCAAGTGTCCAGTCAGAGGAAGTGTCCAATCAGAGGAAGTGTTGAATCAGGGGAAGTGTCCAGTCAGAGGAAGTGTCCAGTCAGAGGAAGAGTCCAGTCAGAGGAAGAGTCCAGTCAGAGGAAGTGTCCAGTCAGAGGAAGTGTCCAGTCAGAGGAAATGTCCAATCAGAGGAAGAGTCCAGTCAGAGGAAGTGTCCAGTCAGAGAGCAAATGTCCAATCAGAGGAAGTGTCCAGTCAGAGGAAGAGTCCAGTCAGAGAGGAAGTGTCCACTCAGAGAGGAAATGTCCAATCAGAGGAAGTGTCCAGTCAGAGGAAGAGTCTAGTCAGAGGAAGTGTCCAGTCAGAGAGGAAATGTCCAATCAGAGTAAGTGTCCAGTCAGAGGAAGTGTCCAGTCAGAGGAAGAATCCAATCAGAGAAAGAGTCCAGTCAGAGGAAGAGTCCAGTCAGAGGAAGAGTCCAGTCAGAGAGGAAATGTCCAATCAGAGGAAGAGTCCAGTCAGAGGAAGTGTCCAATCAGAGGATGAGTCCAATCAAAGGAAGAGTCCAGTCAGAGGAAGTGTCCAATCAGAGGATGAGTCCAATCAGAGGAAGAGTCCAGTCAGAGGAAGTGTCCAGTCAGAGAGGACGTGTCCAGTCAGAGGAAGAGTCCAGTCAGAGGAAGAGTCCAGTCAGAGGAAGAGTCCAGTCAGAGAGGACGTGTCCAGTTAGAGGAAGTGTCCAGTTAGAGGAAGTGTCCAGTCAGAGGAAGTGTCCAGTCAGAGGAAGAGTCCAGTCAGAGGAAGAGTCCAGTCAGAGGAAGTGTCCAGTCAGAGGAAGTGTCCAGTCAGAGGAAATGTCCAATCAGAGGAAGAGTCCAGTCAGAGGAAGTGTCCAGTCAGAGAGCAAATGTCCAATCAGAGGAAGTGTCCAATCAGAGAGGAAATGTCCAGTCAGAGGAAGTGTCCAATCAGAGGAAGTGTACAATCGGAGGAAGTGGCCAGTCAGAGAGGAAATGTCCAATCAGAGGAAGTGTCCAGTCAGAGGAAGAGTCCAATCAGAGGAAGAGTCCAGTCAGAGGAAGAGTCCAGTCAGAGGAAGTGTCCAATCAGAGGAAGAGTCCAGTCAGAGGAAGAGTGCAATCAGAGGAAGAGTCCAGTCAGAGGAAGAGTCCAGTCAGAGGAAGTGTCCAGTCAGAGGAAGTGTCCAGTCAGAGGAAGAGTGCAATCAGAGGAAGAGTCCAGTCAGAGAAAGAGTCCAGTCAGAGGAAGAGTACAGTCAGAGGAAGAGTCCAGTCAGAGGAAGTGTCCAATCAGAGGAAGTGTCCAATCAGAGGAAGTGTACAATCAGAAGAAGTGTCCAGTAAGAGGAAGTGTCCAGTAAGAGGAAGTGTCCAGTCAGAGGAAGTGTCCAGTCAGAGAAAGTGTCCAGTCAGAGGAAGTGTCCAGTCAGAGGAAGTGTCCAGTCAGAGGAAGTGTCCAATCAGAGGAAGTGTCCACTCAGAGAGGAAATGTCCAATCAGAGGAAGAGTCCAGTCAGAGGAAGTGTCCAGTCAGAGGAAGAGTGCAATCAGAGGAAGAGTCCAGTCAGAGAAAGAGTCCAGTCAGAGGAAGAGTACAGTCAGAGGAAGAGTCCAGTCAGAGGAAGTGTCCAATCAGAGGAAGTGTCCAATCAGAGGAAGTGTACAATCAGAAGAAGTGTCCAGTAAGAGGAAGTGTCCAGTAAGAGGAAGTGTCCAGTCAGAGGAAGTGTCCAGTCAGAGAAAGTGTCCAGTCAGAGGAAGTGTCCAGTCAGAGGAAGTGTCCAGTCAGAGGAAGTGTCCAATCAGAGGAAGTGTCCACTCAGAGAGGAAATGTCCAATCAGAGGAAGAGTCCAGTCAGAGGAAGTGTCCAGTCAGAGAGGAAATGTCCAATCAGAGGAAGTGTCGAGTCAGAGGAAGAGTCCAGTCAGAGGAAGAGTCCAGTCAGAGGAAGTGTCCATTCAGAGGAAGTATCCAGTCTGAGGAAGTGTCCAGTCAGAGAGGAAGTGTCCAGTCTGAGGAAGTGTCCAGTCAGAGAGGAAGTGTCCAATCAGAGGAAGTGTCCAATCAGAGAGGAAGAGTCCAATCAGAGGAAGTGTCCAATCAGAGGATGAGTCCAATCAGAGGAAGAGTCCAGTCAGAGGAAGTGTCCAATCAGAGGATGAGTCCAATCAGAGGAAGAGTCCAGTCAGAGGAAGTGTCCAGTCCGAGAGGACGTGTCCAGTCAGAGGAAGAGTCCAGTCAGAGGAAGAGTCCAGTCAGAGGAAGAGTCCAGTCAGAGAGGACGTGTCCAGTTAGAGGAAGTGTCCAGTTAGAGGAAGTGTCCGGTCAGAGGAAGTGTCCAATCAGAGGAAGTGTTGAATCAGGGGAAGTGTCCAGTCAGAGGAAGTGTCCAGTCAGAGGAAGAGTCCAGTCAGAGGAAGAGTCCAGTCAGAGGAAGTGTCCAGTCAGAGGAAGTGTCCAGTCAGAGGAAATGTCCAATCAGAGGAAGAGTCCAGTCAGAGGAAGTGTCCAGTCAGAGAGCAAATGTCCAATCAGAGGAAGTGTCCAGTCAGAGGAAGAGTCCAGTCAGAGAGGAAGTGTCCACTCAGGGAGGAAATGTCCAATCAGAGGAAGTGTCCAGTCAGAGGAAGAGTCTAGTCAGAGGAAGTGTCCAGTCAGAGAGGAAATGTCCAATCAGAGTAAGTGTCCAGTCAGAGGAAGTGTCCAGTCAGAGGAAGAATCCAATCAGAGAAAGAGTCCAGTCAGAGGAAGAGTCCAGTCAGAGGAAGAGTCCAGTCAGAGAGGAAATGTCCAATCAGAGGAAGAGTCCAGTCAGAGGAAGTGTCCAATCAGAGGATGAGTCCAATCAGAGGAAGAGTCCAGTCAGAGGAAGTGTCCAATCAGAGGATGAGTCCAATCAGAGGAAGAGTCCAGTCAGAGGAAGTGTCCAGTCAGAGAGGACGTGTCCAGTCAGAGGAAGAGTCCAGTCAGAGGAAGAGTCCAGTCAGAGGAAGAGTCCAGTCAGAGAGGACGTGTCCAGTTAGAGGAAGTGTCCAGTTAGAGGAAGTGTCCAGTCAGAGGAAGTGTCCAGTCAGAGGAAGAGTCCAGTCAGAGGAAGAGTCCAGTCAGAGGAAGTGTCCAGTCAGAGGAAGTGTCCAGTCAGAGGAAATGTCCAATCAGAGGAAGAGTCCAGTCAGAGGAAGTGTCCAGTCAGAGAGCAAATGTCCAATCAGAGGAAGTGTCCAATCAGAGAGGAAATGTCCAGTCAGAGGAAGTGTCCAATCAGAGGAAGTGTACAATCAGAGGAAGTGGCCAGTCAGAGAGGAAATGTCCAATCAGAGGAAGTGTCCAGTCAGAGGAAGAGTCCAATCAGAGGAAGAGTCCAGTCAGAGGAAGAGTCCAGTCAGAGGAAGTGTCCAATCAGAGGAAGAGTCCAGTCAGAGGAAGAGTGCAATCAGAGGAAGAGTCCAGTCAGAGGAAGAGTTCAGTCAGAGGAAGAGTCCAGTCAGAGGAAGTGTCCAGTCAGAGGAAGTGTCCAGTCAGAGGAAGAGTGCAATCAGAGGAAGAGTCCAGTCAGAGAAAGAGTCCAGTCAGAGGAAGAGTACAGTCAGAGGAAGAGTCCAGTCAGAGGAAGTGTCCAATCAGAGGAAGTGTCCAATCAGAGGAAGTGTACAATCAGAAGAAGTGTCCAGTAAGAGGAAGTGTCCAGTAAGAGGAAGTGTCCCATCAGAGGAAGTGTCCAGTCAGAGGAAGTGTCCAGTCAGAGGAAGTGTCCAGTCAGAGGAAGTGTCCAGTCAGAGGAAGTGTCCAATCAGAGGAAGTGTCCACTCAGAGAGGAAATGTCCAATCAGAGGAAGTGTCCAGTCAGAGGAAGAGTCCAGTCAGAGAGGAAATGTCCAATCAGAGGAAGAGTCCAATCAGAGGAAGAGTCCAGTCAGAGGAAGTGTCCATTCAGAGGAAGTATCCAGTCTGAGGAAGTGTCCAGTCAGAGAGGAAGTGTCCAGTCTGAGGAAGTGTCCAGTCTGAGGAAGTGTCCAGTCAGAGAGGAAGTGTCCAATCAGAGGAAGTGTCCAATCAGAGAGGAAGAGTCCAATCAGAGGAAGTGTCCAGTCAGAGGAAGTGTCCAGTCAGAGGAAATTTCCAATCAGAGGAAGTGTCCAGTCAGAGGAAGAGTCCAGTCAGAGAAAGAGTCCAGTCAGAGGAAGTGTGCAGTCAGTGGAAGTGTCCAGTCAGAGAGGAAATGTCCAATCAGAGGAAGTGTCCAATCAGAGGAAGTGTCCAGTCAGAGGAAGTGTCCAATCAGAGGAAGTGTCCAGTCAGAGGAAGTGTCCAGTCTGAGAGGAAATGTCCAGTCAGAGGAAGTGTCCAATCAGAGGAAGTGTCCAGTCAGAGGAAGTGTCCAAACAGAGGAAGAGTCCAGTCAGAGGAAGAGTCCAGTCAGAGGAAGAGTCCAGTCAGAGAGGAAATGTCCAATCAGAGGAAGTGTCCAGTCAGAGGAAGTGTCCAGTCAGAGTAAGTGTCCAGTCAGAGGAAGAGTCCAGTCAGAGGAAGAGTCCAGTCAGAGGAAGTGTCCAGCCTGAGAAAGTGTCCAGTCAGAGGAAGAGTCCAGTCAGAGGAAGAGTCCAGTCAGAGGAAGATTCCAGTCAGAGGAAGATTCCAGTCAGAGGAAGAGTCCAGTCAGAGGAAGTGTCCAGTCAGAGGAAGTGTCCAATCAGAGAGGATGTGTCCAGTTAGAGGAAGAGTCCAGTCAGAGGAAGTGTCCAGTCAGAGAGGAAATGTCCAATCAGAGGAAGTGTCGAGTCAGAGGAAGAGTCCATTCAGAGGAAGAGTCCAGTCAGAGGTAGAGTCCAGTCAGAGGAAGAGTCCAGTCAGAGGAAGAGTCCAGTCAGAGGAAGAGTCCAGTCAGAGGTAGAGTCCAGTCAGAGGAAGTGTCCAGTCAGAGAGGATGTGTCCAGTTAGAGGAAGTGTCCTGTTAGAGGAAGTGTCCAGTCAGAGGAAGTGTCCAATCAGAGGAAGTGTGCAATCAGAGGAAGTGTCCAATCAGAGGAAGTGTCCAATCAGAGGAAGTGTCCAGTCAGAGGAAGTGTCCATTCAGAGGAAGTGTCCAGTCAGAGGAAGTGTCCAGTCAGAGGAAGTGTCCAGTCAGAGGAAATGTCCAATCAGAGGAAGAGTCCAGTCAGAGGAAGAGTCCAATCAGAGGAAGTGTCCAGTCAGGGAGGAAATGTCCAATCAGAAGAAGTGTCCAGTCAGAGGAAGTGTCCAATCAGAGGAAGTGTACAATCAGAAGAAGTGTCCAGTAAGAGGAAGTGTCCAGTAAGAGGAAGTGTCCCATCAGAGGAAGTGTCCAGTCAGAGGAAGTGTCCAGTCAGAGGAAGTGTCCAGTCAGAGGAAGTGTCCAGTTAGAGGAAGTGTCCAGTTAGAGGAAGTGTCCAGTCAGAGGAAGTGTCCAATCAGAGGAAGTCTCCAGTCAGAGGAAGAGTCCAGTCAGAGGAAGTGTCCAGTCAGAGGAAGTGTCCAGTCAGAGGAAGTGTCCAGTCAGAGGAAGAGTCCAGTCAGAGGTAGAGTCCAGTCAGAGGAAGAGCCCAGTCAGTGGAAGTGTCCAGTCAGAGAGGAAGTGTCCAATCAGAGGAAGTGTCCAATCAGAGGAAGTGTCCATTCAGAGGAAGTGTCCATTCAGAGGAAGTGTCCATTCAGAGGAAGTGTCCATTCAGAGGAAGTGTCCAGTCAGACGAAGTGTCCAATCAGAGGAAGTGTCCAGTCAGAGGAAGAGTCCAGTCAGAGGAAGTGTCCAGTCAGAGAGGAAATGTCCAATAAGAGGAAGTGTCCAGTCAGAGGAAGAGTCCAGTCAGAGGAAGTGTCCAGTCAGAGTGGAAATGTCCAATCAGAGGAAGTGTCCAATCAGAGGAAGAGTCCAATAAGAGGAAGTGTCCAATCAGAGGAAGAGCCCAGTCAGAGAAAGTGTCCAATCAGAGGAAGTGTCGAATCAGAGGAAGTGTCCAATCAGAGGAAGTGTCCAATCAGAGGAAGTGCCCAGTCAGAGGAAGTGTCCAGTAAGAGGAAGTGTGCAAGCAGAGGAAGTGTCCAATCAGAGGAAGTGTCCCATCAGAGGAAGTGTCCCATCAGAGGAAGTGTCCCATCAGAGGAAGTGTCCAATCAGAGGAAGTGTCCAATCAGAGGAAGTGTCCAATCAGAGGAAGTGTCCAGTCTGAGGAAGTGTCCAGTCAGAGAGGAAGTGTCCAGTCTGAGGAAGTGTCCAGTCTGAGGAAGTGTCCAGTCAGAGAGGAAGTGTCCAATCAGAGGAAGTGTCCAATCAGAGAGGAAGAGTCCAATCAGAGGAAGTGTCCAGTCAGAGGAAGTGTCCAGTCAGAGGAAGTGTCCAGTCAGAGGAAGTGTCCAATCAGAGGAAGTGTCCAGTCAGAGGAAGTGTCCAGTCAGAGAGGAAATGTCCAGTCAGGGGAAGTGTCCAATCAGAGGAAGTGTCCAGTCAGAGGAAGTGTCCAAACAGAGGAAGAGTCCAGTCAGAGGAAGAGTCCAGTCAGAGGAAGAGTCCAGTCAGAGAGGAAATGTCCAATCAGAGGAAGTGTCCAGTCAGAGGAAGTGTCCAGTCAGAGTAAGTGTCCAGTCAGAGGAAGAGTCCAGTCAGAGGAAGAGTCCAGTCAGAGGAAGTGTCCAGCCTGAGAAAGTGTCCAGTCAGAGGAAGTGTCCAGTCAGAGAGGACGTGTCCAGTTAGAGGAAGTGCCCAGTCAGTGGAAGTGTCCAGTCAGAGAGGAAATGTCCAATCAGAGGAAGTGTCCATTCAGAGGAAGTGTCCAGTCAGAGGAAGAGTCCAGTCAGAGGAAGTGTCCACTCAGAGAGGAAATGTCCAATCAGAGGAAGTGTCCAGTCAGAGGAAGTGTCCAGTCAGAGGAAGAGTCCAATCAGAGGAAGAGTCCAGTCAGAGGAAGAGTCCAGTCAGAGAGGAAATGTCCAATCAGAGGAAGAGTCCAGTCAGAGGAAGTGTCCAATCAGAGGATGAGTCCAATCAGAGGATGAGTACAGTCAGAGGAAGTGTCCAATCAGAGGATGAGTCCAATCAGAGGAAGAGTCCAGTCAGAGGAAGTGTCCAGTCAGAGAGGACGTGTCCAGTCAGAGGAAGAGTCCAGTCAGAGGAAGAGTCCAGTCAGAGGAAGAGTCCAGTCAGAGAGGAAGTATCCAGTCAGAGGAAGTGTCCAATCAGAGGAAGTGTCGAATCAGGGGAAGTGCCCAGTCAGAGGAAGTGTCCAGTCAGAGGAAGAGTCCAGTCAGAGGAAGTGTCCAGTCAGAGGAAGTGTCCAATCAGAGGAAGTGTCCAGTCAGAGGAAATGTCCAATCAGAGGAAGAGTCCAGTCAGAGGAAGTGTCCAGTCAGAGAGCAAATGTCCAATCAGAGGAAGTGTCCAATCAGAGAGGAAATGTCCAGTCAGAGGAAGTGTCCAACCAGAGGAAGTGTACAATCAGAGGAAGTGGCCAGTCAGAGAGGAAATGTCCAATCAGAGGAAGTGTCCAGTCAGAGGAAGTGTCCAATCAGAGGAAGAGTCCAGTCAGAGGAAGTGCCCAGTCAGTGGAAGTGTCCAGTCAGAGAGGAAATGTCCAATCAGAGGAAGTGTCCATTCAGAGGAAGTGTCCAGTCAGAGGAAGAGTCCAGTCAGAGAGGAAGTGTCCACTCAGAGAGGAAATGTCCAATCAGAGGAAGTGTCCAGTCAGAGGAAGAGTCTAGTCAGAGGAAGTGTCCAGTCAGAGAGGAAATGTCCAATCAGAGTAAGTGTCCAGTCAGAGGAAGTGTCCAGTCAGAGGAAGAATCCAATCAGAGGAAGAGTACAGTCAGAGGAAGAGTCCAGTCAGAGAGGAAATGTCCAATCAGAGGAAGAGTCCAGTCAGAGGAAGATTCCAATCAGAGGATGAGTCCAATCAGAGGAAGAGTCCAGTCAGAGGAAGTGTCCAATCAGAGGATGAGTCCAATCAGAGGAAGAGTCCAGTCAGAGGAAGTGTCCAGTCAGAGAGGACGTGTCCAGTCAGAGGAAGAGTCCAGTCAGAGGAAGAGTCCAGTCAGAGGAAGAGTCCAGTCAGAGAGGACGTGTCCAGTGAGATGAAGTGTCCAGTTAGAGGAAGTGTCCAGTCAGAGGAAGTGTCCAATCAGAGGAAGTGTTGAATCAGGGGAAGTGTCCAGTCAGAGGAAGTGTCCAGTCAGAGGAAGAGTCCAGTCAGAGGAAGAGTCCAGTCAGAGGAAGTGTCCAGTCAGAGGAAGTGTCCAGTCAGAGGAAATGTCCAATCAGAGGAAGAGTCCAGTCAGAGGAAGTGTCCAGTCAGAGAGCAAATGTCCAATCAGAGGAAGTGTCCAATCAGAGAGGAAATGTCCAGTCAGAGGAAGTGTCCAATCAGAGGAAGTGTCCAATCAGAGGAAGTGGCCAGTCAGAGAGGAAATGTCCAATCAGAGGAAGTGTCCAGTCAGAGGAAGAGTCCAATCAGAGGAAGAGTCCAGTCAGAGGAAGAGTCCAGTCAGAGGAAGTGTCCAATCAGAGGAAGAGTCCAGTCAGAGGAAGAGTGCAATCAGAGGAAGAGTCCAGTCAGAGGAAGAGTCCAGTCAGAGGAAGTGTCCAGTCAGAGGAAGTGTCCAGTCAGAGGAAGAGTGCAATCAGAGGAAGAGTCCAGTCAGAGAAAGAGTCCAGTCAGAGGAAGAGTACAGTCAGAGGAAGAGTCCAGTCAGAGGAAGTGTCCAATCAGAGGAAGTGTCCAATCAGAGGAAGTGTACAATCAGAAGAAGTGTCCAGTAAGAGGAAGTGTCCAGTAAGAGGAAGTGTCCCATCAGAGAAAGTGTCCAGTCAGAGAGCAAATGTCCAATCAGAGGAAGTGTCCAATCAGAGAGGAAATGTCCAGTCAGAGGAAGTGTCCAGTCAGAGGAAGTGTCCAGTCAGAGGAAGTGTCCAATCAGAGGAAGAGTCCAGTCAGAGGAAGAGTGCAATCAGAGGAAGAGTCCAGTCAGAGGAAGAGTCCAGTCAGAGGAAGTGTCCAGTCAGAGGAAGTGTCCAGTCAGAGGAAGAGTGCAATCAGAGGAAGAGTCCAGTCAGAGAAAGAGTCCAGTCAGAGGAAGAGTGCAGTCAGAGGAAGAGTCCAGTCAGAGGAAGTGTCCCATCAGAGGAAGTGTCCAGTCAGAGGAAGTGTCCAGTCAGAGGAAGTGTCCAGTCAGAGGAAGTGTCCACTCAGAGAGGAAATGTCCAATCAGAGGAAGTGTCCAGTCAGAGGAAGAGTCCAGTCAGAGAGGAAATGTCCAATCAGAGGAAGAGTCCAATCAGAGGAAGAGTCCAGTCAGAGGAAGTGTCCATTCAGAGGAAGTATCCAATCAGAGGAAGAGTCCAATCAGAGGAAGAGTCCAGTCAGAGGAAGTGTCCAGTCAGAGAGGACGTGTCCAGTTAGAGGAAGTGTCCAGTCAGAGGAAGTGTCCAGTCAGAGGAAGTGTCCAGTCAGAGGAAGAGTCCAGTCAGAGGAAGAGTCCACTCAGAGGAAGAGTCCAGTCAGAGGAAGAGTCCAGTCAGAGGAAGAGTCCAGTCAGAGGAAGATTCCAGTCAGAGGAAGATTCCAGTCAGAGGAAGAGTCCAGTCAGAGGAAGTGTCCAGTCAGAGGAAGTGTCCAATCAGAGAGGATGTGTCCAGTTAGAGGAAGAGTGCAGTCAGAGGAAGTGTCCAGTCAGAGAGGAAATGTCCAATCAGAGGAAGTGTCCAGTCAGAGGAAGTGTCGAGTCAGAGGAAGAGTCCAGTCAGAGGAAGAGTCCAGTCAGAGGAAGAGTCCAGTCAGAGGAAGAGTCCAGTCAGAGGAAGAGTCCAGTCAGAGGAAGAGTCCAGTCAGAGGAAGAGTCCAGTCAGAGGAAGAGTCCAGTCAGAGGTAGAGTCCAGTCAGAGGAAGTGTCCAGTCAGAGAGGATGTGTCCAGTCAGAGAGGATGTGTCCAGTTAGAGGAAGTGTCCTTTTAGAGGAAGTGTCCAGTCAGAGGAAGTGTTCAATCAGAGGAAGTGCCCAATCAGAGGAAGTGTCCAATCAGAGGAAGTGTCCAGTCAGAGGAAGTGTCCAGTCAGAGGAAGTGTCCAGTCAGAGGAAGTGTCCAGTCAGAGGAAGTGTCCAATCAGAGAGGAAATGTCCAGTCAGAGGAAGTGTCCAATCAGAGGAAGTGTACAATCAGAGGAAGTGGCCAGTCAGAGAGGAAATGTCCAATCAGAGGAAGTGTCCAGTCAGAGGAAGAGTCCATCAGAGGAAGAGTCCAGTCAGAGGAAGAGTCCAGTCAGAGGAAGTGTCCAATCAGAGGAAGAGTCCAGTCAGAGGAAGAGTGCAATCAGAGGAAGAGTCCAGTCAGAGGAAGAGTCCAGTCAGAGGAAGTGTCCAGTCAGAGGAAGTGTCCAGTCAGAGGAAGATTGCAATCAGAGGAAGAGTCCAGTCAGAGAAAGAGTCCAGTCAGAGGAAGTGTCCAGTCAGAGGAAGTGTCCAGTCAGAGGAAGATTGCAATCAGAGGAAGAGTCCAGTCAGAGGAAGTGTCCAATCAGAGGAAGTGTCCAATCAGAGGAAGTGCACAATCAGAAGAAGTGTCCAGTAAGAGGAAGTGTCCAGTGAGAGGAAGTGTCCCATCAGAGGAAGTGTCCAGTCAGAGGAAGTGTCCAGTCAGAGGAAGTGTCCAGTCAGAGGAAGTGTCCAGTCAGAGGAAGTGTCCAATCAGAGGAAGTGTCCACTCAGAGAGGAAATGTCCAATCAGAGGAAGTGTCCAGTCAGAGGAAGAGTCCAGTCAGAGAGGAAATGTCCAATCAGAGGAAGAGTCCAATCAGAGGAAGAGTCCAGTCAGAGGAAGTGTCCATTCAGAGGAAGTGTCCAATCAGAGGAAGAGTCCAATCAGAGGAAGAGTCCAGTCAGAGGAAGTGTCCAGTCAGAGAGGACGTATCCAGTTAGAGGAAGTGTCCAGTCAGAGGAAGTGTCCAGTCAGAGGAAGTGTCCAGTCAGAGGAAGAGTCCAGTCAGAGGAAGAGTCCAGTCAGAGGAAGAGTCCAGTCAGAGGAAGAGTCCAGTCAGAGGAAGATTCCAGTCAGAGGAAGAGTCCAGTCAGAGGAAGTGTCCAGTCAGAGGAAGTGTCCAATCAGAGAGGATGTGTCCAGTTAGAGGAAGAGTCCAGTCAGAGGAAGTGTCCAGTCAGAGAGGAAATGTCCAATCAGAGGAAGTGTCCAGTCAGAGGAAGTGTCGAGTCAGAGGAAGAGTCCAGTCAGAGGAAGAGTCCAGTCAGGGGAAGAGTCCAGTCAGAGGAAGAGTCCAGTCAGAGGTAGAGTCCAGTCAGAGGAAGTGTCCAGTCAGAGAGGATGTGTCCAGTCAGAGAGGATGTGTCCAGTTAGAGGAAGTGTCCTGTTAGAGGAAGTGTCCAGTCAGAGGAAGTGTCCAATCAGAGGAAGTGTCCAATCAGAGGAAGTGTCCAGTCAGAGGAAGTGTCCAGTCAGAGGAAGTGTCCAGTCAGAGGAAGTGTCCAGTCAGAGGAAGTGTCCAGTCAGAGGAAGTGTCCAGTCAGAGGAAATGTCCAATCAGAGGAAGAGTCCAGTCAGAGGAAGAGTCCAGTCAGAGGAAGAGTCCAGTCAGAGGAAATGTCCAATCAGAGGAAGTGTCCAGTCAGGGAGGAAATGTCCAATCAGAGGAAGTGTCCAGTCAGAGGAAGTGTCCAATCAGAGGAAGTGTCCAATCAGAGGAAGTGTCCAGTCAGAGGAAGTGTCCAGTCAGAGGAAGTGTCCAGTCAGAGGAAGTGTCCAGTCAGAGGAAGAGTCCAGTCAGAGGAAGAGTCCAGTCAGAGGAAGTGTCCAGTCAGAGGAAGTGTCCAGTCAGAGGAAGAGTGCAATCAGAGGAAGAGTCCAGTCAGAGAAAGAGTCCAGTCAGAGGAAGAGTACAGTCAGAGGAAGAGTCCAGTCAGAGGAAGTGTCCAATCAGAGGAAGTGTCCAATCAGAGGAAGTGTACAATCAGAAGAAGTGTCCAGTAAGAGGAAGTGTCCAGTAAGAGGAAGTGTCCCATCAGAGGAAGTGTCCAGTCAGAGGAAGTGTCCAGTCAGAGGAAGTGTCCAGTCAGAGGAAGTGTCCAGTCAGAGGAAGTGTCCAATCAGAGGAAGTGTCCAATCAGAGGAAGTGTCCAATCAGAGGAAGTGTCCAATCAGAGAGGAAATGTCCAATCAGAGGAAGTGTCCAGTCAGAGGAAGAGTCCAGTCAGAGGAAGTGTCCAGTCAGAGAGGAAATGTCCAATCAGAGGAAGAGTCCAATCAGAGGAAGAGTCCAGTCAGAGGAAGTGTCCAGTCAGAGGAAGTGTCCAGTCAGAGGAAGAGTCCAATCAGAGGAAGAGTCCAGTCAGAGGAAGTGTACAATCAGAAGAAGTGTCCAGTAAGAGGAAGTGTCCAGTAAGAGGAAGTGTCCCATCAGAGAAAGTGTCCAGTCAGAGGAAGAGTCCAATCAGAGGAAGAGTCCAGTCAGAGGAAGTGTCCAGTCAGAGAGGACGTGTCCAGTTAGAGGAAGTGTCCAGTTAGAGGAAGTGTCCAGTCAGAGGAAGTGTCCAGTCAGAGGAAGAGTCCAGTCAGAGGAAGAGTCCAGTCAGAGGAAGAGTCCAGTCAGAGGAAGATTCCAGTCAGAGGAAGATTGCAGTCAGAGGAAGAGTCCAGTCAGAGGAAGTGTCCAGTCAGAGGAAGTGTCCAATCAGAGAGGATGTGTCCAGTTAGAGGAAGAGTCCAGTCAGAGGAAGTGTCCAGTCAGAGAGGAAATGTCCAATCAGAGGAAGTGTCCAGTCAGAGGAAGTGTCGAGTCAGAGGAAGAGTCCAGTCAGAGGAAGAGTCCAGTCAGAGTAAGAGTCCAGTCAGAGGAAGAGTCCAGTCAGAGGAAGAGTCCAGTCAGAGGTAGAGTCCAGTCAGAGGAAGTGTCCAGTCAGAGAGGATGTGTCCAGTTAGAGGAAGTGTCCTGTTAGAGGAAGTGTCCAATCAGAGGAAGTGTCCAATCAGAGGAAGTGTCCAATCAGAGGAAGTGTCCAGTCAGAGGAAGTGTCCAGTCAGAGGAAGTGTCCAGTCAGAGGAAGTGTCCAGTCAGAGGAAATGTCCAATCAGAGGAAGAGTCCAGTCAGAGGAAGAGTCCAGTCAGAGGAAATGTCCAATCAGAGGAAGTGTCCAGTCAGGGAGGAAATGTCCAATCAGAGGAAGTGTCCAGTCAGAGGAAGTGTACAATCAGAAGAAGTGTCCAGTAAGAGGAAGTGTCCAGTAAGAGGAAGTGTCCAATCAGAGGAAGTGTCCAATCAGAGGAAGTGTCCAATCAGAGGAAGTGTCCCATCAGAGGAAGTGTCCAGTCAGAGGAAGTGTCCAGTCAGAGGAAGTGTCCAGTCAAAGGAAGTGTCCAGTCAGAGGAAGAGTCCAGTTAGAGGAAGTGTCCAGTCAGAGGAAGTGTCCAGTCAGAGGAAGTGTCCAATCAGAGGAAGTGTCCAATCAGAGGAAGAGTCCAGTCAGAGGAAGTGTCCAGTCAGAGGAAGTGTCCAGTCAGAGGAAGTGTCCAGTCAGAGGAAGAGTCCAGTCAGAGGTAGAGTCCAGTCAGAGGAAGTGCCCAGTCAGTGGAAGTGTCCAGTCAGAGAGGAAATGTCCAATCAGAGGAAGTGTCCAATCAGAGGAAGTGTCCAATCAGAGGAAGTGTCCATTCAGAGGAAGTGTCCATTCAGAGGAAGTGTCCATTCAGAGGAAGTGTCCAGTCAGAGGAAGTGTCCAGTCAGAGGAAGTGTCCAATCAGAGGAAGAGTCCAGTCAGAGGAAGTGTCCAGTCAGAGAGGAAATGTCCAAGAAGAGGAAGTGTCCAGTCAGAGGAAGAGTCCAGTCAGAGGAAGTGTCCAGTCAGAGGAAGTGTCCAATCAGAGGAAGAGCCCAGTCAGAGAAAGTGTCCAATCAGAGGAAGTGTCCAATCAGAGGAAGTGTCCAATCAGAGGAAGTGTCCAATCAGAGGAAGTGCCCAGTCAGAGGAAGTGCCCAGTAAGAGGAAGTGTGCAAGCAGAGGAAGTGTCCAATCAGAGGAAGTGTCCAATCAGAGGAAGTGTCCCATCAGAGGAAGTGTCCCATCAGAGGAAGTGTCCCATCAGAGGAAGTGTCCAATCAGAGGAAGTGTCCAGTCAGAGGAAGTGTCCAGTCAGAGGAAGTGTCCAGTCAGAGGAAGTGTCCAATCAGAGGAAGTGTCCAGTCTGAGGAAGTGTCCAGTCAGAGAGGAAGTGTCCAGTCTGAGGAAGTGTCCATGTCTGAGGAAGTGTCCAGTCAGAGTGGAAGTGTCCAATCAGAGGAAGTGTCCAATCAGAGAGGAAGAGTCCAATCAGAGGAAGTGTCCAATCAGAGGAAGTGTCCAGTCAGAGGAAGAGTCCAGTCAGAGAAAGAGTCCAGTCAGTGGAAGTGTGCAGTCAGTGGAAGTGTCCAGTCAGAGAGGAAATGTCCAATCAGAGGAAGTGTCCAATCAGAGGAAGTGTCCAGTCAGAGGAAGTGTCCAATCAGAGGAAGTGTCCTGTCAGAGGAAGTGTCCAGTCAGAGAGGAAATGTCCAGTCAGAGGAAGTGTCCAATCAGAGGAAGTGTCCAGTCAGAGGAAGTGTCCAAACAGAGGAAGAGTCCTGTCAGAGGAAGAGTCCAGTCAGAGAGGAAGTGTCCAGTCAGAGGAAGTGTCCAGATAGAGGAAGAGTCCAGTCAGAGGAAGAGTCCAGTCAGAGGAAGTGTCCAGCCTGAGAAAGTGTCCAGTCAGAGGAAGTGTCCAGTCAGAGAGGACGTGTCCAGTTAGAGGAAGTGCCCAGTCAGTGGAAGTGTCCAGTCAGAGAGGAAATGTCCAATCAGAGGAAGTGTCCATTCAGAGGAAGTGTCCAGTCAGAGGAAGAGTCCAGTCAGAGGAAGTGTCCACTCAGAGAGGAAATGTCCAATCAGAGGAAGTGTCCAGTCAGAGGAAGAGTCCTGTCAGAGGAAGTGTCCAGTCAGAGGAAGTGTCCAGTCAGAGGAAGTGTCCAGTCAGAGAGGAAATGTCCAATCAGAGGAAGTGTCCAGTCAGAGGAAGTGTCCTGTCAGAGGAAGTGTCCAGTCAGAGGAAGAGTCCAATCAGAGGAAGAGTCCAGTCAGAGGAAGAGTCCAGTCAGAGAGGAAGAGTCCAGTCAGAGAGGAAATGTCCAATCAGAGGAAGAGTCCAGTCAGAGGAAGTGTCCAATCAGAGGATGAGTCCAATCAGAGGAAGAGTCCAGTCAGAGGAAGTGTCCAATCAGAGGATGAGTCCAATCAGAGGAAGAGTCCAGTCAGAGGAAGTGTCCAGTCAGAGAGGACGTGTCCAGTTAGAGGAAGTGTCCAGTTAGAGGAAGTGTCCAGTCAGAGGAAGTGTCCAGTCAGAGGAAGAGTCCAGTCAGAGGAAGATTCCAGTCAGAGGAAGAGTCCAGTCAGAGGAAGTGTCCAGTCAGAGGAAGTGTCCAATCAGAGAGGATGTGTCCATTCAGAGGAAGTGTCCATTCAGAGGAAGTGTCCAGTCAGAGGAAGTGTCCAATCAGAGGAAGTGTCCAGTCAGAGGAAGAGTCCAGTCAGAGGAAGTGTCCAGTCAGAGAGGAAATGTCCAATAAGAGGAAGTGTCCAGTCAGAGGAAGAGTCCAGTCAGAGGAAGTGTCCAGTCAGAGAGGAAATGTCCAATCAGAGGTAGTGTCCAATCAGAGGAAGAGTCCAATAAGAGGAAGTGTCCAATCAGAGGAAGAGCCCAGTCAGAGAAAGTGTCCAATCAGAGGAAGTGTCCAATCAGAGGAAGTGTCCAATCAGAGGAAGTGTCCAATCAGAGGAAGTGCCCAGTCAGAGGAAGTGTCCAGTAAGAGGAAGTGTGCAAGCAGAGGAAGTGTCCAATCAGAGGAAGTGTCCAATCAGAGGAAGTGTCCCATCAGAGGAAGTGTCCCATCAGAGGAAGTGTCCCATCAGAGGAAGTGTCCAATCAGAGGAAGTGTCCAGTCAGAGGAAGTGTCCAATCAGAGGAAGTGTCCAATCAGAGGAAGTGTCCAGTCTGAGGAAGTGTCCAGTCAGAGAGGAAGTGTCCAGTCTGAGGAAGTGTCCAGTCTGAGGAAGTGTCCAGTCAGAGAGGAAGTGTCCAATCAGAGGAAGTGTCCAATCAGAGAGGAAGAGTCCAATCAGAGGAAGTGTCCAGTCAGAGGAAGTGTCTAGTCAGAGGAAATGTCCAATCAGAGGAAGTGTCCAGTCAGAGGAAGAGTCCAGTCAGAGTAAGAGTCCAGTCAGAGGAAGTGTGCAGTCAGTGGAAGTGTCCAGTCAGAGAGGAAATGTCCAATCAGAGGAAGTGTCCAATCAGAGGAAGTGTCCAGTCAGAGGAAGTGTCCAGTCAGAGGAAGTGTCCAGTCAGAGAGGAAATGTCCAGTCAGAGGAAGTGTCCAATCAGAGGAAGTGTCCAATCAGAGGAAGTGTCCAAACAGTGGAAGAGTCCAGTCAGAGGAAGAGTCCAGTCAGAGGAAGAGTCCAGTCAGAGAGGAAATGTCCAATCAGAGGAAGTGTCCAGTCAGAGGAAGTGTCCAGTCAGAGGAAGTGTCCAGTCAGAGGAAGAGTCCAGTCAGAGGAAGAGTCCAGTCAGAGGAAGTGTCCAGCCTGAGAAAGTGTCCAGTCAGAGGAAGTGTCCAGTCAGAGAGGACGTGTCCAGTTAGAGGAAGTGCCCAGTCAGTGGAAGTGTCCAGTCAGAGAGGAAATGTCCAATCAGAGGAAGTGTCCATTCAGAGGAAGTGTCCAGTCAGAGGAAGAGTCCAGTCAGAGGAAGTGTCCAGTCAGAGAGGAAATGTCCAATCAGAGGAAGTGTCCAGTCAGAGGAAGTGTCCAGTCAGAGGAAGAGTCCAATCAGAGGAAGAGTCCAGTCAGAGGAAGAGTCCAGTCAGAGAGGAAATGTCCAATCAGAGGAAGAGTCCAGTCAGAGGAAGTGTCCAATCAGAGGATGATTCCAATCAGAGGAAGAGTCCAGTCAGAGGAAGTGTCCAATCAGAGGATGAGTCCAATCAGAGGAAGAGTCCAGTCAGAGGAAGTGTCCAGTCAGAGAGGACGTGTCCAGTAAGAGGAAGAGTCCAGTCAGAGGAAGAGTCCAGTCAGAGGAAGTGTCCAGTCAGAGAGGACGTGTCCAGTAAGAGGAAGAGTCCAGTTAGAGGAAGTGTCCAGTCAGAGGAAGTGTCCAATCAGAGGAAGTGTCGAATCAGGGGAAGTGTCCAGTCAGAGGAAGTGTCCAGTCAGAGGAAGTGTCCAGTCAGAGAAAGTGTCCAGTCAGAGGAAGAGTCCAGTCAGAGGAAGTGTCCAGTCAGAGAGGAAATGTCCAATCAGAGGAAGTGTCCAGTCAGAGGAAGAGTCCAATCAGAGGAAGAGTCCTGTCAGAGGAAGAGTCCAGTCAGAGGAAGAGTCCAGTCAGAGGAAGAGTCCAGTCAGAGGAAGTGTCCAGTTACTGGCTGTGTCTCTGAGCTCCCACACCATCCTCCTCTCCTCTCCTCCCCAACCGGCGGCTTTTGCGAGGCTGAGACAGGGCGAATGCTGAGCCAGTGGCTCCTGGCTTGGGACTTCACTCTGCAACTTTATCGTGGACCGCTCGGTTACACTTTCATATCACATTAGCACACAGAACCTTGCTAAAATCACAGCGGAGACTGGCTGACAACAAACCTGTGAGTCAGATTAACGTTTGCAGCGGGGGATTAACATCGGATAACGCAGCGCTTGTGTGACTTTGTGCGTTTAATTCAGATTCAAGCGTGTTTCACCCAGGGACAGGGTGTAGGGAGCCTGGGGACAGGGTGTAGGGAGCCCGGGGACAGGGAGCCCGGGGACATAGAAACATAGAAGATAGGAGCAGGAGTAGGCCATTCGGCCCCTCGAGCCTGCTTCACCATTTAATGAGATCATGGCTGATCATTCAAATTCAGAACCCTGTCCCTGCTTTCTCCCCATATCCCTTGATCCCGTTAGCCTTAAGAAATATATCTATCTCCTTCTTGAATATATTTAATGAATTGGCCTCAACTGCCTTCTGTGGTAGAGAATTCCACAGGTTCACCACTCTCTGGGTGAAGAAATTCCTCCTCATCTCTGTCCTAATTGGCTTACCCCTTATCCTTAGACTGTGACCCCTGGTTCTGGACTCCCCCGCCATTGGGAACATCCTTCCTGCATCTAGTCTGTCTAGTCCTGTTAGAATTTTATAAGTTTCAATGAGAACCCCTCTCATTCTTCTAAACTCTCGCGAATATAAGCCTAATCGGCCCAATCTCTCTTCATATGTCATTCCTGCCATCCCAGGTATCAGTCTGGTAAATCTTCGCTGCACTTCCTCCATGGCAAGAACATCCTTCCTCAGATAAGGCGACCAAAACTGCACACAATACTCAAGGTGTGGTCTCACCAAGGCCTTGTACAACTGCAGCAAGATATCCTTGCTCCTGTACTCGAATCCTCTCGCTATGAAGGCCAACATACCATTTGCCTTCATAACCGCCTGCTGCACCTGCATGCTTACCTTCAGCGATTGGTGCACAAGGACTTCCAGATCTCGTTGCACTTGCCCTTTTCCCAATCTATTGCCGTTCAGATAATAATCTGTCTTCCTGTTTTTGCCACCAAAGTGGATAACCTTGCATTTATCCACATTATACTGCATCTGCCATGTATCTGCCCAATCACCCAACCTGTCCAAATCATACTGGAGTTTCTCTGCATCCTCCTCACAGCACACACGCCCACCCAGCTTTGTGTCGTCTGCAAACTTAGAGATATTACATCTAGTTCCCTCGTCTAGATCATTAATATATATTGTGAATAACTAGGGTCCTAGCACCGATCCCTGCGGTACCCCACTCGTCACTAACTGCCACTCGGAAAAAGACCCGTTTATTCCAACTCTTTGCTTCCTGTCTGCCAACCAGTTCTCTATCCAAATCAGTACCTTACCCCCAGGGAGTAGGAGCCCGGGGTCAGGGTGTAGGAGCCCGGAGACAGGAAGCCCAGGGACAGGGAGCCCGGTGACAGGGTGTAGGGAGCCTGGGGACAGGGTGTAGGAGCCCGGGGACAGGGAGCCCGGGGACAGGGTGCAGAGAGCCCGGGGACAGGGTGCAGGGAGCCCGGGGACAGGGTGCAGGGAGCCCGGGGACAGGGTGCAGGGAGCCCGGGGACAGGGAGCCCGGGGACAGGGTGTAGGAAGCCCGGGGACAGGCAGCAGGGAGCCCGGGGACAGGGTGTAGGAGCCCGGGGACAGGGAGCCCGGGGACAGGGTGTAGGAGCCCGGGGACAGGGTGTAGGGAGCCCGGGGACAGGGTGTAGGAGCCCGGGGACAGGAAGCCCGGGGACAGGGTGTAGGAAGCCCGGGGACAGGGAGCCCGGGGACAGGGTGTAGGAGCCCGGGGACAGGGTGTAGGAAGCCCGGGGACAGGGAGCCTGGGGACAGGGTGTAGGAAGCCCGGGGACAGGCAGCAGGGAGCCCGGGGACAGGGTGTAGGAGCCCGGGGACAGGGAGCCCGGGGACAGGGTGTAGGAGCCCGGGGACAGGGTGTAGGAGCCCGGGGACAGGGTGTAGGAGCCCGGGGACAGGGTGTAGGAGCCCGGGGACAGGGTGTAGGAAGCCCGGGGACAGGCAGCAGGGAGCCCGGGGACAGGGTGTAGTAGCCCGGGGACAGGAAGCCCGGGGACAGGGTGTAGGAGCCCGGGGACAGGGTGCAGGGAGCCCGGGGACAGGGGGCAGGGTGCCCGGGGACAGGGGACAGGGAGCCCGGGGACAGGTAGCCCGGGGACAGGGTGTAGGAGCCCGGGGACAGGGTGCAGGGAGCCCGGGGACAGGGTGCAGGGAGCCCGGGGACAGGGTGCAGGGAGCCCGGGGACAGGGTGCAGGGAGCCCGGGGACAGGGAGCCCGGGGTCTGGGTGCAGAAGCCCGGGGACAGTGAGCCCGGGGACAGGGTGCAGGGAGCCCGGGGACAGGGTGCAGGGAGCCCGGGGACAGGGTGCAGGGAGCCCGGGGACAGGGTGCAGGGAGCCCGGGGACAGGGTGCAGAGAGCCCGGGGACAGGGTGCAGGGAGCCCGGGGACAGGGTGCAGTGAGCCCGCGGACAGGGTGCAGGGAGCCCGGGGACAGGGTGCAGGGAGCCTGGGGACCGGGAGCCCGGGGACAGGGGACCGGGAGCCCGGGGACAGGGGACAGGGAGCCCGGGGTCAGAGTGCAGAAGCCCGGAGACAGGGAGCCCGGGAACAGGGGACAGGATGCCCGGGGACAGGGTGCAGGGAGCCCGGGGACAGAGAGCCCGGGGACAGGGGACAGGAAGCCCGGGGACAGGGTGCAGAAGCCAGGGATAAGGGAGCCCGGGGACAGGGAGACCGGGATCAGGCTGCAGAAGCCCGGGGACAGGGTGCCCGGGGGCCCGGGGACAGGGTGCCCGGGGTCAGCGTGCAGAAGCCCGGGGACAAGGGACAGGGTGCCCGGGGACAGGGAGCCCGGGGATAGGCTGCTCCCGCGGGGATTGCCTCTTACCTTGAGCCCGGGATGTGTCTCACAATCTGTCATCGTCTCTCCGCAGCAGAGAAAGTTGTGCGGACTTTCGGCTGGGCTCGGCAGCCTGACCGACAGCGGCCAGACCCGGGCCACATTCAAGCTGGGCAGAGGCCGAGGGGGAGACGCAAAGCCCCGGCTCCACTCACTCTGCCCGCATCGCAATTCTTCCGGGAAATGAAAACGAAAGCACCGGATCTGGAGAAGAGGTGAGTGAGAGAGCGACACCTCCTTAGAGAAGGCACCGAGCCAGGAACAGGTAAAGAGCCGGTTACCCGAGACTGGAACAGGTAAAGAGCCGGTTACCCGAGACTGGAACAGGTAAAGAGCTGGTTACCCGAGACTGGAACAGGTAAAGAGCCGGTTACCCGAGACTGGAACAGGTAAAGAGCCGGTTACCCGAGACTGGAACAGGGAAAGAGCTGGTTACTCGAGACCGGAACAGGTAAAGATCTGGTTACCGTAGACTGGAACAGGTAAAGAACTGGTTACCCGAGACTGGAACAGGTAAAGAGCTGGTTACCCGACACTGGAACAGGTAAAGAGCTGGTTACCCGAGACTGGAACAGGTAAAGAGCTGGTTACCTGAGCCAGGAACAGGTAAAGAACTGGTTACCCGAGACTGGAACAGGTAAAGAGCTGGTTACCCGAGACTGGAACAGGTAAAGAGCTGGTTACCCGAGACTGGAACAGGTAAAGAGCTGGTTACCCGAGACTGGAACAGGTAAAGAACTGGTTACCCGAGACTGGAACAGGTAACGAGCTGGTTACCTGAGATTGGAATAGGGAAAGCGCTGGTTACTCGAGACTGGAACAGGTAAAGATCTGGTTACCGCAGACTGGAACAGGTAAAGAGCTGGTTACCCGAGACTGGAACAGGTAAAGAGCTGGTTACCCGAGACTGGAACAGGTAAAGAGCTGGTTACCTGAGCCAGGAACAGGTAAAGAGCTGGTTACCAGAGACTGGAACATGTAAAGATCTGGTTACCGTAGACTGGAACAGGTAAAGAGCTGGTTACCCGAGACTGGAACAGGGAAAGAGCTGGTTACCCGAGACTGAAACAGGTAAAGAGCTGGTTACCCGAGACTGGAACAGGTAAAGAGATGGTTCCCTGAGCCAGGAACAGGTAAATAGCTGGTTACCTGAGACTGGAACAGGTAAAGAGCTGGTAACCTGAGCCAGGAACAGGTAAAGAGATGGTTACCTGGGACTGGAACAGGTAAAGAGCTGGTTACCTGAGACTGGAACAGGTAAAGAGCTGGTTCCCCGAGACTGGAACAAGTAAAGAGCTGGTTACCTGAGCCAGGAACAGGTAAAGAGCTGGTTAGCCGAGAGTGGTACAGGTAAAGAGCTGGTTACCCGAGACTGGAACAGGTAAAGAGCTGGTTACCCGAGACTGGAACAGGTAAAGAGCTGGTTACCTGAGCCAGGAACAGGTAAACAGCTGGTTACCCGAGACTGGAACAGGTAAAGAGCTGGTTACCCGAGACTGGAACAGGTAAAGAGCTGGTTACCCGAGACTGGAACAGGTAAAGAGCTGGTTACCCAAGACTGGAACAGGTAACGAGCTGGTTACCTGAGATTGGAATCGGTAAAGCGCTGGTTACCGGATACTGGAACAGGTAAAGAGCTGGTTACCCGAGCTAGGAACAGGTGAAGAGATGGTTACCCAAGACTGGAACAGGTAAAGAGCTGGTTAACCGAGACTGGAACAGGTAAAGAGCTGGTTACCCGAGTTTGGAACAGGTAAAGAGCTGGTTACCCGAGACTGGAACAGGTAAAGAGCTGGTAACCCGAGACTGGAACAGGTAACGAGCAGGTTACCCGAGACTGGAACAGGTAAAGAGCTGGTTACCCGAGACTGGAACAGGTAAAGAGCTGGTTACCCAAGACTGGAACAGGTAAAGAGCTGGTTACCCGAGCCCGGAACAGGTAAAGAGCTGGTTACCACAGCCAGGAACAGGTAAAGAGCTGGTTACCCGAGACTGGAACAGGTAAAGAGCTGGTTACGAGAGACTGGAACAAGTAAAGAACTGGTTACCCGAGACTGGAACAGGTAATGAGCTGGTCACCTGAGATTGGAATAGGTAAAGCGCTGGTAACCTGAGCCAGGAACAGGTAAAGGGCTGGTTACCGTAGACTGGATCAGGTAAAGAACTGGTTACCCGAGACTGGAACAGGTAAAGAGCTGGTTACCCGAGACTGGAACAGGTAAAGAGCTGGTTAACCGAGACTGGAACAGGTAAAGAGGTGGTTACCCGAGACTGGAACAGGTAAAGAGCTGGTTACCTGAGCCCGGAACAGGTAAAGAGCTGGTTAACCGAGACTGGAACAGGTAAAGAGCTGGTTACCCGAGTTTGGAACAGGTAAAGAGCATGTTACCCGAGCCAGGAACAGGTAAAGAGCATGTTACCCGAGACTGGAACAGGTAAAAGCTGGTTACCCGTGACAAGAACAGGTAAAGAGCTGGTTCCCTGGACTGGAACAGGTAAAGAGCTGGTTACCCGAGACTGGAACAGGTAAAGAGCTGGTTACCTGAGCCAGGAACAGGTAAAGAGGTGGTTATCCGAGACTGGAACAGGTAAAGAGCTGGTTACCCGAGACTGGAACAGGTAAAGAGCTGGTTACCGCAGACTGGAACAGGTAAACAGCTGGTAACCTGATCCAGGAACAGGTAAAGAGCTGGTTACCCGAGACTGGAACAGGTAAAGAGCTGGTTACCTGAGTCAGGAACAGTTAAACAGCTGGTTACCTGAGCCATGAACAGGTAAAGAGCTGGTTACCTGAGACTGGAACAGGTAAAGAGCTGGTTACCTGAGACTGGAACTGGTAAAGTGCTGGTTGCCCGAGCCAGGAACAGGTAAAGAGCTGGTTACCTGAGCCAGGAAGAGGTAAAATGCTGGTTACCTGAGACTGGAACAGGTGAAAAGCTGGTTACCCGAGACTGGAACAGGTAAAGAGCTGGTTACCCGAGACTGGAACAGGTAAAGAGCTGGTTACCCGAGCCAGAAACAGGTAAAGAGCTGGTTCCCCGAGACTGGAACAGGTAAAAAGCTGGTTACCCGAGACTGGAACAGGTAACGAGCTGGTTAGCTGAGATTGGAACAGGTAAAGAGCTGGTTACCCGAGACTGGAACAGGTAAAGAGCTGGTTACCCGAGACTGGAACAGGTAAAGAGCTGGTTACCGGAGACTGCAACAGTTAAACAGCTGGTTACCCGAGACTGGAACAGGTAAAGAGCTGGTTACCTGAGCCAAGAACAGGTAAAGAGCTGGTTACCTGAGCCAGGAACAGGTAAAGAGCAGGTTACCCGAGACTGAAACAGGCAAAGAGCTGGTTACCCGAGCGATGAACAGGGAAAGAGCTGGTAACCGAGCCAGGAACAGGTAAAGAGCTGGTTACCCGAGACTGGAACAGGTACAGAGCTGGTCACCCGAGACTGGAACAGGTGAAGAGCTGGTTACCCGCGACTGGAACAGGTAAAGAGCTGGTTACCCGAGACTGGAACAGGTAAAGAGCTGGTTACCCGAGACTGGAACAGGTAAAGAGCTGGTTACCCAAGACTGGAACAGGTAACGAGCTGGTTACCTGAGATTGGAATCGGTAAAGCGCTGGTTACCGGATACTGGAACAGGTAAAGAGCTGGTTACCCGAGCTAGGAACAGGTGAAGAGATGGTTACCCAAGACTGGAACAGGTAAAGAGCTGGTTAACCGAGACTGGAACAGGTAAAGAGCTGGTTACCCGAGTTTGGAACAGGTAAAGAGCTGGTTACCCGAGACTGGAACAGGTAAAGAGCTGGTAACCCGAGACTGGAACAGGTAACGAGCAGGTTACCCGAGACTGGAACAGGTAAAGAGCTGGTTACCCGAGACTGGAACAGGTAAAGAGCTGGTTACCCAAGACTGGAACAGGTAAAGAGCTGGTTACCCGAGCCCGGAACAGGTAAAGAGCTGGTTACCACAGCCAGGAACAGGTAAAGAGCTGGTTACCCGAGACTGGAACAGGTAAAGAGCTGGTTACGAGAGACTGGAACAAGTAAAGAACTGGTTACCCGAGACTGGAACAGGTAATGAGCTGGTCACCTGAGATTGGAATAGGTAAAGCGCTGGTAACCTGAGCCAGGAACAGGTAAAGGGCTGGTTACCGTAGACTGGATCAGGTAAAGAACTGGTTACCCGAGACTGGAACAGGTAAAGAGCTGGTTACCCGAGACTGGAACAGGTAAAGAGCTGGTTAACCGAGACTGGAACAGGTAAAGAGGTGGTTACCCGAGACTGGAACAGGTAAAGAGCTGGTTACCTGAGCCCGGAACAGGTAAAGAGCTGGTTAACCGAGACTGGAACAGGTAAAGAGCTGGTTACCCGAGTTTGGAACAGGTAAAGAGCATGTTACCCGAGCCAGGAACAGGTAAAGAGCATGTTACCCGAGACTGGAACAGGTAAAAGCTGGTTACCCGTGACAAGAACAGGTAAAGAGCTGGTTCCCTGGACTGGAACAGGTAAAGAGCTGGTTACCCGAGACTGGAACAGGTAAAGAGCTGGTTACCTGAGCCAGGAACAGGTAAAGAGGTGGTTATCCGAGACTGGAACAGGTAAAGAGCTGGTTACCCGAGACTGGAACAGGTAAAGAGCTGGTTACCGCAGACTGGAACAGGTAAACAGCTGGTAACCTGATCCAGGAACAGGTAAAGAGCTGGTTACCCGAGACTGGAACAGGTAAAGAGCTGGTTACCTGAGTCAGGAACAGTTAAACAGCTGGTTACCTGAGCCATGAACAGGTAAAGAGCTGGTTACCTGAGACTGGAACAGGTAAAGAGCTGGTTACCTGAGACTGGAACTGGTAAAGTGCTGGTTGCCCGAGCCAGGAACAGGTAAAGAGCTGGTTACCTGAGCCAGGAAGAGGTAAAATGCTGGTTACCTGAGACTGGAACAGGTGAAAAGCTGGTTACCCGAGACTGGAACAGGTAAAGAGCTGGTTACCCGAGACTGGAACAGGTAAAGAGCTGGTTACCCGAGCCAGAAACAGGTAAAGAGCTGGTTCCCCGAGACTGGAACAGGTAAAAAGCTGGTTACCCGAGACTGGAACAGGTAACGAGCTGGTTAGCTGAGATTGGAACAGGTAAAGAGCTGGTTACCCGAGACTGGAACAGGTAAAGAGCTGGTTACCCGAGACTGGAACAGGTAAAGAGCTGGTTACCGGAGACTGCAACAGTTAAACAGCTGGTTACCCGAGACTGGAACAGGTAAAGAGCTGGTTACCTGAGCCAAGAACAGGTAAAGAGCTGGTTACCTGAGCCAGGAACAGGTAAAGAGCAGGTTACCCGAGACTGAAACAGGCAAAGAGCTGGTTACCCGAGCGATGAACAGGGAAAGAGCTGGTAACCGAGCCAGGAACAGGTAAAGAGCTGGTTACCCGAGACTGGAACAGGTACAGAGCTGGTCACCCGAGACTGGAACAGGTGAAGAGCTGGTTACCCGCGACTGGAACAGGTAAAGAGCTGGTTACCCGAGACTGGAACAGGTAAAGAGCTGGTTACCTCAGCCAGGAACAGGTAAAGAGCTGGTTACCCGAGACTGGTACAGGTAAAGAGCTGGTTACCCGAGACTGGAACAGGTAAAGAGCTGGTTACCCGAGCCAGGAACAGGTAAAGAGCTGGTTACCCGAGCCAGGAACAGCTAAAGAGCATGTTCCCCGAGACTGGAACAGGTAAAGAGCTGGTTACCCGAGACTGGAACAGGCAAAGAGCTGGTTACCTGAGCCAGGAACAGGTAAAGAGCTGGTTACCCGAGCCAAGAACAGGTAAAGAGCTGGTTACCCGAGACTGGAACAGGTAAAGAGCTGGTTACCCGAGACTGGAACAGGTAAAGAGCTGGTTACCCGAGACTGGAACAGGTAAAGAGCTGGTTACCCGAGACTGGAACAGGTAAAGAGCTGGTTACCCGAGACTGGAACAGGTAAAGAGCTGGTTACCCGAGCCAGGAACAGGTAAAGAGCTGGTTACCCGAGCCAGGAACAGCTAAAGAGCATGTTCCCCGAGACTGGAACAGGTAAAGAGCTGGTTACCCGAGACTGGAACAGGCAAAGAGCTGGTTACCTGAGCCAGGAACAGGTAAAGAGCTGGTTACCCGAGCCAAGAACAGGTAAAGAGCTGGTTACCCGAGACTGGAACAGGTAAAGGGCTGGTTACCCGAGCCAGGAACAGGTAAAGAGCTGGTTACCTGAGACTGGAACAGGTAAAGAGCTGGTTACCCGAGACTGGAACAGGTAAAGAGCTGGTTACCCGAGACTGGAACAGGTAAAGAGCTGGTTACCCGAGACTGGAACAGGTAAAGAGCTGGTTACCCGAGACTGGAACAGGTAAAGAGCTGGTTACCCGAGACTGGAACAGGTAAAGAGCTGGTTACCCGAGACTGGAACAGGTAAAGAGCTGGTTACCCGAGACTGGAACAGGTAAAGAGCTGGTTAACCGAGACTGGAACAGGTAAAGAGCTGGTTACCCGAGCCAGGAACAGGTAAAGAGCTGGTTACCCGAGCCAGGAACAGCTAAAGAGCATGTTCCCCGAGACTGGAACAGGTAAAGAGCTGGTTACCCGAGACTGGAACAGGCAAAGAGCTGGTTACCTGAGCCAGGAACAGGTAAAGAGCTGGTTACCCGAGCCAAGAACAGGTAAAGAGCTGGTTACCCGAGACTGGAACAGGTAAAGAGCTGGTTACCTGAGACTGGAACAGGTAAAGAGATGGTAACCTGAGCCAGGAACAGGTAAAGAGCTGGTTACCTGAGACTGGAACAGGTAAAGAGCTGTTTACCTGAGCCAGGAACAGGTAAAGAGCTGGTTACCCGAGACTGGAACAGGTAAAGAGGTGGTTAACCGAGACTGGAACAGGTAAAGAGCTGTTTACCTGAGCCAGGAACAGGTAAAGAGCTGGTTACCCGAGCCCGGAACAGGTAAAGAGCTGGTTACCACAGCCAGGAACAGGTAAAGAGCTGGTTACCCGAGACTGGAACAGGTAAAGAGCTGGTTACGAGAGACTGGAACAAGTAAAGAACTGGTTACCCGAGACTGGAACAGGTAATGAGCTGGTCACCTGAGATTGGAATAGGTAAAGCGCTGGTAACCTGAGCCAGGAACAGGTAAAGGGCTGGTTACCGTAGACTGGATCAGGTAAAGAACTGGTTACCCGAGACTGGAACAGGTAAAGAGCTGGTTACCCGAGACTGGAACAGGTAAAGAGCTGGTTAACCGAGACTGGAACAGGTAAAGAGGTGGTTACCCGAGACTGGAACAGGTAAAGAGCTGGTTACCTGAGCCCGGAACAGGTAAAGAGCTGGTTAACCGAGACTGGAACAGGTAAAGAGCTGGTTACCCGAGTTTGGAACAGGTAAAGAGCATGTTACCCGAGCCAGGAACAGGTAAAGAGCATGTTACCCGAGACTGGAACAGGTAAAAGCTGGTTACCCGTGACAAGAACAGGTAAAGAGCTGGTTCCCTGGACTGGAACAGGTAAAGAGCTGGTTACCCGAGACTGGAACAGGTAAAGAGCTGGTTACCTGAGCCAGGAACAGGTAAAGAGGTGGTTATCCGAGACTGGAACAGGTAAAGAGCTGGTTACCCGAGACTGGAACAGGTAAAGAGCTGGTTACCGCAGACTGGAACAGGTAAACAGCTGGTAACCTGATCCAGGAACAGGTAAAGAGCTGGTTACCCGAGACTGGAACAGGTAAAGAGCTGGTTACCTGAGTCAGGAACAGTTAAACAGCTGGTTACCTGAGCCATGAACAGGTAAAGAGCTGGTTACCTGAGACTGGAACAGGTAAAGAGCTGGTTACCTGAGACTGGAACTGGTAAAGTGCTGGTTGCCCGAGCCAGGAACAGGTAAAGAGCTGGTTACCTGAGCCAGGAAGAGGTAAAATGCTGGTTACCTGAGACTGGAACAGGTGAAAAGCTGGTTACCCGAGACTGGAACAGGTAAAGAGCTGGTTACCCGAGACTGGAACAGGTAAAGAGCTGGTTACCCGAGCCAGAAACAGGTAAAGAGCTGGTTCCCCGAGACTGGAACAGGTAAAAAGCTGGTTACCCGAGACTGGAACAGGTAACGAGCTGGTTAGCTGAGATTGGAACAGGTAAAGAGCTGGTTACCCGAGACTGGAACAGGTAAAGAGCTGGTTACCCGAGACTGGAACAGGTAAAGAGCTGGTTACCGGAGACTGCAACAGTTAAACAGCTGGTTACCCGAGACTGGAACAGGTAAAGAGCTGGTTACCTGAGCCAAGAACAGGTAAAGAGCTGGTTACCTGAGCCAGGAACAGGTAAAGAGCAGGTTACCCGAGACTGAAACAGGCAAAGAGCTGGTTACCCGAGCGATGAACAGGGAAAGAGCTGGTAACCGAGCCAGGAACAGGTAAAGAGCTGGTTACCCGAGACTGGAACAGGTACAGAGCTGGTCACCCGAGACTGGAACAGGTGAAGAGCTGGTTACCCGCGACTGGAACAGGTAAAGAGCTGGTTACCCGAGACTGGAACAGGTAAAGAGCTGGTTACCTCAGCCAGGAACAGGTAAAGAGCTGGTTACCCGAGACTGGTACAGGTAAAGAGCTGGTTACCCGAGACTGGAACAGGTAAAGAGCTGGTTACCCGAGCCAGGAACAGGTAAAGAGCTGGTTACCCGAGCCAGGAACAGCTAAAGAGCATGTTCCCCGAGACTGGAACAGGTAAAGAGCTGGTTACCCGAGACTGGAACAGGCAAAGAGCTGGTTACCTGAGCCAGGAACAGGTAAAGAGCTGGTTACCCGAGCCAAGAACAGGTAAAGAGCTGGTTACCCGAGACTGGAACAGGTAAAGAGCTGGTTACCCGAGACTGGAACAGGTAAAGAGCTGGTTACCCGAGACTGGAACAGGTAAAGAGCTGGTTACCCGAGACTGGAACAGGTAAAGAGCTGGTTACCCGAGACTGGAACAGGTAAAGAGCTGGTTACCCGAGCCAGGAACAGGTAAAGAGCTGGTTACCCGAGCCAGGAACAGCTAAAGAGCATGTTCCCCGAGACTGGAACAGGTAAAGAGCTGGTTACCCGAGACTGGAACAGGCAAAGAGCTGGTTACCTGAGCCAGGAACAGGTAAAGAGCTGGTTACCCGAGCCAAGAACAGGTAAAGAGCTGGTTACCCGAGACTGGAACAGGTAAAGGGCTGGTTACCCGAGCCAGGAACAGGTAAAGAGCTGGTTACCTGAGACTGGAACAGGTAAAGAGCTGGTTACCCGAGACTGGAACAGGTAAAGAGCTGGTTACCCGAGACTGGAACAGGTAAAGAGCTGGTTACCCGAGACTGGAACAGGTAAAGAGCTGGTTACCCGAGACTGGAACAGGTAAAGAGCTGGTTACCCGAGACTGGAACAGGTAAAGAGCTGGTTACCCGAGACTGGAACAGGTAAAGAGCTGGTTACCCGAGACTGGAACAGGTAAAGAGCTGGTTAACCGAGACTGGAACAGGTAAAGAGCTGGTTACCCGAGCCAGGAACAGGTAAAGAGCTGGTTACCCGAGCCAGGAACAGCTAAAGAGCATGTTCCCCGAGACTGGAACAGGTAAAGAGCTGGTTACCCGAGACTGGAACAGGCAAAGAGCTGGTTACCTGAGCCAGGAACAGGTAAAGAGCTGGTTACCCGAGCCAAGAACAGGTAAAGAGCTGGTTACCCGAGACTGGAACAGGTAAAGAGCTGGTTACCTGAGACTGGAACAGGTAAAGAGATGGTAACCTGAGCCAGGAACAGGTAAAGAGCTGGTTACCTGAGACTGGAACAGGTAAAGAGCTGTTTACCTGAGCCAGGAACAGGTAAAGAGCTGGTTACCCGAGACTGGAACAGGTAAAGAGGTGGTTAACCGAGACTGGAACAGGTAAAGAGCTGTTTACCTGAGCCAGGAACAGGTAAAGAGCTGGTTAACCGAGACTGGAACAGGTAAAGAGGTGGTTACCCGAGACTGGAACAGGTAAAGAGCTGGTTACCCAAGCCCGGAACAGGTAAAGAGCTGGTTACCACAGCCAGGAACAGGTAAAGAGCTGGTTACCCGAGACTGGAACAAGTAAAGAACTGGTTACCCGAGACTGGAACAGGTAAAGAGCTGGTTACCCGAGACTGGAACAGGTAAAGTGCTGGTTACCCGAGCCAGGAACAGGTAAAGAGCTGGTTACCCTAGACTGGAACAGGTAAAGAGCTGGTTACCCGAGCCAGGAACAGGTAAAGAAGGTTACCCGAGACTGGGACAGGTAAAGAGCTGCTTACCCGAGCCAGGAACAGGTAAAGAGCTGGTTACCTGAGCCAGGAACAGGTAAAGAGCTGGTTACCCGAGCCAGAAACAGGTAAAGAGCTGGTTACCCGAGACTGGAACAGGGAAAGAGCTGGTTACCCGAGCCTGGAACAGGTAAAGAGCATGTTACCCGAGACTGGAACAGGTAAAGATCTGGTTACCCGAGCCCGGAACAGGTAAAGAGCTGGTTACAACAGCCAGGAACAGGTAAAGAGCTGGTTACCCGAGACTGGAACAGGTAAAGAGCTGGTTACCGGAGACTGCAACAGGTAAACAGCTGGTTACCCGACACTGGAACAGGTAAAGAGCTGGTTACCTGAGCCAAGAACAGGTAAAGAGCTGGTTACCTGAGCCAGGAACAGGTAAAGAGCAGGTTACCCGAGACTGAAACAGGCAAAGAGCTGGTTACCTGAGCGATGAACAGGGAAAGAGCTGGTTACCGAGCCAGGAACAGGTAAAGAGCTGGTTACCCGAGACTGGAACAGGTAAAGAGCTGGTTACCTGAGCCAGGAACAGGTAAAGAGCTGGTTACCAGAGACTGGAACAGGTAAAGATCTGGTTACCGTAGACTGGAACAGGTAAAGAGCTGGTTACCCGAGACTGGAACAGGGAAAGAGCTGGTTACCCGAGACTGAAACAGGTAAAGAGCTGGTTACCCGAGACTGGAACAGGTAAAGAGATGGTTCCCTGAGCCAGGAACAGGTAAATAGCTGGTTACCTGAGACTGGAACAGGTAAAGAGCTGGTAACCTGAGCCAGGAACAGGTAAAGAGATGGTTACCTGGGACTGGAACAGGTAAAGAGCTGGTTACCTGAGACTGGAACAGGTAAAGAGCTGGTTCCCCGAGACTGGAACAAGTAAAGAGCTGGTTACCTGAGCCAGGAACAGGTAAAGAGCTGGTTAGCCGAGAGTGGTACAGGTAAAGAGCTGGTTACCCGAGACTGGAACAGGTAAAGAGCTGGTTACCCGAGACTGGAACAGGTAAAGAGCTGGTTACCTGAGCCAGGAACAGGTAAACAGCTGGTTACCCGAGACTGGAACAGGTAAAGAGCTGGTTACCCGAGACTGGAACAGGTAAAGAGCTGGTTACCCGAGACTGGAACAGGTAAAGAGCTGGTTACCCAAGACTGGAACAGGTAACGAGCTGGTTACCTGAGATTGGAATCGGTAAAGCGCTGGTTACCGGATACTGGAACAGGTAAAGAGCTGGTTACCCGAGCTAGGAACAGGTGAAGAGATGGTTACCCAAGACTGGAACAGGTAAAGAGCTGGTTAACCGAGACTGGAACAGGTAAAGAGCTGGTTACCCGAGTTTGGAACAGGTAAAGAGCTGGTTACCCGAGACTGGAACAGGTAAAGAGCTGGTAACCCGAGACTGGAACAGGTAACGAGCAGGTTACCCGAGACTGGAACAGGTAAAGAGCTGGTTACCCGAGACTGGAACAGGTAAAGAGCTGGTTACCCAAGACTGGAACAGGTAAAGAGCTGGTTACCCGAGCCCGGAACAGGTAAAGAGCTGGTTACCACAGCCAGGAACAGGTAAAGAGCTGGTTACCCGAGACTGGAACAGGTAAAGAGCTGGTTACGAGAGACTGGAACAAGTAAAGAACTGGTTACCCGAGACTGGAACAGGTAATGAGCTGGTCACCTGAGATTGGAATAGGTAAAGCGCTGGTAACCTGAGCCAGGAACAGGTAAAGGGCTGGTTACCGTAGACTGGATCAGGTAAAGAACTGGTTACCCGAGACTGGAACAGGTAAAGAGCTGGTTACCCGAGACTGGAACAGGTAAAGAGCTGGTTAACCGAGACTGGAACAGGTAAAGAGGTGGTTACCCGAGACTGGAACAGGTAAAGAGCTGGTTACCTGAGCCCGGAACAGGTAAAGAGCTGGTTAACCGAGACTGGAACAGGTAAAGAGCTGGTTACCCGAGTTTGGAACAGGTAAAGAGCATGTTACCCGAGCCAGGAACAGGTAAAGAGCATGTTACCCGAGACTGGAACAGGTAAAAGCTGGTTACCCGTGACAAGAACAGGTAAAGAGCTGGTTCCCTGGACTGGAACAGGTAAAGAGCTGGTTACCCGAGACTGGAACAGGTAAAGAGCTGGTTACCTGAGCCAGGAACAGGTAAAGAGGTGGTTATCCGAGACTGGAACAGGTAAAGAGCTGGTTACCCGAGACTGGAACAGGTAAAGAGCTGGTTACCGCAGACTGGAACAGGTAAACAGCTGGTAACCTGATCCAGGAACAGGTAAAGAGCTGGTTACCCGAGACTGGAACAGGTAAAGAGCTGGTTACCTGAGTCAGGAACAGTTAAACAGCTGGTTACCTGAGCCATGAACAGGTAAAGAGCTGGTTACCTGAGACTGGAACAGGTAAAGAGCTGGTTACCTGAGACTGGAACTGGTAAAGTGCTGGTTGCCCGAGCCAGGAACAGGTAAAGAGCTGGTTACCTGAGCCAGGAAGAGGTAAAATGCTGGTTACCTGAGACTGGAACAGGTGAAAAGCTGGTTACCCGAGACTGGAACAGGTAAAGAGCTGGTTACCCGAGACTGGAACAGGTAAAGAGCTGGTTACCCGAGCCAGAAACAGGTAAAGAGCTGGTTCCCCGAGACTGGAACAGGTAAAAAGCTGGTTACCCGAGACTGGAACAGGTAACGAGCTGGTTAGCTGAGATTGGAACAGGTAAAGAGCTGGTTACCCGAGACTGGAACAGGTAAAGAGCTGGTTACCCGAGACTGGAACAGGTAAAGAGCTGGTTACCGGAGACTGCAACAGTTAAACAGCTGGTTACCCGAGACTGGAACAGGTAAAGAGCTGGTTACCTGAGCCAAGAACAGGTAAAGAGCTGGTTACCTGAGCCAGGAACAGGTAAAGAGCAGGTTACCCGAGACTGAAACAGGCAAAGAGCTGGTTACCCGAGCGATGAACAGGGAAAGAGCTGGTAACCGAGCCAGGAACAGGTAAAGAGCTGGTTACCCGAGACTGGAACAGGTACAGAGCTGGTCACCCGAGACTGGAACAGGTGAAGAGCTGGTTACCCGCGACTGGAACAGGTAAAGAGCTGGTTACCCGAGACTGGAACAGGTAAAGAGCTGGTTACCTCAGCCAGGAACAGGTAAAGAGCTGGTTACCCGAGACTGGTACAGGTAAAGAGCTGGTTACCCGAGACTGGAACAGGTAAAGAGCTGGTTACCCGAGCCAGGAACAGGTAAAGAGCTGGTTACCCGAGCCAGGAACTGCTAAAGAGCATGTTCCCCGAGACTGGAACAGGTAAAGAGCTGGTTACCCGAGACTGGAACAGGCAAAGAGCTGGTTACCTGAGCCAGGAACAGGTAAAGAGCTGGTTACCCGAGCCAAGAACAGGTAAAGAGCTGGTTACCCGAGACTGGAACAGGTAAAGAGCTGGTTACCCGAGACTGGAACAGGTAAAGAGCTGGTTACCCGAGACTGGAACAGGTAAAGAGCTGGTTACCCGAGACTGGAACAGGTAAAGAGCTGGTTACCCGAGACTGGAACAGGTAAAGAGCTGGTTACCCGAGCCAGGAACAGGTAAAGAGCTGGTTACCCGAGCCAGGAACAGCTAAAGAGCATGTTCCCCGAGACTGGAACAGGTAAAGAGCTGGTTACCCGAGACTGGAACAGGCAAAGAGCTGGTTACCTGAGCCAGGAACAGGTAAAGAGCTGGTTACCCGAGCCAAGAACAGGTAAAGAGCTGGTTACCCGAGACTGGAACAGGTAAAGGGCTGGTTACCCGAGCCAGGAACAGGTAAAGAGCTGGTTACCTGAGACTGGAACAGGTAAAGAGCTGGTTACCCGAGACTGGAACAGGTAAAGAGCTGGTTACCCGAGACTGGAACAGGTAAAGAGCTGGTTACCCGAGACTGGAACAGGTAAAGAGCTGGTTACCCGAGACTGGAACAGGTAAAGAGCTGGTTACCCGAGACTGGAACAGGTAAAGAGCTGGTTACCCGAGACTGGAACAGGTAAAGAGCTGGTTACCCGAGACTGGAACAGGTAAAGAGCTGGTTAACCGAGACTGGAACAGGTAAAGAGCTGGTTACCCGAGCCAGGAACAGGTAAAGAGCTGGTTACCCGAGCCAGGAACAGCTAAAGAGCATGTTCCCCGAGACTGGAACAGGTAAAGAGCTGGTTACCCGAGACTGGAACAGGCAAAGAGCTGGTTACCTGAGCCAGGAACAGGTAAAGAGCTGGTTACCCGAGCCAAGAACAGGTAAAGAGCTGGTTACCCGAGACTGGAACAGGTAAAGAGCTGGTTACCTGAGACTGGAACAGGTAAAGAGATGGTAACCTGAGCCAGGAACAAGTAAAGAGCTGGTTACCTGAGACTGGAACAGGTAAAGAGCTGTTTACCTGAGCCAGGAACAGGTAAAGAGCTGGTTACCCGAGACTGGAACAGGTAAAGAGGTGGTTAACCGAGACTGGAACAGGTAAAGAGCTGTTTACCTGAGCCAGGAACAGGTAAAGAGCTGGTTAACCGAGACTGGAACAGGTAAAGAGGTGGTTACCCGAGACTGGAACAGGTAAAGAGCTGGTTACCCAAGCCCGGAACAGGTAAAGAGCTGGTTACCACAGCCAGGAACAGGTAAAGAGCTGGTTACCCGAGACTGGAACAAGTAAAGAACTGGTTACCCGAGACTGGAACAGGTAAAGAGCTGGTTACCCGAGACTGGAACAGGTAAAGTGCTGGTTACCCGAGCCAGGAACAGGTAAAGAGCTGGTTACCCTAGACTGGAACAGGTAAAGAGCTGGTTACCCGAGCCAGGAACAGGTAAAGAAGGTTACCCGAGACTGGGACAGGTAAAGAGCTGCTTACCCGAGCCAGGAACAGGTAAAGAGCTGGTTACCTGAGCCAGGAACAGGTAAAGAGCTGGTTACCCGAGCCAGAAACAGGTAAAGAGCTGGTTACCCGAGACTGGAACAGGGAAAGAGCTGGTTACCCGAGCCTGGAACAGGTAAAGAGCATGTTACCCGAGACTGGAACAGGTAAAGATCTGGTTACCCGAGCCCGGAACAGGTAAAGAGCTGGTTACAACAGCCAGGAACAGGTAAAGAGCTGGTTACCCGAGACTGGAACAGGTAAAGAGCTGGTTACCGGAGACTGCAACAGGTAAACAGCTGGTTACCCGAGACTGGAACAGGTAAAGAGCTGGTTACCTGAGCCAAGAACAGGTAAAGAGCTGGTTACCTGAGCCAGGAACAGGTAAAGAGCAGGTTACCCGAGACTGAAACAGGCAAAGAGCTGGTTACCTGAGCGATGAACAGGGAAAGAGCTGGTTACCGAGCCAGGAACAGGTAAAGAGCTGGTTACCCGAGACTGGAACAGGTAAAGAGCTGGTCACCCGAGACTGGAACAGGTAAAGAGCTGGTTACCCGAGACTGGAACAGGTAAAGAGCTGGTTACCCGAGCCAGGAACAGGTAAAGAGCTTGTTACCCGAGACTGGAATAGGTAAAGAGCTGGTTACCTGAGCCAGGAACAGGTAAAAAGCTGGTTACCTGAGACTGGAACAGGTAAAGAGCTGGTTACCCGAGCCAGGAACAGGTAAAGAGCTGGTTACCCGAGACTGGAACAGGTAAAGAGCTGGTTACCTGAGCCAGGAACAGGAAAAGAGCTGGTTACCCGAGCCAGGAACAGGTAAAGAGCTGGTTACCCGAGCCAGGAACAGGTAAAGAGCAGGTTACCCGAGCCAGGAACAGGGAAAGAGCTGGTTACCCGAGACTGGAACAGGTAAAGAGCTGGTTACCCGAGACTGGAACAGGTAAAGAGCTGGTTACCCGAGCCCGGAACAGGTAAAGAGCTGGTTACCACAGCCAGGAACAGGTAAAGAGCTGGTTACCCGAGACTGGAACAGGTAAAGAGCTGGTTACGAGAGACTGGAACAAGTAAAGAACTGGTTACCCGAGACTGGAACAGGTAATGAGCTGGTCACCTGAGATTGGAATAGGTAAAGCGCTGGTAACCTGAGCCAGGAACAGGTAAAGGGCTGGTTACCGTAGACTGGATCAGGTAAAGAACTGGTTACCCGAGACTGGAACAGGTAAAGAGCTGGTTACCCGAGACTGGAACAGGTATAATGCTGGTTACCCGAGCCAGGAACAGGTAAAGAGCTGGTTACCCGAGACTGGAACAGGTAAAGAGCATGTTACCCGAGACTGGAACAGGTAAAGAGCTGGTTACCCGAGCGAGGAACAGGTAAAGAGCTGGTTACCCGAGACTGGAACAGGTAAAGAGCTGGTCACCCGAGACTGGAACAGGTAAAGAGCTGGTTACCCGAGACTGGAACAGGTAAAGAGCTGGTTACCCGAGCCAGGAACAGGTAAAGAGCTTGTTACCCGAGACTGGAATAGGTAAAGAGCTGGTTACCTGAGCCAGGAACAGGTAAAAAGCTGGTTACCTGAGACTGGAACAGGTAAAGAGCTGGTTACCCGAGCCAGGAACAGGTAAAGAGCTGGTTACCCGAGACTGGAACAGGTAAAGAGCTGGTTACCTGAGCCAGGAACAGGAAAAGAGCTGGTTACCCGAGCCAGGAACAGGTAAAGAGCTGGTTACCCGAGCCAGGAACAGGTAAAGAGCAGGTTACCCGAGACTGGAACAGGTAAAGAGCTGGTTACCCGAGACTGGAACAGGTAAAGAACTGGTTACCCGAGACTGGAACAGGTAACGAGCTGGTTACTCGAGACCGGAACAGGTAAAGATCTGGTTACCGTAGACTGGAACAGGTAAAGAACTGGTTACCCGAGACTGGAACAGGTAAAGAGCTGGTTACCCGACACTGGAACAGGTAAAGAGCTGGTTACCCGAGACTGGAACAGGTAAAGAGCTGGTTACCTGAGCCAGGAACAGGTAAAGAACTGGTTACCCGAGACTGGAACAGGTAAAGAGCTGGTTACCCGAGACTGGAACAGGTAAAGAGCTGGTTACCCGAGACTGGAACAGGTAAAGAGCTGGTTACCCGAGACTGGAACAGGTAAAGAACTGGTTACCCGAGACTGGAACAGGTAACGAGCTGGTTACCTGAGATTGGAATAGGGAAAGCGCTGGTTACTCGAGACTGGAACAGGTAAAGATCTGGTTACCGCAGACTGGAACAGGTAAAGAGCTGGTTACCCGAGACTGGAACAGGTAAAGAGCTGGTTACCCGAGACTGGAACAGGTAAAGAGCTGGTTACCTGAGCCAGGAACAGGTAAAGAGCTGGTTACCAGAGACTGGAACAGGTAAAGATCTGGTTACCGTAGACTGGAACAGGTAAAGAGCTGGTTACCCGAGACTGGAACAGGGAAAGAGCTGGTTACCCGAGACTGATACAGGTAAAGAGCTGGTTACCCGAGACTGGAACAGGTAAAGAGATGGTTCCCTGAGCCAGGAACAGGTAAATAGCTGGTTACCTGAGACTGGAACAGGTAAAGAGCTGGTAACCTGAGCCAGGAACAGGTAAAGAGATGGTTACCTGGGACTGGAACAGGTAAAGAGCTGGTTACCTGAGACTGGAACAGGTAAAGAGCTGGTTCCCCGAGACTGGAACAAGTAAAGAGCTGGTTACCTGAGCCAGGAACAGGTAAAGAGCTGGTTAGCCGAGAGTGGTACAGGTAAAGAGCTGGTTACCCGAGACTGGAACAGGTAAAGAGCTGGTTACCCGAGACTGGAACAGGTAAAGAGCTGGTTACCTGAGCCAGGAACAGGTAAACAGCTGGTTACCCGAGACTGGAACAGGTAAAGAGCTGGTTACCCGAGACTGGAACAGGTAAAGAGCTGGTTACCCGAGACTGGAACAGGTAAAGAGCTGGTTACCCAAGACTGGAACAGGTAACGAGCTGGTTACCTGAGATTGGAATCGGTAAAGCGCTGGTTACCGGATACTGGAACAGGTAAAGAGCTGGTTACCCGAGCTAGGAACAGGTGAAGAGATGGTTACCCAAGACTGGAACAGGTAAAGAGCTGGTTAACCGAGACTGGAACAGGTAAAGAGCTGGTTACCCGAGTTTGGAACAGGTAAAGAGCTGGTTACCCGAGACTGGAACAGGTAAAGAGCTGGTAACCCGAGACTGGAACAGGTAACGAGCAGGTTACCCGAGACTGGAACAGGTAAAGAGCTGGTTACCCGAGACTGGAACAGGTAAAGAGCTGGTTACCCGAGACTGGAACAGGTAAAGAGCTGGTTACCCGAGCCCGGAACAGGTAAAGAGCTGGTTACCACAGCCAGGAACAGGTAAAGAGCTGGTTACCCGAGACTGGAACAGGTAAAGAGCTGGTTACGAGAGACTGGAACAAGTAAAGAACTGGTTACCCGAGACTGGAACAGGTAATGAGCTGGTCACCTGAGATTGGAATAGGTAAAGCGCTGGTAACCTGAGCCAGGAACAGGTAAAGGGCTGGTTACCGTAGACTGGATCAGGTAAAGAACTGGTTACCCGAGACTGGAACAGGTAAAGAGCTGGTTACCCGAGACTGGAACAGGTAAAGAGCTGGTTAACCGAGACTGGAACAGGTAAAGAGGTGGTTACCCGAGACTGGAACAGGTAAAGAGCTGGTTACCTGAGCCCGGAACAGGTAAAGAGCTGGTTAACCGAGACTGGAACAGGTAAAGAGCTGGTTACCCGAGTTTGGAACAGGTAAAGAGCATGTTACCCGAGCCAGGAACAGGTAAAGAGCATGTTACCCGAGACTGGAACAGGTAAAAGCTGGTTACCCGTGACAAGAACAGGTAAAGAGCTGGTTCCCTGGACTGGAACAGGTAAAGAGCTGGTTACCCGAGACTGGAACAGGTAAAGAGCTGGTTACCTGAGCCAGGAACAGGTAAAGAGCTGGTTACCCGAGACTGGAACAGGTAAAGAGCTGGTTACCCGAGACTGGAACAGGTAAAGAGCTGGTTACCCGAGACTGGAACAGGTAAAGAGCTGGTTACCCGAGACTGGAACAGGTAAAGAACTGGTTACCCGAGACTGGAACAGGTAACGAGCTGGTTACCTGAGATTGGAATAGGGAAAGCGCTGGTTACTCGAGACTGGAACAGGTAAAGATCTGGTTACCGCAGACTGGAACAGGTAAAGAGCTGGTTACCCGAGACTGGAACAGGTAAAGAGCTGGTTACCCGAGACTGGAACAGGTAAAGAGCTGGTTACCTGAGCCAGGAACAGGTAAAGAGCTGGTTACCAGAGACTGGAACAGGTAAAGATCTGGTTACCGTAGACTGGAACAGGTAAAGAGCTGGTTACCCGAGACTGGAACAGGGAAAGAGCTGGTTACCCGAGACTGATACAGGTAAAGAGCTGGCTACCCGAGACTGGAACAGGTAAAGAGATGGTTCCCTGAGCCAGGAACAGGTAAATAGCTGGTTACCTGAGACTGGAACAGGTAAAGAGCTGGTAACCTGAGCCAGGAACAGGTAAAGAGATGGTTACCTGGGACTGGAACAGGTAAAGAGCTGGTTACCTGAGACTGGAACAGGTAAAGAGCTGGTTCCCCGAGACTGGAACAAGTAAAGAGCTGGTTACCTGAGCCAGGAACAGGTAAAGAGCTGGTTAGCCGAGAGTGGTACAGGTAAAGAGCTGGTTACCCGAGACTGGAACAGGTAAAGAGCTGGTTACCCGAGACTGGAACAGGTAAAGAGCTGGTTACCTGAGCCAGGAACAGGTAAACAGCTGGTTACCCGAGACTGGAACAGGTAAAGAGCTGGTTACCCGAGACTGGAACAGGTAAAGAGCTGGTTACCCGAGACTGGAACAGGTAAAGAGCTGGTTACCCAAGACTGGAACAGGTAACGAGCTGGTTACCTGAGATTGGAATCGGTAAAGCGCTGGTTACCGGATACTGGAACAGGTAAAGAGCTGGTTACCCGAGCTAGGAACAGGTGAAGAGATGGTTACCCAAGACTGGAACAGGTAAAGAGCTGGTTAACCGAGACTGGAACAGGTAAAGAGCTGGTTACCCGAGTTTGGAACAGGTAAAGAGCTGGTTACCCGAGACTGGAACAGGTAAAGAGCTGGTAACCCGAGACTGGAACAGGTAACGAGCAGGTTACCCGAGACTGGAACAGGTAAAGAGCTGGTTACCCGAGACTGGAACAGGTAAAGAGCTGGTTACCCGAGACTGGAACAGGTAAAGAGCTGGTTACCCGAGCCCGGAACAGGTAAAGAGCTGGTTACCACAGCCAGGAACAGGTAAAGAGCTGGTTACCCGAGACTGGAACAGGTAAAGAGCTGGTTACGAGAGACTGGAACAAGTAAAGAACTGGTTACCCGAGACTGGAACAGGTAATGAGCTGGTCACCTGAGATTGGAATAGGTAAAGCGCTGGTAACCTGAGCCAGGAACAGGTAAAGGGCTGGTTACCGTAGACTGGATCAGGTAAAGAACTGGTTACCCGAGACTGGAACAGGTAAAGAGCTGGTTACCCGAGACTGGAACAGGTAAAGAGCTGGTTAACCGAGACTGGAACAGGTAAAGAGGTGGTTACCCGAGACTGGAACAGGTAAAGAGCTGGTTACCTGAGCCCGGAACAGGTAAAGAGCTGGTTAACCGAGACTGGAACAGGTAAAGAGCTGGTTACCCGAGTTTGGAACAGGTAAAGAGCATGTTACCCGAGCCAGGAACAGGTAAAGAGCATGTTACCCGAGACTGGAACAGGTAAAAGCTGGTTACCCGTGACAAGAACAGGTAAAGAGCTGGTTCCCTGGACTGGAACAGGTAAAGAGCTGGTTACCCGAGACTGGAACAGGTAAAGAGCTGGTTACCTGAGCCAGGAACAGGTAAAGAGGTGGTTATCCGAGACTGGAACAGGTAAAGAGCTGGTTACCCGAGACTGGAACAGGTAAAGAGCTGGTTACCGCAGACTGGAACAGGTAAACAGCTGGTAACCTGATCCAGGAACAGGTAAAGAGCTGGTTACCCGAGACTGGAACAGGTAAAGAGCTGGTTACCTGAGTCAGGAACAGTTAAACAGCTGGTTACCTGAGCCATGAACAGGTAAAGAGCTGGTTACCTGAGACTGGAACAGGTAAAGAGCTGGTTACCTGAGACTGGAACTGGTAAAGTGCTGGTTGCCCGAGCCAGGAACAGGTAAAGAGCTGGTTACCTGAGCCAGGAAGAGGTAAAATGCTGGTTACCTGAGACTGGAACAGGTGAAAAGCTGGTTACCCGAGACTGGAACAGGTAAAGAGCTGGTTACCCGAGACTGGAACAGGTAAAGAGCTGGTTACCCGAGCCAGAAACAGGTAAAGAGCTGGTTCCCCGAGACTGGAACAGGTAAAAAGCTGGTTACCCGAGACTGGAACAGGTAACGAGCTGGTTAGCTGAGATTGGAACAGGTAAAGAGCTGGTTACCCGAGACTGGAACAGGTAAAGAGCTGGTTACCCGAGACTGGAACAGGTAAAGAGCTGGTTACCGGAGACTGCAACAGTTAAACAGCTGGTTACCCGAGACTGGAACAGGTAAAGAGCTGGTTACCTGAGCCAAGAACAGGTAAAGAGCTGGTTACCTGAGCCAGGAACAGGTAAAGAGCAGGTTACCCGAGACTGAAACAGGCAAAGAGCTGGTTACCCGAGCGATGAACAGGGAAAGAGCTGGTAACCGAGCCAGGAACAGGTAAAGAGCTGGTTACCCGAGACTGGAACAGGTACAGAGCTGGTCACCCGAGACTGGAACAGGTGAAGAGCTGGTTACCCGCGACTGGAACAGGTAAAGAGCTGGTTACCCGAGACTGGAACAGGTAAAGAGCTGGTTACCTCAGCCAGGAACAGGTAAAGAGCTGGTTACCCGAGACTGGTACAGGTAAAGAGCTGGTTACCCGAGACTGGAACAGGTAAAGAGCTGGTTACCTGAGATTGGAACAGGTAAAGCGATGGTTACCCGAGCCAGGAACAGGTAAAGAGCTGGTTACCCGAGCCAGGAACAGGTAAAGAGCTGGTTACCTGAGCCAGGAACAGGTAAAGGGATGGTTACCCGAGCCAGGAACAGGTAAAGAGCTGGTTACCCGAGCCAGGAACAGGTAAAACGCTGGTTTCCTGAGCTAGGAACAGGTAAAGAGCTGGTTACCTGAGCCAGGAACAGGTAAAGAGCTGGTTACCAGAGCCAGGAACAGGTAAAGAGCTGGTTACCCGAGACTGGAACAGGTAAAGAGCTGGTTACCCGAGACTGGAACAGGTGTAGAGCTTGTTACCCGAGACTGGAACAGGTAAAGAGCTGGTTACCCGAGCCAGGAACAGGTAAAGAGCTAGTTACCCGAGCCAGGAACAGGTAAAGAGCTGGTTACCTGAGACTGAAACAGGTAAAGCGCTGGTTACCCGAGACTGGAACAGGTAAAGAGCTGGTTACCCAAGACTGGAACAGGTAACGAGCTGGTTACCTGAAATTGGAATAGGTAAAGCGCTGGTCACCCGAAACTGGAACAGGTAATGAGCTGGTTACCTGAGATTGGAATCGGTAAAGCGCTGGATACCGAACACTGGAACATATAAAGAGCTGGTTACCCAAGACTGGAACAGGTAAAGAGCTGGTTACCCGAGACTGGAACAGGTAAAGAGCTGGTTACCCGAGACTGGAACAGGTAAAGAGCTGGTTACCCGAGACTGGAACAGGTAAAGAGCTGGATACCCGAGCGAGGAACAGGTAAAGAGCTGGTTACCCGAGCCAGGAACAGGTAAAGAGCTGGTTACCTGAGACTGGAACAGGTAAAGAGCTGGTTACCCGAGTCAGGAACAGGTAAAGAGCTGGTTACCTGAGACTGGAACAGGTAAAGACATGGTTACCCGAGACTGGAACAGGTAAAGAGCTGGTTACCTGAGCCAGGAACAGGTAAAGAGCAGGTTACCCGAGCCATGAACAGGTAAAGAGCTGGTTACCTGAGCCAGGAACACGTGAAGAGCTAGTTACCCGAGCCAGGATCAGGTAAAGAGCTGGTTACCTGAGACTGGAACAGGTAAAGAGCTGTTTACCTGAGCCAGGAACAGGTAAAGAGCTGTTTACCTGAGACTGGAACAGGTAAACAGCTGGTTACCCGAGACTGGAACAGGTAAAGAGCTGGTTACCTGAGACTGGAACAGGTAAAGAGCTGGTTACCTGAGACTGGAACAGGTAAAGAGCTGGTTACCCGAGACTGGAACAGGTAAAGAGCTGGTTACCCGAGACTGGAACAGGTAAAGAGCTGGTTACCCGATACTGGAACAGGTAAAGAGCTGGTTACCCAATACTGGAACAGGTAACGAGCTGGTTACCTGAGATTGGAATCGGTAAAGCGCTGGTTACCGGAGACTGGAACAGGTAAAGAGCTGGTTACCCGAGCTAGGAACAGGTGAAGAGATGGTTACCCAAGTCTGGAACAGGTAAAGAGCTGGTTACCCGAGACTGGAACAGGTAAAGAGCTGGTTACCCGAACGACGAACAGGTAAAGAGCTGGTTACCTGAGCCAGGAACAGGTAAAGAGCTGGTTACCCGAGACTGGAACAGGTAAAGAGCTGGTTACCTGAGACTGGAACAGGTAAAGGGCTGGTTACCCGAGCCAGGAACAGGTAAAGAGCTGGTTACCTGAGACTGGAACAGGTAAAGAGCTGGTTACCCGAGACTGGAACAGGTAAAGAGCTGGTTACCCGAGACTGGAACAGGTAAAGAGCTGGTTACCCGAGACTGGAACAGGTAAAGAGCTGGTTACCCGAGACTGGAACAGGTAAAGAGCTGGTTACCCGAGCCAGGAACAGGTAAAGAGCTGGTTACCCGAGCCAGGAACAGCTAAAGAGCATGTTCCCCGAGACTGGAACAGGTAAAGAGCTGGTTACCCGAGACTGGAACAGGCAAAGAGCTGGTTACCTGAGCCAGGAACAGGTAAAGAGCTGGTTACCCGAGCCAAGAACAGGTAAAGAGCTGGTTACCCGAGACTGGAACAGGTAAAGGGCTGGTTACCCGAGCCAGGAACAGGTAAAGAGCTGGTTACCTGAGACTGGAACAGGTAAAGAGCTGGTTACCCGAGACTGGAACAGGTAAAGAGCTGGTTACCCGAGACTGGAACAGGTAAAGAGCTGGTTACCCGAGACTGGAACAGGTAAAGAGCTGGTTACCCGAGACTGGAACAGGTAAAGAGCTGGTTACCCGAGACTGGAACAGGTAAAGAGCTGGTTACCCGAGACTGGAACAGGTAAAGAGCTGGTTACCCGAGACTGGAACAGGTAAAGAGCTGGTTAACCGAGACTGGAACAGGTAAAGAGCTGGTTACCCGAGCCAGGAACAGGTAAAGAGCTGGTTACCCGAGCCAGGAACAGCTAAAGAGCATGTTCCCCGAGACTGGAACAGGTAAAGAGCTGGTTACCCGAGACTGGAACAGGCAAAGAGCTGGTTACCTGAGCCAGGAACAGGTAAAGAGCTGGTTACCCGAGCCAAGAACAGGTAAAGAGCTGGTTACCCGAGACTGGAACAGGTAAAGAGCTGGTTACCTGAGACTGGAACAGGTAAAGAGATGGTAACCTGAGCCAGGAACAGGTAAAGAGCTGGTTACCTGAGACTGGAACAGGTAAAGAGCTGTTTACCTGAGCCAGGAACAGGTAAAGAGCTGGTTACCCGAGACTGGAACAGGTAAAGAGGTGGTTAACCGAGACTGGAACAGGTAAAGAGCTGTTTACCTGAGCCAGGAACAGGTAAAGAGCTGGTTAACCGAGACTGGAACAGGTAAAGAGGTGGTTACCCGAGACTGGAACAGGTAAAGAGCTGGTTACCCAAGCCCGGAACAGGTAAAGAGCTGGTTACCACAGCCAGGAACAGGTAAAGAGCTGGTTACCCGAGACTGGAACAAGTAAAGAACTGGTTACCCGAGACTGGAACAGGTAAAGAGCTGGTTACCCGAGACTGGAACAGGTAAAGTGCTGGTTACCCGAGCCAGGTACAGGTAAAGAGCTGGTTACCCTAGACTGGAACAGGTAAAGAGCTGGTTACCCGAGCCAGGAACAGGTAAAGAAGGTTACCCGAGACTGGGACAGGTAAAGAGCTGCTTACCCGAGCCAGGAACAGGTAAAGAGCTGGTTACCTGAGCCAGGAACAGGTAAAGAGCTGGTTACCCGAGCCAGAAACAGGTAAAGAGCTGGTTACCCGAGACTGGAACAGGGAAAGAGCTGGTTACCCGAGCCTGGAACAGGTAAAGAGCATGTTACCCGAGACTGGAACAGGTAAAGATCTGGTTACCCGAGACTGGAACAGGTAAAGAGCTGGTTACCTGAGCCAAGAACAGGTAAAGAGCTGGTTACCTGAGCCAGGAACAGGTAAAGAGCAGGTTACCCGAGACTGAAACAGGCAAAGAGCTGGTTACCTGAGCGATGAACAGGGAAAGAGCTGGTTACCGAGCCAGGAACAGGTAAAGAGCTGGTTACCCGAGACTGGAACAGGTAAAGAGCTGGTCACCCGAGACTGGAACAGGTAAAGAGCTGGTTACCCGAGACTGGAACAGGTAAAGAGCTGGTTACCCGAGCCAGGAACAGGTAAAGAGCTTGTTACCCGAGACTGGAATAGGTAAAGAGCTGGTTACCTGAGCCAGGAACAGGTAAAAAGCTGGTTACCTGAGACTGGAACAGGTAAAGAGCTGGTTACCCGAGCCAGGAACAGGTAAAGAGCTGGTTACCCGAGACTGGAACAGGTAAAGAGCTGGTTACCTGAGCCAGGAACAGGAAAAGAGCTGGTTACCCGAGCCAGGAACAGGTAAAGAGCTGGTTACCCGAGCCAGGAACAGGTAAAGAGCAGGTTACCCGAGCCAGGAACAGGGAAAGAGCTGGTTACCCGAGACTGGAACAGGTAAAGAGCTGGTTACCCGAGACTGGAACAGGTAAAGAGCTGGTTACCCGAGCCCGGAACAGGTAAAGAGCTGGTTACCACAGCCAGGAACAGGTAAAGAGCTGGTTACCCGAGACTGGAACAGGTAAAGAGCTGGTTACGAGAGACTGGAACAAGTAAAGAACTGGTTACCCGAGACTGGAACAGGTAATGAGCTGGTCACCTGAGATTGGAATAGGTAAAGAGCTGGTTACCCGAGACTGGAACAGGTAAAGAGCTGGTTACGAGAGACTGGAACAGGTAAAGAGCTGGTTACCCGAGACTGGAACAGGTAAAGAGCTGGTCACCCGAGACTGGAACAGGTAAAGAGCTGGTTACCCGAGACTGGAACAGGTAAAGAGCTGGTTACCTGAGCCAGGAACAGGTAAAGGGCTGGTTACCGTAGACTGGATCAGGTAAAGAACTGGTTACCCGAGACTGGAACAGGTAAAGAGCTGGTTACCCGAGACTGGAACAGGTATAATGCTGGTTACCCGAGCCAGGAACAGGTAAAGAGCTGGTTACCCGAGACTGGAACAGGTAAAGAGCATGTTACCCGAGACTGGAACAGGTAAAGAGCTGGTTACCCGAGCGAGGAACAGGTAAAGAGCTGGTTACCCGAGACTGGAACAGGTAAAGAGCTGGTCACCCGAGACTGGAACAGGTAAAGAGCTGGTTACCCGAGACTGGAACAGGTAAAGAGCTGGTTACCCGAGCCAGGAACAGGTAAAGAGCTTGTTACCCGAGACTGGAATAGGTAAAGAGCTGGTTACCTGAGCCAGGAACAGGTAAAAAGCTGGTTACCTGAGACTGGAACAGGTAAAGAGCTGGTTACCCGAGCCAGGAACAGGTAAAGAGCTGGTTACCCGAGACTGGAACAGGTAAAGAGCTGGTTTCCTGAGCCAGGAACAGGAAAAGAGCTGGTTACCCGAGCCAGGAACAGGTAAAGAGCTGGTTACCCGAGCCAGGAACAGGTAAAGAGCAGGTTACCCGAGCCAGGAACAGGGAAAGAGCTGGTTACCCGAGACTGGAACAGGTAAAGAGCTGGTTACCCGAGACTGGAACAGGTAAAGAGCTGGTTACCCGAGCCCGGAACAGGTAAAGAGCTGGTTACCACAGCCAGGAACAGGTAAAGAGCTGGTTACCCGAGACTGGAACAGGTAAAGAGCTGGTTACGAGAGACTGGAACAAGTAAAGAACTGGTTACCCGAGACTGGAACAGGTAATGAGCTGGTCACCTGAGATTGGAATAGGTAAAGCGCTGGTAACCTGAGCCAGGAACAGGTAAAGGGCTGGTTACCGTAGACTGGATCAGGTAAAGAACTGGTTACCCGAGACTGGAACAGGTAAAGAGCTGGTTACCCGAGACTGGAACAGGTATAATGCTGGTTACCCGAGCCAGGAACAGGTAAAGAGCTGGTTACCCGAGAATGGAACAGGTAAAGAGCATGTTACCCGAGACTGGAACAGGTAAAGAGCTGGTTACCTGAGCGATGAACAGGTAAAGAGCTGGTTACCGGAGACTGCAACAGGTAAACAGCTGGTTACCCGAGACTGGAACAGGTAAAGAGCTGGTTACCTGAGCCAAGAACAGGTAAAGAGCTGGTTACCTGAGCCAGGAACAGGTAAAGAGCAGGTTACCCGAGACTGAAACAGGCAAAGAGCTGGTTACCTGAGCGATGAACAGGGAAAGAGCTGGTTACCGAGCCAGGAACAGGTAAAGAGCTGGTTACCCGAGACTGGAACAGGTAAAGAGCTGGTCACCCGAGACTGGAACAGGTAAAGAGCTGGTTACCCGAGACTGGAACAGGTAAAGAGCTGGTTACCCGAGCCAGGAACAGGTAAAGAGCTTGTTACCCGAGACTGAATAGGTAAAGAGCTGGTTACCTGAGCCAGAACAGGTAAAAAGCTGGTTACCTGAGACAGGAACAGGTAAAGAGCTTGGTTACCGAGCCAGGAAACAGGTAAAGAGCTGGTTACCCGAGACTGGAACAGGTAAAGAGCTGGTTACCTGAGCCAGGAACAGGAAAAGAGCTGGTTACCCGAGCCAGGAACAGGTAAAGAGCTGGTTACCCGAGCCAGGAACAGGGTAAAGAGCAGGTTACCCGAGCCAGGAACAGGGAAAGAGCTGGTTACCCGAGACTGGAACAGGTTAAAGAGCTGGTTACCCGAGACTGGAACAGGTAAAGAGCTGGATACCCGAGCCCGGAACAGGTAAAGAGCTGGTTACCACAGCCAGGAAACAGGTAAAGAGCAGGTTACCCGAGACTGGAACAGGTAAAGAGCTGGTTACGAGAGACTGGAACAAGTAAAGAAACTGGTTACCCGAGATCTGGAACAGGTAATGAGCCTGGTCACCTGAGATTGGAATAGGTAAAGAGCTGGTTACCCGAGACTGGAACAGGTAAAGAGCTGGTTACGAGAGAACGGAAACAGGGTAAAGAGCTGGTTTACCCGAGACTGGAACAGGTAAAGAGCTGGTCACCCGAGGACTGGAACAGGTAAAGAGCTGGTTACCCTGAGACTGGAACAGGTAAAGAGCTGGTTACCTGAGCCAGGAACAGGTAAAGGGCTGGTTTACCTTAGACTGGATCAGGTAAAGAACTGTTACCCGAGACTGGAAACAGGTAAAGAGCTGGTTACGCCGAGACTGGAACATGGTATATGCTGGTTACCCGAGCCAGGAACAGGTAAAGAGCTGGTTACCCGAGACTGGAACAGGTAAAGAGCATGTTACCCGAGACTGGAACAGGTAAAGAGCCTGGTTACCCGAGCGAGGAACAGGTAAGAGCTGGTTACCCGAGACTGGAACAGGTAAAGAGCTGGTCCACCCGAGACTGGAACAGGTAAAGAGCTGGTTACCCGAGACTGGAACAGGTAAAGAGCTGGTTACCCGAGCCAGGAACAGGTAAAGAGCTGGTTACCCGAGACTGGAATAGGTAAAGAGCTGGTTACCTGAGCCAGGAACAGGTAAAAAGCTGGTTACCTGAGACTGGAACAGGTAAAGAGGCTGGTTACCCGAGCCAGGAACAGGTAAAGAGCTGGTTACCCGAGACTGGAACAGGTAAAGAGCTGGTTTCCTGAGCCAGGAACAGGAAAAGAGCTGGTTACCCGAGCCAGGAACAGGTAAAGAGCTGGTTACCCGAGCCAGGAACAGGTAAAGAGCAGGTTACCCGAGCCAGGAACAGGGAAAGAGCTGGTTACCCGAGACTGGAACAGGTAAAGAGCTGGTTACCCGAGACTGGAACAGGTAAAGAGCTGGTTACCCGAGCCCGGAACAGGTAAAGAGCTGGTTACCACAGCCAGGAACAGGTAAAGAGCTGGTTACCCGAGACTGGAACAGGTAAAGAGCTGGTTACGAGAGACTGGAACAAGTAAAGAACTGGTTACCCGAGACTGGAACAGGTAATGAGCTGGTCACCTGAGATTGGAATAGGTAAAGCGCTGGTAACCTGAGCCAGGAACAGGTAAAGGGCTGGTTACCGTAGACTGGATCAGGTAAAGAACTGGTTACCCGAGACTGGAACAGGTAAAGAGCTGGTTACCCGAGACTGGAACAGGTATAATGCTGGTTACCCGAGCCAGGAACAGGTAAAGAGCTGGTTACCCGAGAATGGAACAGGTAAAGAGCATGTTACCCGAGACTGGAACAGGTAAAGAGCTGGTTACCCGAGCGAGGAACAGGCAAAGAGCTGGTTACCTGAGCCAGGAACAGGTAAAGAGCTGGTTACCCGAGCCAGAAACAGGTAAAGAGCTGGTTACCCGAGACTGGAACAGGTAAAGAGCTGGTTACCTGAGACTGGAGCAGGTAAACAGCTGGTAACCTGAGCCAGGAACAGTTAAAGAGCTGGTTACCCGAGACTGGAACAGGTAAAGAGCTGGTTACCTGAGACTGGAGCAGGTAAAGAGCTGGTAAACTGAGCCAGGAACAGTTAAAGAGCTGGTGACCCGAGACTGGAACAGGTAAAGAGCTGGTTACCCGAGACTGGAAAAGGTAAAGAGCTGGTTACCCGAACCAGGAACCGGTAAAGAGCTGGTTACCTGAGCCAGGAACAGGTAAAGAGCATGTTACCCAAGACTGGAACAGGTAAAGAGCATGTTACCCGAGACTGGAACAGGTAAAGAGCTGGTTACCCGAGCGAGGAACAGGTAAAGAGCTGGTTACCCGAGCCAGGAACAGCTAAAGAGCATGTTCCCCGAGACTGGAACAGGTAAAGAGCTGGTTACCCGAGACTGGAAAAGGTAAAGAGCTGGTTACCCGAACCAGGAACCGGTAAAGAGCTGGTTACCTGAGCCAGGAACAGGTAAAGAGCATGTTACCCAAGACTGGAACAGGTAAAGAGCTGGTTAACCGAGACTGGAACAGGTAAAGAGCTGGTTACCCGAGCCAGGAACAGGTAAAGAGCTGGTTACCCGAGCCAGGAACAGCTAAAGAGCATGTTCCCCGAGACTGGAACAGGTAAAGAGCTGGTTACCCGAGACTGGAACAGGCAAAGAGCTGGTAACCTGAGCCAGGAACAGGTAAAGAGCTGGTTACCCGAGCCAAGAACAGGTAAAGAGCTGGTTACCCGAGACTGGAACAGGTAAAGAGCTGGTTACCTGAGACTGGAACAGGTAAAGAGATGGTAACCTGAGCCAGGAACAGGTAAAGAGCTGGTTACCTGAGACTGGAACAGGTAAAGAGCTGTTTACCTGAGCCAGGAACAGGTAAAGAGCTGGTTACCCGAGACTGGAACAGGTAAAGAGGTGGTTAACCGAGACTGGAACAGGTAAAGAGCTGTTTACCTGAGCCAGGAACAGGTAAAGAGCAGGTTAGCCGAGACTGAAACAGGCAAAGAGCTGGTTACCTGAGCGATGAACAGGGAAAGAGCTGGTTACCGAGCCAGGAACACGTAAAGAGCTGGTTACCCGAGACTGGAACAGTTAAGAGCTGGTCACCCGAGACTGGAACAGGTAAGGAGCTGGTTACCCGAGACTGGAACAGGTAAAGAGCTGGTTACCCGAGCCAGGAACAGGTAAAGAGCTTGTTACCCGAGACTGGAACAGGTAAAGAGCTGGTTACCTGAGCCAGGAACAGGTAAAAAGCTGGTTACCTGAGACTGGAACAGGTAAAGAGCTGGTTACCCGAGCCAGGAACAGGTAAAGAGCTGGTTACCCGAGACTGGAACAGGTAAAGAGCTGGTTACCCGAGACTGGAACAGGTAAAGAGCTGGTTACTTGAGACTGGAACAGGTAAAGTGATGGTAACCTGAGCCAGGAACAGGTAAAGAGCTGGTTACCTGAGACTGGAACAGGTAAAGAGCTGTTTACCTGAGCCAGGAACAGGTAAAGAGCTGGTTACCCGAGACTGGAACTGGTAAAGAGGTGGTTAACCGAGACTGGAACAGGTAAAGAGCTGTTTACCTGAGCCAGGAACAGGTAAAGAGCTGGTTAACCGAGACTGGAACAGGTAAAGAGGTGGTTACCCGAGACTGGAACAGGTAAAGAGCTGGTTACCCGAGCCCGGAACAGGTAAAGAGCTGGTTACCACAGCCAGGAACAGGTAAAGAGCTGGTTACCCGAGACTGGAACAAGTAAAGAACTGGTTACCCGAGACTGGAACAGGTAAAGAGCTGGTTACCCGAGACTGGAACAGGTAAAGTGCTGGTTACCCGAGCCAGGAACAGGTAAAGAGCTGGTTACCCGAGACTGGAACAGGTAAAGAGCTGGTTACCCGAGCCAGGAACAGGTAAAGAAGGTTACCCGAGACTGGGACAGGTAAAGAGCTGGTTACCCGAGCCAGAAACAGGTAAAGAGCTGGTTACCCGAGACTGGAACAGGGAAAGAGCTGGTTATCCGAGCCTGGAACAGGTAAAGAGCATGTTACCCGAGACTGGAACAGGTAAAGATCTGGTTACCCGAGCCCGGAACAGGTAAAGAGCTGGTTACAACAGCCAGGAACAGGTAAAGAGCTGGTTACCCGAGACTGGAACAGGTAAAGAGCTGGTTACCGGAGACTGCAACAGGTAAACAGCTGGTTACCCGACACTGGAACAGGTAAAGAGCTGGTTACCTGAGCCAAGAACAGGTAAAGAGCTGGTTACCTGAGCCAGGAACAGGTAAAGAGCAGGTTACCCGAGACTGAAACAGGCAAAGAGCTGGTTACCTGAGCGATGAACAGGGAAAGAGCTGGTTACCGAGCCAGGAACAGGTAAAGAGCTGGTTACCCGAGACTGGAACAGGTAAAGAGCTGGTCACCCGAGACTGGAACAGGTAAAGAGCTGGTTACCCGAGCCAGGAACAGGTAAAGAGCTTGTTACCCGAGACTGGAACAGGTAAAGAGCTGGTTACCTGAGCCAGGAACAGGTAAAAAGCTGGTTACCTGAGACTGGAACAGGTAAAGAGCTGGTTACCCGAGCCAGGAACAGGTAAAGAGCTGGTTACCCGAGACTGGAACAGGTAAAGAGCTGGTTACCTGAGCCAGGAACAGGAAAAGAGCTGGTTACCCGAGCCAGGAACAGGTAAAGAGCTGGTTACCCGAGCCAGGAACAGGTAAAGAGCAGGTTACCCGAGCCAGGAACAGGGAAAGAGCTGGTTACCCGAGACTGGAACAGGTAAAGAGCTGGTTACCCGAGACTGGAACAGGTAAAGAGCTGGTTACCCGAGCCTGGAACAGGTAAAGAGCTGGTTACCACAGCCAGGAACAGGTAAAGAGCTGGTTACCCGAGACTGGAACAGGTAAAGAGCTGGTTACGAGAGACTGGAACAAGTAAAGAACTGGTTACCCGAGACTGGAACAGGTAATGAGCTGGTCACCTGAGATTGGAATAGGTAAAGCGCTGGTTAACCGAGACTGGAACAGGTAAAGAGGTGGTTACCCGAGACTGGAACAGGTAAAGAGCTGGTTACCTGAGCCCGGAACAGGTAAAGAGCTGGTTAACCGAGACTGGAACAGGTAAAGAGCTGGTTACCCGAGCCTGGAACAGGTAAAGAGCTGGTTACCCGAGCCAGGAACAGGTAAAGAGCATGTTACCCGAGACTGGAACAGGTAAAGAGCTGGTTACCTGAGACAGGAACAGGTAAAGAGCTGGTTACCCGAGACTGGAACAGGTAAAGAGCTGGTTACCCGAGACTGGAACAGGTAAAGAGCTGGTTACCTGAGCCAGGAACAGGTAAAGAGCTGGTTACCCGAGACTGGAACAGGTAAAGAGCTGGTTACCCGAGACTGGAACAGGTAAAGAGCTGGTTACCGAGACTGGAACAGGTAAAGAGCTGGTTAACCTGAGCCAGGAACAGGTAAAGAGCTGGTTACCCGAGACTGGAACAGGTAAAGAGCTGGTTACCTGAGTCAGGAACAGGTAAAGAGCTGGTTACCTGAGCCATGAACAGGTAAAGAGCTGGTTACCTGAGACTGGAACAGGTAAAGAGCTGGTTACCGAGACTGGAACAGGTAAAGAGCTGGTTAGCCCGAGCCTGGAACAGGTAAAGAGCTGGTTACCTGAGCCAGGAACAGGTAAAGAGCTGGTTACCTGAGACTGGAACAGGTAAAGAGCTGGTTACCCGAGACTGGAACAGGTAAAGAGCTGGTTACCCGAGACTGGAACAGGTAAAGAGCTGGTTACCCGAGCCAGAAACAGGTAAAGAGCTGGTTACCCGAGACTGGAACAGGTAAAAGAGCTGGTTACCTGAGACTGGAACAGGTAAAGAGCTGGTTAGCCTGAGACTGGAACAGGTAAAGAGCTGGTTACCCGAGACTGGAACAGGTAAAGAGCTGGTTACCGAGACTGGAACAGGTAAAGAGCTGGTTACCCGAGACTGGAACAGGTAAAGAGCTGGTTACCTGAGCCAAGAACAGGTAAAGAGCTGGTTACCTGAGACAGGAACAGGTAAAGAGCTGGTTACCCGAGCCAGAAACAGGTAAAGAGCTGGTTACCCGAGACTGGAACAGGTAAAGAGCTGGTTACCGAGCCAGGAACAGGTAAAGAGCTGGTTACCCGAGACTGGAACAGGTAAAGAGCTGGTTACCCGAGACTGGAACAGGTAAAGAGCTGGTTACCCCGACTGGAACAGGTAAAGAGCTGGTTACCCGAGACTGGAACAGGTAAAGAGCTGGTTACCCGAGCCAGGAACAGGTAAAGAGCTGGTTACCCGAGACTGGACAGGTAAAGAGCTGGTTACCCGAGACTGGAACAGGTAAAGAGCTGGTTACCTGAGACTGGAACAGGTAAAGAGCTGGTTACCCGAGCCAGGAACAGGTAAAGAGCTGGTTACCCGAGCCAGGAACAGGTAAAGAGCTGGTTACCTGAGCCTGGAACAGGTAAAGAGCTGGTTACCTGAGCCAGGAACAGGTAAAGAGCTGGTTACCCGAGCCAGGAACAGGTAAAGAGCTGGTTACCCGAGCTGGAACAGGTAAAGAGCTGGTTACCTGAGACTGGAACAGGTAAAGAGCTGGTTACCGAGACCAGGAACAGGTAAAGAGCTGGTTACCCGAGACTGGAACAGGTAAAGAGCTGGTTACCCGAGACTGGAACAGGTAAAGAGCTGGTTACCCGAGACTGGAACAGGTAAAGAGCTGGTTACCCGAGCCAGGAACAGGTAAAGAGCTGGTTACCCGAGCCAGGAACAGGTAAAGAGCTGGTTACCTGAGACTGGAACAGGTAAAGAGCTGGTTACCCGAGACTGGAACAGGTAAAGAGCTGGTTACCCGAGACTGGAACAGGTAAAGAGCTGGTTACCTGAGACTGGAACAGGTAAAGAGCTGGTTACCCGAGACTGGAACAGGTAAAGAGCTGGTTACCTGAGACTGGAACAGGTAAAGAGCTGGTTACCGAGACTGGAACAGGTAAAGAGCTGGTTACCCGAGACTGGAACAGGTAAAGAGCTGGTTACCCGAGACTGGAACAGGTAAAGAGCTGGTTACCCGAGACTGGAACAGGTAAAGAGCTGGTTACCCGAGACTGGAACAGGTAAAGAGCTGGTTACCCGAGCCAGGAACAGGTAAAGAGCTGGTTACCCGAGACAGGAACAGGTAAAGAGCTGGTTACCTGAGACTGGAACAGGTAAAGAGCTGGTTACCCGAGACAGGAACAGGTAAAGAGCTGGTTACCCGAGACTGGAACAGGTAAAGAGCTGGTTACCCGAGACTGGAACAGGTAAAGAGCTGGTTACCCGAGCCAGGAACAGGTAAAGAGCTGGTTACCCGAGACTGAACAGGTAAAGAGCTGGTTACCTGAGCCAGGAACAGGTAAAGAGCTGGTTACCCGAGACAGGAACAGGTAAAGAGCTGGTTACCTGAGACTGGAACAGGTAAAGAGCTGGTTACCTGAGCCAGGAACAGGTAAAGAGCTGGTTACCTGAGACTGGAACAGGTAAAGAGCTGGTTACCCGAGACTGGAACAGGTAAAGAGCTGGTTACCTGAGACTGGAACAGGTAAAGAGCTGGTTACCTGAGACTGGAACAGGTAAAGAGCTGGTTACCCGAGACTGGAACAGGTAAAGAGCTGGTTACCCGAGACTGGAACAGGTAAAGAGCTGGTTACCCGAGACTGGAACAGGTAAAGAGCTGGTTACCCAGACTGGAACAGGTAAAGAGCTGGTTACCCGAGACTGGAACAGGTAAAGAGCTGGTTACCCGAGACTGGAACAGGTAAAGAGCTGGTTACCCGAGCTGGAACAGGTAAAGAGCTGGTTACCCGAGACTGGAACAGGTAAAGAGCTGGTTACCCGAGACTGGAACAGGTAAAGAGCTGGTTACCCGAGCCAGGAACAGGTAAAGAGCTGGTTACCTGAGCCAGGAACAGGTAAAGAGCTGGTTACCCGAGACTGGAACAGGTAAAGAGCTGGTTACCCGAGACTGGAACAGGTAAAGAGCTGGTTACCCGAGAAGGAACAGGTAAAGAGCTGGTTACCCGAGACTGGAACAGGTAAAGAGCTGGTTACCCGAGCCAGGAACAGGTAAAGAGCTGGTTACCCGAGACTGGAACAGGTAAAGAGCTGGTTACCCGAGACTGGAACAGGTAAAGAGCTGGTTACCCGAGACAGGAACAGGTAAAGAGCTGGTTACCCGAGCCAGGAACAGGTAAAGAGCTGGTTACCCGAGACTGGAACAGGTAAAGAGCTGGTTACCCGAGCTGGAACAGGTAAAGAGCTGGTTACCTGAGACTGGAACAGGTAAAGAGCTGGTTACCCGAGACTGGAACAGGTAAAGAGCTGGTTACCCGAGACTGGAACAGGTAAAGAGCTGGTTACCCGAGACTGGAACAGGTAAAGAGCTGGTTACCCGAGACTGGAACAGGTAAAGAGCTGGTTACCCGAGACTGGAACAGGTAAAGAGCTGGTTACCCGAGACTGGAACAGGTAAAGAGCTGGTTACCCGAGACTGGAACAGGTAAAGAGCTGGTTACCCGAGACTGGAACAGGTAAAGAGCTGGTTACCGAGCCAGGAACAGGTAAAGAGCTGGTTACCCGAGCCAGGAACAGGTAAAGAGCTGTTACCCGAGACTGGAACAGGTAAAGAGCTGGTTACCCGAGACTGGAACAGGTAAAGAGCTGGTTACCTGAGCCTGGAACAGGTAAAGAGCTGGTTACCCGAGCCAGGAACAGGTAAAGAGCTGGTTACCCGAGACTGGAACAGGTAAAGAGCTGGTTACCTGAGACTGGAACAGGTAAAGAGCTGGTTACCTGAGCTGGAACAGGTAAAGAGCTGGTTACCTGAGACTGGAACAGGTAAAGAGCTGGTTACCTGAGCCAGGAACAGGTAAAGAGCTGGTTACCCGAGACTGGAACAGGTAAAGAGCTGGTTACCGAGACTGGAACAGGTAAAGAGCTGGTTACCTGAGACAGGAACAGGTAAAGAGCTGGTTACCGAGACTGGAACAGGTAAAGAGCTGGTTACCCGAGACTGGAACAGGTAAAGAGCTGGTTACCCGAGCCGGAACAGGTAAAGAGCTGGTT